>CM023490.1:70483866-70716277 GCA_013339685.2 Hyalomma asiaticum | reverse complement strand
GGTAGACGTGCCTCTTGGTCAGCTTAGGCGCGAGTTTAAACCGCAACTCGTGAGTAGACTTATAAAGGGCCTCAATGCGAGACCACTCAATAACTTCATCTCCTATGAACAACTTGTGTGCTTGCAGGTTGTTTCGCGTGGTTTTGATTAGGTGTGGCACATCAAAAACAAAGTTCTCAAGCAGATGGCCAGGGACAACTCAACCCACAGGGAGGCCGCCTAAAGGGTGAGGCGCCGCCGTCGCCGTCACCGTCATCGTACGTCCTCACACAAGGAGTGTGCTCGGAGTGAGAGCGCCCACTCTACTGCGGCACGACTCAGCCAACACGCAAAAGCGCTTCAAGGAAACATCGCTTCAAAGAAACCAACGGCTTCTCCGGAGGAATGGCCTGAGCTACCTAGCCGTTCCCTTTCCAAGGAATCTCAGAAGATCACGGCCCCTCAGGAGCCTTCACCCGCCGTGGATGACATACCTAGAGCGGATCGTCAGGTAATTTCGATGCTGCGTTCCCTTATGGACGCCATTCGAGTTATCTTGGTTGGCATGGGGACATCGCCTGCTCGAAGCGCTCTCCAGGTACTGGAAGCCTTGATCCCTGTTCTTGAATCCCTCAAGTAGACACATGGCTACCGTTACTCCATCCTTCCGAAAAGAAGTCAAGGCAGCGCCCATCATCCAATGGAACGCCAGAAGTCTAAAGCTACGCCTTTCAGACTTCCGTCAGTTTGTATACACTCATATGTTTCCACTCATCGTCATTTGTGAGCCTAACCTAACAAAACCAGTCAGACTTTCGGGGTATGAATCGGTCATGTCTTCAACCAATGGTGCCAGCAGCAAAGTCATCGTCTTTATTCGTCGTGAACTCACCTACTTTCTGCATCCAGTTGCGCCTCACGATGACAATCAATACGTGTGCCTAACGGTCAAAAAGAACAAGCTCATGTTTAATCTTATAGGCGTATATGTTTCGCCTTCAAGTAATTTTGATTCGAAAAGATTGGCGGATATCTTGAACTTGAACTCCATGGGTAATCATAGGAGATTTCAATGCGCATCATTCAGCATGGGGAAGTTCAAAGACAAACGCAAGAGGACGACAGTTGGCGAGCTTCGCCTGCCACCATGGTCTTACCCTCTTGAACGACGGCAGCCCCACCTTTTTTCGAGGCGTGACATACGGAAGCTGCCTTGACCTTGCTTTCGTCTCCAGCTCTTTCGCCAGACGTGTTAAGTGGTTTACAGATGTCGAGACACGTGGAAGCGATCACATTCCAACGTATATCAACATCAAAGGGCTCTCTGGGGCATATCCACAAAAGGCTATTCGAGCGATTGACTGGACCACCTTCAAATCTGCTATGGAAGATGCATGCACCGAGGGCTTACGCTTTGGGTTAGAAAAAACAATGCAGACCACAATGGAAAACGCCACGCGCACGATCATGATTTCGTCCAGGCGAAACGATTTCGATATAGAATTGGAAACACTTAGAGCACTTCGCCGGCGTGCAGAACGTCGATATCGGCGCACAAAGTCCCTTCACGATCTCAGAACAGCCAGACGATTGCAAAACAAGATCCAGCGTCGCATGGATAGATTAGCGTCTGAACGTTGGACGACGTTTTGCCAGACTCTAGACCCCCGCAAGCCACTTTCTCACATCTGGAAAACGGTGCAAGGTCTTCGTTGCCTTCCTCAACAGCGTTTTCCTTTCAAGGCGCTGGCGCTCTTCCAAGGGCGGCAGGACATTGCAGTCGGAGAGGACTTCTGTGCAAGGATCGCAAACCAAGTAGTCTGTCCAGGCTACCCAAAACGAACTTAGAAGGTCTCAACATATCACCAGAAAAATGCGCACTTGTGGCATTCACTCGCAAAGCAATGACGCCTTACGTCATATCAATCAATGGGCGGACTATTCCCTATCTCAGAACCCACCGGTTTCTTGGCATCATCATTGACAGAGATCTCTGCTGGAGCCCTCATGTGTCGCACATGAAAAAACGCCTCACCGCAATTGCCCAGATCTTCAAATTCTTGGCTGGAAAAACTTGGGGCATGTCGGTAGGCGCCATGGTGGAATTATACAGAGCACTTTTCCTCGGTTTCTTGAGACATAGCCTGCCCGTACTTTCCAACACTTGTAAGACAAATCTTCGCACTCTTCAGGCCGCACAACCTCAGGCACTGAGAACTTGTCTCGGTTTGCCGCGGGGTACATTGTCAGAGGCAACTATAGCGATTGCTCGGGACCAACCAATACAAACGCACGTTGCGGTGGAAGTCTTGAGAACCCACATCAGGCATTTTGCCCGTGCCTGCTGTCACCACCTCGCAACATTGCCGTCAGACAAGCGGAACGCGTCATTCTGCAAAATGGTCTCCAGATATTCTGCCAAACTTCCGGCAGGCTTCACCGCCGCCGCCAAACCGTCGATTCCCCCTTGGTGTCTCATTCGACCTACAGTACACCTTGGTGTGCCAGGAATCAGAAAGAAAGCTGAGCTGTCATCAGGTGCTCTGAAACAACTATCCCTGCTTCTTCTACACGAGGGGTACGCCGATAAAGTGCATATTTATACGGATGGGTCCTCGAACCTCCAGTGTTCGTCCGGAGCGGTGGTTGTCCCAGTGAAAGCTTCCACCATCAGTTTTAACACAGACCACCCGACGACATCGACAGCTGCGGAACTTGCTGCTCTGCGTGCTGCCCGTTGTGTAGTAAATGAGGAAGCACCCCGACAATGGTCAATCTTTAGCGATTCAAAGGCGGCCTTACAGTCCTTGCTGGCAGCCCTGCGGCGCGGACCATATGAGCAACTGGTGTTGGAGATCAGATCTCTTCTCCATAAATCACATGAGAAGGGACACCACGTGACGTTTCAGTGGCTCCCCAGTCACTGCGGCGTCGTTGGAAACGAATATGCTGACAAGGCCGCCAAGTCTGCACTTGATGGCACCAAAGTTGAGACCATACCTCTCTCAAGGTCCGACGCTGCCAGGCAACTTCGAGCGATTGCACAGGAGATTACACTCTCGCTGTGGAGTGCCTCAAGCAGCCAAACTCGGAACAGTCGACAACACCACCTGCTGTCTTTGCGGCATTTTCGATTGCCACCAAAACTCAGCCGAGCAGAAGCCAGCCTGCTTTATCGTTTGTGGTTAGGAGTGGCTTTTACTCTTATTCCTTTATGATCGGAATGGCCGACAGCCCTCTTTGTGACACCTGTCGTCGTGAAGAGACGCTACAACACATAATATGCGACTGCCCTCGCTATGACTTACAGAGGCAATCACTGGCGTCCGCTCTCGCTCACCTTGACCTGCGACGGATGTCGGTTGATGCCATTTTGGAATGTCGACCGCACAAGACATCACAATTGAAGGTGACAAAGGCGCTGCTGCAGTTCTTAAAGACGACAGACTTGCACAAGCGACTGTAACAGCGATGTGTGATGTCGTGTGCCATGCAGCTGCCACTGACTGTGAGAATGTGCTATATGTTCGCCCACTTTCTCTCTCTCTTCCTCTTTCCTTTCACCTTTCAATCTCCCCTGTCCCCTTCCCCTCGTGCAGGGTAGCATACCGGTTGTCATACACTGGTTAACCTCCCTGTCTTTCCTTCTCTACTATTTCCTTCCTTCCTTCACCAGCAACCTCAAAATAAGGACGTTGAATTGTAATTCCAAGCATATGAGACAGGGCAACGTTTGAGGCTCCTTGGTCACAAATTAAACATTTGACTGCGATTCCGGCGTGTCCAAGGTTGTTTATAATTGAGACAAGCAAGTCCTTTGTAGCACTTGCTGGCGTAGATACGTGTCCTATTGTAAATGCGATTGGCTGGACCCACCTCCTAGAAACACCAGCGAGAAGGACAACCATAGCTCTGTCAGCGATATCTGGCGTTCGAGCTGTTCCATCGTCAGCAAAGCCTTGCACAAGATCTACATCATAGGACAACTTCTTCAAAATCACTTCATTGAATATGAGTGAACACACCCTGTCGCGCTTGTCCCATGTCTGCATACAAGCTGACACACACTCAATAACCCCTGGAATCACACCTGGTGACATTCGAATATTTCCTAACCAACGCGTCAGTGAGCGCTGCGTAGGCAGACAAAAAATGGGCGCTAGAAAGCGGTATGCTCTTGGGCCCCTGAAGTTTAAGTGCAGTGGAAATTTCTTTAGCCATGCCGGAAACCTTTTCCCCTGACCTCTACTCATTACTTGCACATGTGCACAAAGGAGATTGAAGACCTCTTCGGTCACGAAAGGACGAACGACACCCAAGGCCTTGGCAATTGATGGAGGTAGCTCCCTCTGCTGTTTCCGCAACCTTTCAATGGTCTTGCGGCAGGAGGCGACCCTTGCCTGCAGGCGTTTGGTGGTGGGACGAAATTTCCACGACGGCGACTTCATTTCTCCGCAGGGAGCTGCAACGGGAAATGCTTAAAATCAATATAACAGGAATACAGAGAAGTAGTGCGTGATGAGACGTTACATTTTTAGAGACACTACATTGCACAATACACTACTGTATGGACGAAAGACAGCCAAGTACCATTAGGTAATGAACCATGTTAAAACTTGAAATACATGAACCATTAATTGTGAACATTACATCGCCTGGGATGGCAGTTACGATGAGTAAGTGCCCATTATTCATACTGCGATGTTAACAAAATGCCTGTTCCCCAACACTTGACTTGTGAATTTATGCAAAAATGGCATGCAAGTCCACACAAATTATCAACACACATGTTTCCTTTTTTTTAGCAAAGCGACTAAGCTCTGCATGTCCTTAAATAGTTAGCAGAGGCCCTGCAGCCTTCATGAAAATTATGTACGTAACGAAGGCCTCAATCATTGCAGTAATGATTTGAAGATTGCTTTGCGGCTATAAACATTTACAGATTCTATTCACTGTTGTCAGTGCAGGTAGTGCCGGACGATGTACGATACCCACCAGTTGCAAATTAAAAAAAAAAAAACGTCTCATTTCAATGGTTCAAATAAGTGGTTTTCCATGACAGTAATAGTTAATAAATGAAGTACTCACCATGGCACGGTTCACACGAAGCCGGTGTTGATTCACGAGGCTCACCAGCTGCACAAAGCAAAAAGGTGTCATTCAAAGGGTTAAAATTACTTCTCGTTCGAAAGAGGAAATGCGAATCTCTCACAAGTACTCACCAAGGCATGTTTCAGATGAAGCCGAGGTCGAAGCACTAGCCCAATCAGCTGCAAAACAAACAAAAAGTGTGTCATTCTATTGGTTAAAATGACTGCTCTTTCGTGATAGTAATTGCTATTCTATGTCAAGTGCTTACGAAGGACAGCTTCTGACATAGTACATGGGGAGGTACGAGGCCCACCAGCTGCAGAAAGCAAGGAAGTGTCATTCAAAGGTTTCAAATCAGTGCTCTTGTACAACAGAAATCTCGATTCTCTCGCAAGTACTCACCAAGGCATGTTTCCGACGAAGAACCCAAGGGCCATGAGAGAGACCCATCTGCTGCACAAAAAATAAATAGCGTCACTCAGTGGCTCAACCATGGAATATATCACATATCTCTCACAAGTACTTATCAGCGCAGCTTTCTTGGCCAGTATCCCATGACGACGGCAAAGACTCCCCACATACAGAAAGAACAGTCATTGAATGGCGTGAATCATTACATACGTCAGTTTAAAAATTAAATTAATTTATCAGTAACTTACCATTTACAATTACTTCATAGCCGTCTGCTTTCAGCGATGCCGCAACCCACACACCTGCACAAAAAAATTACATGTCAGCCACACATACATCATTTAACTCATTTCACAAAACAACAAACATACATTGCTAGTACTCACTGTCAACAACTATTTCATCTTCACCTGCACTTTGGGTGGCGATAGGATCAACACCTGCAGAAAAAAAAACAGTCAGCGAAAGGCCACATTGAACGGCGCTGAATAAAATAATTACTATTCGTACTAACTCTCGCACAACACTATCACAGCCACTACCACTTGTTGATTACGAGAGGCGCACCACCTGTCGAAGCATTAGTTATCTAAAGAGCGCCATGATTACATTCCTGTTCATATACATAACTATCTGTTCTAAACCCTAGCAATTCCCCGCCATTTCACAACTACAGCAGGCAGCTGAAAAATGTGGTTTTTCGAGCTGCAAGATGCCCAGACTCCAGACTCATTTGTAACTACAGACTCCAGACTCATTTGTAACTCCTATAAGTAGCAAACATAATTAAGAACGGCGTTTGGGAACTTATATGACTAGTGCTCATGTACAACTAGCACCTGCTGAACTTTACTTTTTATCCAGTACTCTGTACATCTGTGCTACTCAACTTGTTAAGCACACAATGTATATGCTACGTACGATTAAGCAATATCAGGTACGCATTGAGCATCAAACCACACAACATGAGGATGTCCCTTGCTTACCTTGCGTAGGAGGAGGGACGGAGGGTACAGCAAGTTTTTTTGTAAGACTGTTGTGCTCAGCATTCATGAAGTCATGCTGCCGGAAATGATCACTGCAAACTGTGTAGTTCCGAAGCGATTTCATCGACTTTCCCCAGAGGTCCTCTCTTCCAACGTATCCTAGCCATGCCGTCAACCTGTGAATTTTTGGAACACTACATGAGCCGCTTCGTAAAAATTACCTGCAAACACACACCTACACAACCCGGTATTGCTGTTACTAGAATTTGCCACAACATGAGCTCACGCTGACGTCACTCATGCGAGATCATTGCTGAGAATTTTTTCTGCAGTTCTTTTACGCTTGTGTGGCATCGTCCAATTACCTACTTTTTTATATA
The DNA here is from genome assembly GCA_013339685.2 of Hyalomma asiaticum. Classification (NCBI taxonomy): domain Eukaryota; kingdom Metazoa; phylum Arthropoda; class Arachnida; order Ixodida; family Ixodidae; genus Hyalomma; species Hyalomma asiaticum. The sequence continues at coordinate 70,709,430 of CM023490.1, read as the reverse complement.
CTACAACCTGGACACCATCACAATCATCGAAAACTCAATAAATCATACTTTCAAAAACAGTCGTATACAATCCATTTTAAAGGTCGGCACTAATACACAGCATGTTTCCTTATTGAAATTACTGCACTACAATAAAACACTTCGCATCGGGGCTCACCTGCTGTCCTGTGGGATGCGAAAGAAGCTCGTACTGGGCTTCTTGCAAGTGCGGCCGTTGTTACTGCACCACGCCACATAACAGTAGGGGTTGTACGGCTGACCACTGAACACCTGAAAAGATTATTTTGAGTCATATCGGTGCCATAGCTACAGCATACGAAGTTATTTTGGGGTCATTGGCAGAGACCGAATATGCAACTAGAACAACCTCCCTGAGTTATGCAAATGCGACGTCATTCGCAAAAACATCCGTACTAAAACGTCAATTTCCTTGAATCATCGACATTTCATCATCGTTTAAAATGCACCGAATTCTGAAAGAGTGGGTATTAACCATTGGCGCGTCTTCTAACAAGTAACTCGAGCCACCCATGCCATGCATAGCTTAGGCTTTTTTTAATTTTTTTTAATAAATGTAATTTAAGGAGAGGTTGGTGCCCATGTGCGGCGCCGGCTACTCCTCTTACAGGGTGGCTTACATCACAAAGTTACGTACACTTCATCAAAGTTCATGAATACAAGTACTCGGGCACGGACACATGTATCACATCACATCACACACATAGAGTCACTTTTCCAGTACACATATCACATCACATCACACATGTAGGGTCACTCTTCCAGTACAACTGTCCATTAAAGAAGACATTCATAAGTTTCCAGTGTCCACACATCAGTACCGTCCACACTGTCAAGTTCAACATGATCACATAGCGCATGTAGACTGTCTCGTAATTGCTAGTGACAAATATACGAACATGTAGAAGAGACAGGAAATATGTACCCCTAGTGCTTCATAATAATTGCGATGCAGGCCCCAACATGCTGCAGGTTAATATTTTTCCGGTATCCTTGAGTCCTCTAAGAAGTTCACGAGTGCTCGTGCCGCGACGTACTGTAATTTCTGTGTAGGCCAAGGGCCCAGAATTTTCGCTAATGACAGTGGGCGTCTGTCCAGATTATTTAATGTCTGTAGAAGTTTTTTGCGTGGGGCATGATAATTTTTACAATGAAGAAGAAGAGGTTCTATGTCTTCTTCAGCCTCTTCACATGAGCAGGTGGGGCTGTCATTTCTCCTTATCCAATAAAGGAAGCTCCTAGTATAGGCAGTACCTAGTCGTAACCTATGAATTACTGTTTCCACAGATCGGTTAATCCCAAACGGAATATGAAACGTCATTCCAGGATCTATATTGAACAATCGCGAGTTTTGTGCACCATCTAAAAACCAAGTTTCCTCGGACAAGCGTTTGCATAGTCCGTTCAGATTACATCGTGCATCACTCGCCGTTAGAGGTAAGAGTGACATATCGTTCTGTTGATGAGCTGCGCGGGCCATGCAATCCGCTGTGACATTTCCTGTGATTTCAGAGTGACTGGGAATCCACTGAAAAATTATATCGTGGTCTAAATTTGTTGCTATGGCGTACGTTTTCTGTATTTCGTATGTCAACGGGCTGCTTGTTTTTCCCAGGCTGATTGCTTTCAGGCTGAGCAATGACGCCTGCGAGTCACTTAGAACAACCTACTGAAGAGGCCCCGACTGGTCACATATGAAACGTAGCGCCGAAAGTATCGCGTAAAGTTCTGCCGTTGTGGATGTTGTGGAATGACCGAGCTTGTAAGCTTTTTTCTCTTGGTATGCAGGAATGACGTATGCCGATGTAGAGCTTTGCTTCAAACATGACCCATCGGTGTAGACGTGAATACGGTCCTCATATGTAGTGTAAAGATGCGATAAGGTTAAGTGCTTTATCTCAATTAACGGCATGTCACACTTCCGAGCTATTCCTGGAATTGAAGTGACGATTTCTGGAATCGCTAGTTTCCATGGGGGATGATTCATGCTTGCAGGCCAATATTCGTGTACCGGCAATAAGTTTTTGCACTGCAATATAGATTCATGCATTCGTGCGCCTGTTCTTTCATGAAGAGCTCGGTATAGTGGATGATTAGCGTGTTGCGTAGCCAACCGGAAGTAGTGGCGGCAAGTTTCTGTAAATCTGAGAGCTGAAAAGTTGGCTGACAGGACTCGGCGATTACCAAGGTGCTGGCAGATGCGCGCGGTACGCCTAGACATATACGCAGGCTTCTGGCCATTAATCTTTGAAGCGTATCCTCTAAACTGCGAGATATGCCATGTAAGATAGGGGCAGAATATGCTATTCTTTGTTTAATAATGGCTGCATGAATGCGTAACAAAGATGAAGTGGAACTGCCCCATCTGACTCCCGCAATTCGACGAATAATATTAATTATGCCGTTTACTTTAGCCTCCAATGCTTTTGTTTGTGGAGCCCATGACAGCCTCCTGTCCAATATAACTCCTAAGAACTTGTGTTGCCGCACAAGTTGCAGACGCTTAGAATCCAGCTTGAGCTGGAATCTCCTGAGGCATTTTCTTGTGAAAGGAAGCACTGCGGTTTTCTCGTGAGAAAGCATCAGACCTCTGCTCTTCAGAAACTCATTAATGATTATTAGGCCACTTTGTAGTCGCTGTTGAACGGATTGAACATTCGAGCCTGATGCCCATATGTATAGGTCATCGGCATATAGTGAATACTGTAAATAGGCTGGCAAAATGCGGGCCAATTCAGCCATAACGCAATTGAAGAGAAGTGGACTTAGCACGCTGCCTTGCGGAACACCTTGGTTTACTGGATGCTCCCTGCTTTTTCCATCAGCTGTTTCAATGTAGATCTTCCTATCCTTTAAGAATTCCGCAATCCATCTCAGTGTTCGGCCAATTATACCCAACTGAATTAGTCCATGCAGTACGTAAGTGTGGCTAGTTGTATCAAATGCGCGCTTGATATCTAGGAACACTGCAATGGTGAGTCTTCCGCAACTTCTCTCATGTTCGACATAGGGGACCAGGTCTAAGATAGCATCCGTCGTACACCGGCGCCTGCTGAATCCCACCATATTTTCTGGCAGTGCGCTAGTGCATTCTGTCCACCATTGAAGCCTAGCGTCAATAATTTTTTTCCATAAGTTTACAGAGGCAACTTGTCAGGCTGACAGGACGAAAGGAGTCTATAGATAATGGAGTTTTGCCAGGTTTTAGTATCGGAACCACACTTGCTAATTTCCAAGATGGAGGAAGGCATTCCGAAACCCATGTATCATTCAGTAGCCTCAAAAGGGTCTTCGTGGCCAAAGGGCCCAGGTTCTTCAGAGCTGCATATGATATGCCGTCCGGTCCAGGTGCTGTCTTCTGCCGGCAAGAATCGAGCGCGTTCTGCAATTCCCCTAGCGAGAAAGGCTGGTCTAACTCATGGTGATGTGTGTTGAAAGATACATTGACCAATGCTTTTACTTGTTCAACAGAGCTACTATATTCAGGTGTATCGACTGCTTTACTTCGACGTGTGATAAGTTGGCAGAACTCGTCTGCAATTGTCGTTTCTGGCACTTGTTGGACTAAAGCTAGGACTCTGAACGGTTGTTGGTGGGTTACTGGCCCACTGAAAGACCTTAGAACGTTCCATAATTTTGCCTCTGCCGTAAGGGGGGTAAGGGAAGTGCAGAATTCACGCCAGCGCTTCGTACCTACTCTATTAAGCTGCCGTTTCATGCGATCATGCATCTTTTGACATTCTCTGTAATCTTCAATAAGGCCTGTACGTCGGTATTTCCTTTCTGCTCTACGCCGTATTGCTCTAAGTCTCTCGTATTCAGAGTCTACGCCAGCATAGCCGTCAGGAATTCTTACATACTTCGAACACAGGTTTAATTTGTCTTCTATGAGTGATACTAAACCCTGGATATCGCTGACTGAATCGGCTTGGCTTGTAGTATGATACCGAAACGCCTGCCAGTTAGTTATCTTTGCAGAGCGCCGATAAGTCGAAAAACGGAGCCGAGGATGTTGTATTAGAATAGGGAAGTGGTCACTGCCCCTTGTCTCAATATCTGTTCTCCAGTGTGCTTCACCTGCAATGTCATTTGAACAGAGCGTGAGGTCCAGGCAACTTGAGTAATTAAAGCCTCGTAAAAATGTCACTGAGCAAACATAAGTCACTATGCTCAATCGCCTTTTGTATAACGTTTCCACGGCGATCACAATAGGAGCTTCCCCACATGCTATTGTGCGCGTTGAAGTCTCCGCAAAATATTACGTTCTTCTTGTACTTTTGAAAGAGGCCTGATATAGTGGGAGCTGAAATATTTGTAGAAGGTTGCAGATAAACGCTGACTATGGTTACCTTTACATGACCAAAGCGAACTTCACATGCTACATATTCTGGGATGTCTGATGATGAAGCATTTAAAAATACCGACGACAAGTCTCACCGCACACAAATCATCGTTCTGCTCAGTGCTTCAGAACGAGAGGACCTGTAAACAACATAATTAGCAAGCCTAAAAGCATTGTCTACACCTGCTTCTGTAATACATAACACTGGAAAAGAAAACTGTGCTACAAGCTTTCTAAAGTCAGCACACTTAGAGCGAAGGCTATTCGCATTCCACTGGTATATCGCGACATTTTGATAACAGTTATTCATACTTCTACTGCGCTGTGACTGGGGTAGCGTACTGCAATACCACTTGTTCCATCGACAAGACGGCCTTGACCTCAGGGAGGTTATTCGCGTGCGGAATGGCGATAAGGATGGCTTTCAAAGCAGAAAACAGCATTGGTATGACAAGCTGAGCAATAGACGCAGAGGAGTTTCGCTGTTGCATTACACTTACTGGTTGCGGTGTCCTCGTACTTGGTCGTGCCGTAGCCGCGGGGTTGGTCGGCAGATGAGGTATTTCCTGAGGCTTTTCTCGAATTTGTTGCTGGCTTGTAGAAAGTCCAGCACTGTGGTCTCGGTTGCGTGGTTCCTTTGCAGCTTTCGCATATGTGAGAGAGGTATCATGACGTTTAGGTGCTTGCGGCCTTGGTGGTTTCGCTGGGTTCACCGTGTTCATATTCGGTTCAGGCGTTCCACGTTGCTGCTTGCGACCGTAGATGATGTCATGCCGGTGTTGAATAGCCGCCGCTTTATTTTGTGGGCATCCAGAAAATGATGCAGCATGCGGACCGTTGCAATTCGCACATTTAGGTTGCCTTATAGACTTGCAGTCCTTGTGGTGGTGGTCTTCTGCACATATTTTGCAGCGCCTTGTTCCGTTGCAGTTCTTGGCTAGGTGGCCATATCGTTGGCAGTTATAGCAACGGCGAGCTGGCCCCAGGTACTCCTCGACTGGATGGCTAGTGAAGCCAAGGTACACTCGTTCGGGCATTGGTCGATCATAGCGGAATTGTAAGATTACGCTTCTCACTGGGCGCGTTTCCACTGTGCCATCTTCCTGACGCATGCAACGGGTCTGTCGCCTGGCTGATGTCGCTCCCGCCTCTCTTAAATACTCTGTGAGCTGTTCCTCTGTGTATTCTAGAGGCACGTTTTTGATTTTGCCAACGTTTGTTGTGTATGACTCTGGGATAAATGGCTTCACTAGTAAGCCGGCCACCTGTACACATGACAGCAAACTCTTGGCCGAAGCGAGAGAACTGACAGTGACTGAAAAACTCCCATCTTTGTTCACTCTGAAAGACTGCACTTTCTCCTTTGCTATCTCAACGATTTCCGAGGCTACAACATTCGGATTCACCTTCCAGAAAGCTTTAGTGTCTTCAACTGGCCGGAAAACCACTGGGATGCCCTCTAGCCTTCGTTTTTTATACGTCACAAGCGTAAAAGGATCGGCCTCATCATCGCAGTCAATGTCTTCGCCTTCGCTAAGGGAGTAAGTTGACGTTTTCTCGTTCATGTCATCTGTATGGTCATCCATTCTCACCTTTTTCGCAGCACTTGGTTCATCCGACATGTTCTCAGCTGTCCTCGTCGCGTCCAAGACGAGTGTCGGCGGCTTAATGTAGGGAATCCTGGCAGGATAGCTCACAGACTGCCGGTTCCAAACCCGTGTTGCCGTAATGGCGGCCCTTGCCACGCTTGACCATCTTGGTTGCTGCCCTCCGCCACGGTGGCAGTCGAACGCCGGCGCACGACGCCGTCACGCGCTCCCCAGTGACAGTGATCGCAACTACCGCTGTCCTCAGGGCAGTAAAAGCTTTACAGGGCTGGCGAAAACTAATTTGCTGGAGCACAGAAAGCAAAAACAACGTTCTCCTATCAGTTTCCCAGAAACGTACTTCGAAATATTCTTTTGCAAAATAAGCAAGCCACACACACAATAACCATCACCGAGAACTCTCTTCACTCGTGTGGAGTGCCTCGCTACGCCCACAACGCGTTAAGAATGCCGAAACCTTGGGCCTCGGCATCGTACGTTACATGCTTTTCGTTTTATTTAACTTTAACCCACTTCGCTTTCAAAAAAGTAGCAACGACTCACAATTGGTACGTGACTAATTACACAAAGGTCGACCCATCTCGTTTCCTTCAGCGCGCGTCGCGCCTGCCCAGTCGAAAAAAACAATTGGAACCATTTGGAAATATCAATGGGTCCAAATGGAAATGTCACTTTCCAATTGGGCCATTTGGCATTACCAACAAGACCAATTGGGATAGCTGTCATTGCCAAATGGTCCAAATGGAAACCATTTGGGCCAAATGGGTCCAAATGGAAACCATTTGGGCCAAATGGTTGAAATGGAAACCAGTCAGGCCAAATGGAGCTTGCGGGCTCGCTTCCAATTGGGCTAATATACAGCCTCCAACCGGGAACGAATTAACCTCAGACCTAGAGCAATACATCCTTATTGAGAAATGGTGCCTGTCCCTTTCCTGTATTACGCCTCCAAAGAAATGTGTCTCGCGAAATTCGGTTCTGTCTGAATTTTATATTCCACCCTGATTTGCACGAGACAGCGTCATCAACATCAGCCACACGTGGTTGTAGGCAGCGGCAGCAGCAGTCGCGTCTGTGCTGTGGTGCCGAGTGCCTGTGCATTGTTTTCGTTGTATTCATGTGTATTGCAGCAATCTGTTGCGAGATGAATGCACTGGGTGCTTTATGGCCATGATTATTCACTGTGGTGTTCGATGTGGTGTTGATAAGCGTTTGGAAGTTGTGCGGGTTGTGGATCAAAATCAAGAACGTTAGCCCTAACAACTTCCCGGCGACCTGTTTGGTGAGCTAGGTGGATGTACTCAACCGGCTCATTTGTCCCCGCCGTTCCGGAACTGCGCAAGTCAAAGGTAAGCTTACCCGTTTTCAAAGCTTGCTTGTGTTTAATTCGTACTATAGACTGTTGTTAATGCTGGTTTATTGACTCTTTCTGCGCAGGCTGCTGCGTGAGAGCTAGACTAGTGCGGGTTGTGGCAAGAACGAGTGACCTGACAAATAATAACCATGTAACATGTGTTTTAAATAAAGTAGCTTTTCTTTTTTCTTCACTTAATGTATCTGTGTCAAATGTACTTCCCGTTCTAATAAGCGATTATTGCGTGAAGCGGCTCCTTTGTTGGTTATAGAATACGATTTAAAACATCAAGAAGTAACATGCATGAACACATGAAAGAGCATTATGCAGTAGGCCCAAAAGCTCTTGGTTGTGTTCCAGTAGTGCCAAATAATGCACATGGCATTAAAACGAGATTGTCTAAAATGTGTATACAGCTAGCGCTGCAGAAGTCAACCAAGCTAGGGAGCATCTACTGAAGTGTGATATATGAAATGAAACATGGACAGCACGGGAAAGAGAATATTTCGCGTCATATTGTAGCGAAACGTCGAGGCCGTGAATGTTAGACGCATCGGAAGGTCCGGAAGACGAAGAGGCATGGGAGCCACTCCGCGCAGGCAAGCGATGAGGAGTCGACACAGTGAATTGGGAGAGCACTCATTGGGGGGTTTATTTAGCTAAGACATCTTGAAGTTGGAAAACACACAGGGCAAAAATTATACAACATAGAAAATGGTATCATACCCCGTCTGCCTGCCGGACTGCTCCCCGGTGGGGCCGGGCGTCATGGTCCCCGAGTCCGCTCCCCAAGAAAGGCCAGTGTCGCCGCTTAAATAGCACTTTTCAGCCTCCACGGCAACACGAACGTCTCGGAACACCACTGCCTCCCACCAATAGGAAAACGGCTTACAGGGACCAGTCAGGCAGGTCGAAGGTAACGATGCTCTACGAGCTTTTATGATCGCGTGCATCCGGCCTTGCCACAAAACTAATACAAACAACGCTCTCCGGAAACTGGCCGCGACGCACACACGTGGTCTTCGTTCTCTCTACCACGTCGTCAAGAAGACTCCCCGCGGTGCGCCGGCTCGTTTGCTGGAGCACCCTTCTACAAAAGCAGTCGAAAAAGAAAAAAGAACAAGAAAACATTCTACGCGACGCGGTCTTCGCGACACCTCCCCCCTACGAAAAAGAGCGACCCACTCGTTTTACTTGCAACCCAGGAAAAAAGAAGTACGAAAAAAAAAATTTTACATACAACAATTATGTGAGGTACTCGTTTCAGAAAAGTTATACATCTAAAAGGTGGAAAGCTTAAAACAACAAATGGAAATCCGCAAGACACAAAAATCACTAAAGTTCACTCGCTGGCACTATAATACAAGTCAGTATCAGTATCGTAAGCGGCGACATTTCGTTGTCCGTTGTTGCCGTTTGACAATGTCTTCCAATCACTGTAATGTTCAGTTTCAGAGTCAGAGCTCTCGCGCTGCCGCACTGCATCACTGGTCCCTGACTCACGCACACCATGATGCAAACGAAGTTCTCGGTCCACTCGCGAACCACACTCCCGCACATCACCATTGACGTCGCACTCGCGCACAACACTGGGGTGTAATTCGTGGACATCACTCCCGGCACTGCGCTCGCGCACTTCACTTTGATGGAATTCGCGGTCATCACTGCACTCGCGCACATCACCACTTGGATCTCGCACCTCGTGATCGGCACCGGACTCATCGTCTGCGTCGTGGGCATCGTAGCTGCGCTTGTTCTTTTCTTGCTGGCGCCTTTCTCGTTCATTCACTAATTTTCGAGCCTGCCGCGGCCGGCGAGCCACTTTCATCGCATCCAGGGTGTAGTCGAATCCACGTTGTGCGCCCGACCCGACATCTACCGGTAGCGTCTGCTAAAACGGTCGACCTACAGGCGGGATTGGTTGGAGGTAACCGGCCGGTTTCCCCGGCGGTTGCTTTCTCGTCTGGCAGTCAGGGCAGGAGAGAACGTACTTGCTGACGTATGAGAACATCTTCGGCCAGAAATATCGGTAACGCAGCTTCTCCCATGTACGCTTGACACCCAAGTGGCCTGCCGTACAGTCGTCATGGAAGTGCCTTAATATCTCAGACCTCAAGCACTTAGGGACAACGAGAGCCGCGCGATCTTTCTCAAAGCCTTTCGCCCTCCGATACAGTACACCGTCGATTAACCGAAAACTCCGTGCCGTTCTTTTGGTATTCCTGACAACGGGCGCACTCGGGTCCTCGAGGTGCTGTACAATGGCTCTAATCCATGGGTCTGCCCTCTGCTTTTTTCCAACATCCGCCTGATCCAAAACCAGCAACGGTAAAAGGTTTTCTTCGCTTACTGGTGCAGGATCGTGAGGAAGGCGGGAAAGCGTGTCGGATTTCCATTCTTGAGATCAGGGCGGTGTCGCAACATTATTGTACTGTTGGCTCGTGTGGAGACTGCGTGAAGCTGGCTTTCCGACAATGTGCCGATGGGACGGCCGGGCTGGCCCCTTAGGCCCGGCCGTTCTCATTTCCCGAAGGGTTATGCTGCCCATCCTGATTGCCTAGAGAATCCGCGTGATCATTTGTTATCCCGGAACCGTTGCCAGCACTGCCGTGCTGCGTGGCCGATGCGGCGGCAAATCTGGCATCGGGGACGCCCGTCGTTGGCACGGGATGTTCTCGGTGGCCAAGGCACTGGGGGGCGATCATCTCGTCTTCGATGTTCTTTAGCCGCTCAGACAGCAAGGCTATGGAGTCTGCAATCGCCTTCAATTTTCCCTCGCGGTCGGCAGCCTCCCGCGGGCAACGCTCGTTCTGCTGCGGCGCAGGTGGCGATACATGTAGGAGGAGGCTGTACCGCCGCGGCGGCGGATTCCATCCCTACCGGAGGCGCGATGTTTTGCATCCATGACTGCAATCCGGTAGGATAGTGGGTGTCGATCGGACGTGACCCTGACATACGGCTCATCAAAGCTGCGTGATTTATGCGCTGTAAAATTTGGAGGAATGCGGCGCAGGTTTCCGGGTTTTCGATGATCACTTTTTCCTGCACATCCGGACGCAGACCGCGCATAAGGTGCCGCAACCGATCATCTTCTGCCATAGACGGGTTGACCCTTGCACAAAGCTGTACGACGTCATAGCAGTACTGCTCTGGAGTTTCGGACGGCAGCTGTGTCCGGTTTTGTAGCCGCAAATGGGCGATCTCGACTGAGTGACGGCTAGTAAAGAATGTCTTCAATAGCGTCGCCCATTCCTCCCATGAATTAGGGGAACCCGTTAGAATCTGAGTAGTGTGCCACTTCTTTGCATCGCCGTCTAAAGCCAAATATAAAAATTTAACTTTCGTGGCTTGGTCCCAGTTGTTCAGCGACGCGACATGTTCGTAGCAAAGTAGCCACTCGGAAACAGATTCCTCTGGCGCGCCTCTAAAGACTGGCGGTCCGACGAAAGGTTTTGCTTGGGGGGTAGCCATAGCAGAGAGAAAGGAAGGGGGTTCCGTCATAGTGGAGCAGTCCGAAGTAGTTTCCTGATGCTTGTTGACTCGGGGCATAGCTTTAGAGCGGGAATATCGCTACCGAGCAACCTCCACCACTTTGTAGCGAAACGTCGAGGCCGTGAATGTTAGACGCATCGGAAGGTCAGGAAGACGAAGAGGCATGGGAGCCACTCCGCGCAGGCAAGCGATGAGGAGTCGACACAGTGAATTGGGAGAGCACTCATTGGGGGGTTTATTTAGCTAAGACATCTTGAAGTTGGAAAACACACAGGGCAAAAATTATACAACATAGAAAATGGTATCATACCCCGTCTGCCTGCCGGACTGCTCCCCGGTGGTGCCGAGCGTCATGGTCCCCGAGTCCGCTCCCCAAAAAAGGCCAGTGTCGCCGCTTAAATGGCACTTTTCAGCCTCCACGGCAACACAAACGCCTCGGAACACCACTGCCTCCCACCAATAGGAAAACGGCTTACAGGGACCAGTCAGGCAGGTCGAAGGTAACGATGCTCTACGAGCTTTTATGATCGCGTGCATCCGGCCTTGCCACAAAACTAATACAAACAACGCTTTCCGGAAACTGGCCGCGACGCACACACGTGGTCTTCGTTCTCTGTACCACGTCGTCAAGAAGACTCCCCGCGGTGCGCCGGCTCGTTTGCTGGAGCACCCTTCCACAAAAGCAGTCGAAAAAGAAAAAAGAACAAGAAAACATTCTACGCGACGCGGTCTTCGCGGCAATATATCGTGCTATCGTGCTTCATTATATGCACTCTAGCTCGGCAGACTCATGCAGCGCCAGCTGTGTTCACATTTGAGACAATCTGGTTGTAATGGCAAGTGCACCATTTGGCCCTATTGGAATACAACCAATTGGTTATGGGCTACTGTACCATAAGAACCAATTGGACTAGAACCAATTGGCCCAATTGGCCTACAACCAATTGGTCCAATTGGCCCAATGGTGTACTAATTTACAATTGGGACCAAGTGGAAATTTCCCAATTGGTTCCAATTGTTTTTTTCGACTGGGTGAACTTTCACGCGTGGCTACTAGGCAAGTATGTGCGCCAAGCCTGCTACGCGCGCACACCTAAATCGGGAAAGGTCGGCGCTGCTAAGCCTACTACACAGCGCTCAGAGAGAACAGAAACGTCGGTTCTCACCGTGCCGTCGTCCGTTGCTCAGGCTCAGCAGGTGACACGGTCAGCAGCGGTCACACTGCCGCGACGAGAAGAGAAAGCAAACGCCCAAAACCCACTACGCGCAGCCGTTACATTTCAGATACAGCAGCCAACCAAACTATCCGCCAACGCATTCCGTACGAAAGCACAGTCTGTTCTGTTCTGGCAGATTTGTCGATTTCCGTTGCCGCGTTCGCCTGGTGGCGATGCACGTGACAATGTTTTTTTCGCGAATTCTCAGTTCATTGTGCAAGAAAATGTTTTCACACGTACAGTAAACAAACAAAAAATTTAAAAAAGCTACACTGTTACGTTACACAACTCTCTTTTTTGTTTTCTTTTGCGCTACTTGCGCCACCTGAACGTCGCTTATGACAGCTTGCGTTCTTCGGGATCACGGTCCCTATGATTTGAAGCGAAAATCTCGAAGGCTGTTTAGACGAGGAGGTGGCGGGGAGAGCTCGATCCTCTTATCGCTGAGTGTCCGCTCTTGGCCAATTTCCCTTTCTCTATGGACGCATCTCCTAATATCTTGGCTGGAAATATAGGACATGTGTTATGTTCGGCGGTAGATCGGCGGGGAAGAGCAGGCGACGGCGGCCTAGCGCATGGCTTTTCCGTACAAACGTCGTAGTATTCTCTCAGTAAGTAGTAAAAGTGGCATTTTTGTTCCCGCGACGCACGCGGTCAGTAATTGCTGTGACGTACATAGCTGCACAGCAGAGGGGACATGACGGGTGACAGGTCTCTTCACTGCGAGCATTTTCGGAGGAAACGGGGCATCCGAGAAAGGAACCACGGGGGGCGAGTCGCTTGCAAGAACAGCGGGGGCTCCTTGACAAAGTAATCCTTTGACCTCTCCGCGCGATCGACTTGTCGCCAAGGGTCGCCCGTTCGGGGGAGATGACCCCGCCGTGGAAATGTACGGAAGTGCTTTTGGGTACACTAGACCTGTCTTGCAGTTCTCTTGAAGCGGCGGCTTGGTTGCATGCCGCCGGGTAAATGTAGTGGCACTGTTGGACTGCTGCAGAGTTCTCCTAACTGATCAAGGGATTAGTGGCGGATGATATCTTTCGGATAAGCTCGGTGCAGCAAGCGGGTCAAAGTGTGGGAACGCGAAGGCGTAACTATAGGCTCTCGTGGAGAGAGTGAACATGGGTTTGATTGGTGAAGTGCTGCATATGGGTTGGTCCCAGAAGGCGGTCGCAGGGGCGATCAGGTGTATTTAACCGAGAACAGATAGGAGAGAGGGGGAGGAGAGCTTAGCGCTAACTCGGGTCGGAGACGCGGCAAGGTGGTCAGACGTCGAGCTTGGCGCTGCCTCTGACGACTTATGATGTGGTTTGAAAGCTTAGTGCTTACTCACGTTTGAGTGCAAACGTTAAGGGCTCGGAAAGAACCGCTTCGTGTGGTTTGAGCCCAGTTGTGTTGTTGAGATGTCTGCTGACAGTACTGGCCCCCCCGCCCAAGTTTGTAAATAGTGTTCAGTGTGAATAAACCTGCGTGTTTTGCTGTGAGGACATCTTGCTCCAGATTCCGTCCTTCAACTTGTCGCCGCGGACATCGGAACCATCGAGAGAGAAGAGCATCATCCGAATTTAACTACATATACACAAGAAGGGTTGAATTCGATCGGCACAGATATCCTCGCTGTGCGACCGATACATATTTCTCCTCAATGATGTAGCGCTCATGTCTGTTAGTTTGTTGCCAAATTGTTGCAGCGCATACAATAATATCCCAGTTTATCGGCGCTTAATTAACCGCAGCACGAGCAAGTGTGCAGTAGGTATACGCTGGCCCAGCTATACAGTGCTACCCCTTACAAAAATGCTATATGTGGCTATATCAGGAATTGGGCATATGTGGCTATATATGGCACGTGTCCCTATGTGGCCGCATTTGCCCCATTCGTGATAAGGCATATATGGCAATTAAAGACCAACACGAGCAATGCCATGTAAAATTGTGATACGTACTGGGAAAATACGGCCACATATAGACACGTATTTCAGGAGAACTTCTTGGGCGAGTTGGTGCATATCTGTTGGGTATCGTTGCGCATTCAACGGACGAACACAGGAACACCGAATCAATAAAATCAGTTGATAGTTTGCGCTCTTTCTGTTTACTCTGCCTGTTCTTTCCTGTGTTCGTCCGTTGAATGCGCAACGATACCCAACAGATATCGACACGTGCCATATATAGCCAGATATACATATATGGCCATATATAGCCACATATGCATATCTGGCTATATATGGCACGTGTCCATACGTGGCAGTATTTGCCCAATACAGACCAGAGTCTTACATTTCATTCCTCGTGTTAGTCTTTCATGGCCATATATGCCTTATCACGATTGGGGCAAATGCGGCCACAATGGACACGTGCCATATATAGCCACATATGCCCAATTCGTGATATAGCCACATATGGCATTTTTGTAAGGGACTGCACGCTGTCACTGCACGCTGTCCCAGTGTGCAGCGATAAAGTCAGTGTGCCAGTGACCATTCAGCGTTACCCAGTGCGCTACAGCGAAAACGCAGTGCCGCCCAGTGCGCCACAGCGAAGATGCAGTGTCACGCAGTGCGTACCAGCGAAAATACAGTGTCGACCAGTGCGTACAGTGAAAACACAGTGTCGCCCCGTGCGTCCCAGCTCGTCGCAGCGGCTTTAAAGCGAAAAACAGCGTCTCAAGTGTCGCCCAGCTCGCAAATCGCACTGGGAGACGCTGTTTTTTTTTCAATAGGGGAGGCGACGAGCTAGTGGCCCGTGTAGTTTCAAATGCACGTTAATGAGAACGATAATGGTCGAAATGTCCGCAGCGCTATGGCGTGCCTCGTATTCACACATCATATTCCCATCGTGACTTTGGCGCGTAAATCCCCACTCAAGCGAAAGGCTGCGGTGAGTATGCCGCCATATAATCATAAAAACATTTGTGTCATATTCGCACAGTTATGGTACCTGGTCTTTCTGTCCTTCGTGGATTTGTCCAACGTGGTTAATCGCAAAATCCGTTTTGCTAATATTTACAAATTTACAACTATTTTAAGCGAACATTGCGTTAAAATCAGTGACCTTAAGAGAGCAAGTTAAGCGACGGACACGACAGAACTGCATCTCTGACTTTCTTTCACATATATTTGCCTTCCCGCATATCGCACGTATGTTAGTGCGGCACAAAGATGCCCTAAGAACCCTTAGCAGAATCTCTGTAGAATGCCTATTATGCCTTGTAAATAAAATTCTGCAGCAAGAGAAGTCGAGTATGAATATTGGTGAAACATTCCCTTCTGTTTCCAGAATATACCTAATGAGCCTCTTCTTCCTTTTTTTTCTTTTCAGGAAGCCCGTCCTGGTAAAGCAGCAAGAATTGCTGACACACTTTTTTCTCCACAAGGGTTATCATTCTGGGAAGACTCTCGACTTCCGTGGGCCTTGTAGTACACCATACCAAAGATTTAGCATATTCCTGGGAACTATACAGCGAAATTTGTGAATGGTTCAGCATGTTGTGCACAATACTGCCTGAAAACCTTTCTAAGCAGTGTACCGTTGAAGCAGGAGATTTATTTCATTTCAACAAGCGTAAAACCTGACTGGTTTCATATTACATGTTCTCAGCTTTCATTTAAACTAGAAGAGAAGCTCAGGGGAAGATGGATGCTTGAATCGATGAACAAATCGCAAAGTACGACTTAAAACAGGGAATGTCGCGGGAGCCAACGTTTCGAGAGGCGAACTTGTCTTCGTCAGGGCGGCAACTTCATTGTGGCCCATTCAGTCGCCGCCCTGACGAAGACAAGTCCGCTTGTCGAAACGTTGGCTCCCGCGACATTCCCTGTTTTAAATCGTACTTTGCGATTTGTTCAGCTTTCATTTAGGCTCACGAGCCCCGCCACGGTGGTCTCGTGGCTATGGCACTCGGCTACAGATTCGAGGGTCGCGGGATCGATTCCCGGCCGCGGTGGCTGCATTTCGATGGAGGCGAAATGTTGAGGCCCGTGTGCTGTGAGATGTCAGTGCACGTTAAAGAACCCCAGGTGGTCGGAATTTCCGGAGCCCTCCACTACGGCGTCTCCCATAATCAGAGCTGGTTTTCGGACGTTACACCCCACACAACAAAATAGGCTCGCTTGGCTTCGGTGTGCCAAGCAACGAGCTGGTATGGGTAGCCAATTTTTAACTTAAGGATGTCGTAGCTTAATTCGAAAGGAACATTGCAGCCATGGTGTTCGGTGTTCATTTTAAACAGGTTATGAACGAGCCATCAATTGTGTATTTAACGATGATGAGAAAGCATGATTAATCGGGTCACGATTGATAGCACAATGCTGAGTGTGTACTGCATATGTTAATAGACAACACTGAGGCTGTGCTGTGTATGTTATTGCTCCAGCCTCCATGCGTTCAACGTGCGACAGCGGTTCTGTGCATGCTTATGGAATTGTCTGTCACTGCGTTGATGTGACAATTTTCTTTATTTTGATTTTAATAAAATATAACAAAGGTTTGTTGTGTCAGTTCTGGGACCAATTGTCATGCATGCCAACTGAAGAACAGAACTCGTGGTTGAAAATAAACAGCGGAAATGCGTGCCTCTCATTGTTACTACAGATGTTGTGCCAAACTTAAAAGTTTGCTGCGACATATTGTAGGAATGAAACAGAAAATATGAAGCAAGAGAGAAAGCGGTTATGAGTGGTGATCGAACAAGGATTGCTTGGACATGTAATAATCAGGTAAATTGAAAGTGTCGTTTATGAAATACATTTAAGAACCAAGAGCATGGTACACGTGTTGAGGGAACCAGAGCCCTCCGTCTGCGTGTGTGTGGCGTGCTAAACCGACCATTACCAACAAGACTACCTTCCTGAACCTGTGACAAGAGAAATATTATAGAAGCTGATAATGTTCTTCGTTGGGTCCTTTCATTGAAGACTACAGTCGCAGATAATTTTAGAGTCGTACCACAATATCTGTGCAAGAGATCTCACGTCGACGTTCCCAATAGGGAAGTATCAAAAGCTTTTATTTTTAAAAGGAAACCTGCCATTGCAGAATTTGTGGAAGTTGTGCTTCACCCCGATGCACGCCTTTCACATTTGATGTGATAGCTTCTAGTATACAGACGCTGAAAGGTGAAGGTGCATTAGTAAGACAAACACCTGTTGCCGCGTAAACATGGTATATCGCCGAGTGCTGTGAAGAGGACAAATATGTGCCGCAGCAAAGAGCCCACAGCGCAAGCGCTGATTGCGGAAACAGCTGATCGTCGAATCGCTCGATAGGCCACTGCCGTTGCCCGTACCTCGCGAGAGATTGTGTACGTCAAATGTTTATATGCTGTTATAGGCTTTTTCAAATATTTGTGTTGCCTCGGCACTGCCGTATCTAACTTTGTATGCGAATAGCAGATAATCCTCGAACTGCCAACAGCATGCTGCGACCTCACGACGCGTGTCGCTCGCGGCTGCAATAATCACAATACTGCTTACTGCTGAACAGCATATGCACATGGAAAGCGTGAACTTCATTGTGGCACATTCACACATTATCGTTATGCTGATTGCTGGGTACTTCTTGCGGCAGCGAGGCTTGTGATGCATGGAGCAGAAGTCGAGAGGTCAACTATTTATGACGTTACCGGCACGAAACGACCAACCAAGGCGACTTTCAGGCAAGAGCGGTTTGCATTGGCTTTCATAGCTCCCGAAGAGTCATGTATTTAGCGAACGCAGAGACGTACATGAGGATAAACTTAAAAGCTACGAGCACCGCCAGCGATGGAGGGGGAAAAAACACACGTGGTAGTTATATACCTCCGTGAAGAGAATGAGAGAGAGAATGAACATTTTTATTTAGTAATAAATAATGAGCATGCGGGAGGGAACCCTAGTCCGGGATCCCTAAGACGATCTCGGCGACCACACGTGCCCGTTGAACTAGGGCCCGGCGGACCTCGGGAGGCCCGTCGCAGAGGGCGTCTTCCCACAGCTCCTTGGTGCGGAGGGGACGCAGGATAGCGGGGAGGGGAGGGGATAATGTGGAGACGCATTCCACCGTGACATGGAATGTCGTTGGGGAGCAACCACAGCCCGGGCAAGAGTCTGCGTAACGTTCCGGGTAAAATTTATGCAATGAGCGCAGGTTGGGGAAGGTGTGCGTTTGAAGTTGACGGAGCGCCACCTCTTCCTCTCTCGAGAACGATGGCGGCGGCGGGCACATGTTTAGTCTAGCTGCGGTGTAATATTTTAATATGTCGCGGTATGTGAGTGGAGGGCCGGCCTGGTCTGGACTCCCGTCCACGCCATGCCGGGCAGCTCGGTGGATAATTTCTCGAGCGACCGCGTGAGCGCGGTCGTTACCCGACAATGAGGCATGGCCAGGAGTCCAGACCAAGTGGACCCGGTGTGGGTCGGATGTGTCTCTGTTTGTGTTTGGCGATTCGCGTAGAATGCGTTGAGCTGCCTTGGAGAAGCCGCGTCCCATCATGAAGGCGCGACACGCTTGCTGGGAGTCAGTTAATATGTAAACTTCTCCGGGAATTTGAAGAGCGTGTCGCACAGCAAGTGCGACACCAAGGACCTCGCCGTCTGTTGGTCTGGGACCCCTCAAAGAGGCAGCCGTAAGCAAGGTGTCAGTACCGTCCAACACCACTGCGGAGTACCCGTGTCGGCACCGTGCGGCATCAGTGTATAAGGTACTGGTTTCGGGGATGTCAGCGAGCATACGCACCAAGTATGCAACACGGGCGCGCCTGCGTCCTGCGTCATGCTCAGGATGCATGTTTCGTGGAAGTGGGTGCACCTTTAAAGTTTTACGGACCCAAGTCGGAACCGTAAAGGCGGTGTTTTCGTCGCCACTGGTTAAGACTGGGTATCCCAGTCGCGACAGTACATGCCGACCAGTGGTTGTGAGCGAGAGGCGTTGCCTTTGGCTGGTCCATTGAGCTTCTAATAGCTCGCTAAGAGTGTTGTGTGTCCCTAGGGCAAGTAAACGTGTCGTTGCAGTATAGTGAGGGAGGCCGTGGGCGAGCTTGGTCGCCTTTCGCAGCATAGCGTCGACCCGCATCTGGTCGGATTGGGTGAGTCTGTGGAAGGGGAGGTGGTACGTGACGCGACTGATCACGCAGGCCTCCACCAGCCGCAGCAGGTCCCGCTCTCGCAGTCCTGTGCGCCTGTTGGAAACCCGTCGTATCATGGCGAGAATCTGTTCGGTTTGTCGGGACAGGAGAGAGACAGTGTAGTTTGCCTTTCCGTTCGCCTGTATGTGCAGTCCAAGTATTCGAGCACGGTCCACTTGGGGCACGGGCACGCCGTCCACGTGCACGGTGATCTCGGGTGGAGGGGTAATGCTACGCGCGCGGATGAGAAGAAGCTCCGACTTTTGAGGGGAGCAAGACAGGCCACCCTGTTGTGCGTAAGTGGTAACGACATCGACTGCTTGCTGCAGTCGATCCTGAATGGCCCCGTCTGACCCACGCGTCGTCCAAATCGTGATGTCGTCTGCATAAATCGCATGTACGACATCCGGGATCTGATCGAGCAGCTGAGGTAGTCTTGCCAGGGCTATATTAAACAGGGTGGGAGACAGAACTGATCCCTGTGGGGTTCCTCGACCTGTCAGGTGAATTGTGTCCGACCGGTGTGGCCCGATCCCTATGGTAGCTGTTCTGTTGCGCAGAAAGGAACGTATGTAGTTGTACATGCGGTCACCGCAATGCGACTCCGCCAGATTCTTCAGGATCAAATCGTGTGCCACGTTGTCAAACGCCCCTTTTAGATCAAGGGCGAGGATGGCCCTGGTCTGGGCACGCGACGGAGCGCCCATAACATCGTCCTTGAGCTGTAGAAACACGTCCTGTGTGGAGAGATGTGGCCGAAATCCGAACTGTGAGTGGGAAAAGAACGACTGTTGTTCGAGGAAAGGTTGCAAACGCCGTAAAAGCACGTGCTCCATTAACTTTCCGATGCACGAGGTGAGAGATATCGGCCGTAAGTTGGCTATGGATATGGGCTTTCCTGGTTTAGGTATCAGGGAAATGTCGGCATGCCGCCATGCCTGTGGGAGTGTACCCTTATGCCAGTGCTCATTGAAAAGGTTTGTTAAGTGATTGAGATCTGAATCGCTGAGATTTCGTAGGGCGGAAAATCTGATGTTATCTGCACCTGGGGCCGTGTTTCGACGGAGATCCTGGAGAACCACGCGAACTTCATCGACCGTGATGTCCGCGTCAAGTTCCTCGTTAGATTTTTGCGCATGTGGGTAATCGGGGTACTGCGGAGGTGGGCCAGTAGGGATGAAGCGTTGTTCAAGCTCTTTCAGAAGGCCGGATGGATCATCTCGGTACCTACTTGTTAAGCTACGTAATTGGTGATATGTATACGCCTTGGTTGAGGATGGATCTATGAGGGCGCGAAGTATCGACCATGTTTTCGCAGTGCTCAGGCTGCCCGAGAGACGCTCACAGAACCCTCGCCAGTTGTTTCGGACGAGAACTTGAGCATATTCTTGTGCCTCCTGCGAAAGTTGGTCGATACGCCGGCGAAGCTTGCGATTAAGGCGTTGGCGTTTCCAGCGCCGTGTGAGCCCTCTGCGAGCCTCCCATAGATGCAGAAGGTGCGGGTCCACATCTGGGGATGTAGTTGTTGTAACTAGTGTGCGCGTACACGCGTCCAGGTCATGTAAAAAGGACTCTAGCCATTGCTCGTACCCTGCTCCTTCGGGGGGGTCCTGTCGACGCTCCCTGAAACGTGCCCAGTCAGTAATACGCACCTTCCGCTCCGCGCACCGTGCATTGTGTAGTGGCAGGGTAGTGGCCACGATGTAATGATCACTGCCCAGATGTTCATCGAGAGGACCATGCGCCATCACTGGTCCTGTGTTTTTGGAAAACGTCAGGTCGGGGCACGTGTCACGCGTGACACTGTTGCCTATGCGGGTGGGTTTTCCTGGGTCGGTGTGTAAGGTATATCCCAAGTTACATATATCATCCCAGAGCCGAGTTCCTTTGGGTGCGCATTTGCGGTACCCCCATACTGTGTGCGGAGCGTTGAAGTCCCCGCACACGAGAAAGGTGCGCCCAAGTTCGATTAGGAGGCGGTGAAATGAGTGCGTGCGCGAACGGGGAGAGCTGTAAACGTTGAGTATGTAAATACTGCGACATTTCCTACCCTGCGTAATTATTTCAAGGATTTGATGCGGGATGTCGATGCTCGTACTGTGGCTGTTGCATGTTAAATTTTTTGATACAAGGGCCCCCACTAGCGGAGAGGAACCCGTAAATGTGTTGAAGCCTGATAGAGAAGGGGAGCAGTTCGGTTCCTGTAGGAGGATAATGTCTGGAGGGTTCGTAGTCGTAGCAACGTACTGTTGCAAGGATGCCCTTTTTTGACGGTATCCCCGACAGTTCCATTGCCAGACTACGATCTGATGCTGGCTAAGGGGCGCCATCATTGTCGTGAGAGGAAGCGGTCGGGCGTGAGTATGGGTGCGACCTTCTTGCACCTGTGAGCTGGGGCTGGGACCTTACGGCTTGCGAATTTGGCAGGGGAGCAATAGAGTCCAGACGAGAGACTAACTCGGCGAATAGGGCTTGTGTGCGCTCTTCGGACGCGTGGATTACAGTGATAATCTCCTGCCGAAGCGCTAGAGACTCCTGCCGCGCACTGTCTATGGCTGCCTGAATTCTAGCGTTGGTGCGCTCTATTGCAGCGTCCAGCTGCGTATGCATCTGCGCGTGACGCTCCTCCATGTCACGGCGTAACCGCGCGATCTCGGGGAAAGGATCGGTGTTGGTATTAAGTGGAGGAGGAGGGCAGGGTGCAGGGTGTGTTGGAGGTTGGAAGGGAAAGAGCTGTGCGGGAGCCCGCTGCCAACTTACCTCCCGAGGCGCCGTCTTGGCATTAGTGGTCTGCGAGGCTAGTGGTTGCTGATGATTCCGGGCAGCTGCTGGAGGCGCTGTCTTGCTTGATGGTGCCTTCTTGCACGGGTGTGGTGATGTTGGTGAATCCGGAACAGTCCGGCGCTTCGCTTGGATGCTGCCGGAGGTCGACTGGGTGGGAGATCGGGAACGGGACTTCGATTTTGTGCGTGCCTTGGAGCGGGATCTGGACCGCGTCTTCGAACGAGAGCGTCCACCTTTCTTCAGCAGTGTACCGGAAGCAACCGGTTCTGCTGGAGAGGGGGCTGATGCGTTGGCGCATGCAGTCATTTTCCGTTGCTCATCGGCGATGGCTTTTTTAACCCAAGTTTTATTGAAGGGATGTCGCTGGCGTCGAGGGCACTTCGGGTCCGTAGTAACATGGTCCCCACCACAAGATTTGCACCGGGGAGAGCACGGATGTGAGGGGATGGGATTGTCGATGCCACACTGCTCACAAACAGTGACGTCCGGAGTGGGGCAGTGATCAGCTCGGTGGCCAAGTTTGAGGCACGTCTTGCAGACCTGTTGGCGGGGGCGGTGTGGGTAGCAGCGTAGCTCTGCTCCAAGGAACCGGACGAAGCGTGGGACGCGTAGGCCTTCGAAAGTGACTAGCGCAATATTCGTCTGGCCCATCATCCGAGCTTGTAGTATCTGGATTCCAGGTGCTTGCAGCTCCTCTGCCAGCATATGTGAGGGAGTGCCAGGTTCAAGTCCCGGCACAATGCCTTTACACGAATCGTCAGGGGCTGCTAGATATGCAAATACGGGGAAGGTGCGCTTGCCGAGTGAGAGCTCTTGCAACTTCAGCAGGGCGTCTGCAACATGTGATGATGGGGTGCTCATTACGGCCAAGTTTTGCTCTGGCCTGGTCCTGAGGATGAGGTCCCTGCGGTCACTCGGACTCACTCCGGCAGCAGCCCAGATCGCGGTGGCCAAGGTTGGTCTAGGCCAGTCACTCAATCTGAGACCTCCGAGCGGGCGCAAGATGACTTTCTCATCTCGGAATGGGAGAGGAGGCGGGCGGTTTGCCCCACGGGGCCTGGGCTCGGTTGGAGGGCGTTCAGAGGCAGTTTTGGGGATCGATGCTTCGAGAGCAGCGGCGTTGCGTGCGCGTCTCTTGTTGCGGACCACCTTCCAGCAGGCACCGTTGTATATGTCGTCTTCTGGAATATCCGTGACGGTAGTGCAAGGGGTGGATTCTGCGTCCATTCCCTCTCCAAGTTGCGGGTCCTCCGTCCGTTCTGCGTTCAGATCACTGTCAGCGTCGTGGTCGGTCGATGCCCCGATTGTCGCTGCCTTTTCGGTGGATGGGAGAGTCTCTTCGGCGTCGCTAAGCATTGTGGCGATCATTTGTGCGTTACCGCCCCCAGAAACGGTACATGGTAGCGATAACGAAGCGAGACGCCGTCTGCGTTGAAGGTCTACCGGTTGTCAAGAAGAGCGCGAGATGAAACGCTTCCCGTAGCCAGCGGCATGCATCGACGCCACCGCGCCTAGGTGGAGCAGACGCCGGCTCCGTTAGGCTTACTACGGCGTTGCCAGCTGAGAGTTCCGAAGCCTTGTCAAGCAATTCGAATTAGACTCACAGTGACTGCAACGGCACGGGGAGTTCCGGTCAACAAGGTAGGTCACACTGCGTAGAGGAATCGCGTGTGGCAGTACAGGATCATCCCAGAAACGTACGATGAAAAGAAGCCCGTGCGAAACACGTCCGCACACCGTGGCCACCTGGCGGGAATCTCAGGTAGTAGGAGGAAGGCACGAGGAGCAGGACGGCCGCCACGAAGGCAGAAGCCTACCTCCGTGAAAACGCGCACCGGTGTGCGGTGGCGCTGCCGCGTAATGGGTAAGTCATCGGGCTGCGGTGCGAGCGTACCCTGGTTCGATTCCGCGGTGGTGGTGGTTGCTTGTGTACGGATTTCGAGTTGAGCGCATATTTTGATATCTGTCTGAAAGTGCCTTGATATATTACATGGCAGTGAAAATTGAGGGTGAAATGCTCGCACAAGCGCTGCAATTAATATTTTATTCCGCAGCCGCCTAAACGCGGGGCCGCCTGTCTGGCTTCACGCATGAAGCGCAGGCCGCGTCTAACCAGGAAAAATTTTATCTGAATTCCTGCGTATGTTCCGTCACGGCTATGGTGAGGGACCGCTGCCTCTCGATGCCTCCTACGGAGCCGCCTAACGAACTGCATAGCGGCGGCCCAATTTTGACTTGATTTCCTGCCTGCAGGCGTGGATTCTAGGCAGGATCTAAGAGTGTAGTAGAGATAGGCTGGCAATGCGACGGCGACGGGATAGAGTGAGCAAGCCTAATTCTGCCTTCAATGAGGATACACTTACGTTGTATGAATATGATGAATGAATGAACCTGATGGTGCGGTTCTGTACCATCTCTGGTGCATCTATGAGGTAACTTTGATGAGGGTTACAGATTGCGGATGCGAATTCAACTTTTGTATGAACTAAACACTTGTAGACAATGAGTTTAACATGAGGAGGGGCGTTTGGTAGATGACGCCTCAGAAGGCCTAAGGTTTTGTTACTGAATGAGATGATGTTGGACACCTGCGGAAACAAGTTAAGATCTTTGGAGATAGTGACACCGAGATATTTGAACGTACTAACAGTTTCAATCCGAGTGTAAGCAATTTTGTACGGATAGAGGAGAGGACTACGTGAACGGGTGAAAGACATTGCTTTACATTTACTGGGGTTGAGAACCATGAGCCAGCGATCACACCAGTTTAGGATATTAGCTACACTGGTATTGCTTACACTGTTATTATATTAGCTACACTGGTAGGATATTAGCTACACTGATATTAACTACACTGGTCGGAGGTATTGTCAGATCGTGGTGGGTGGTTGAATGAAGAGACAATTACGAATTATTAAATTTTAAAGAAACTGTATTGTTACACAAAAGAAGTATGCGGAACTTTCCTTCAGGAGGCGGACGGGCGCTGCTTCGTGGCCGTCGTTCGTCGTGGCCCGTAGCTCTCTGCGTTCTTTAGGAGGCGGACGGACGCTGCTTCGTGGCCGTCGTTCGTCGTGGCCCGTAGCTCTCTGCGTTCCTTTCTTCTTCCGGCTCTTTCCTGCTCCTTGGCTCCCCGCTGGGGCGGTCCACTTTTCTCCGAAAGGGGTTGCCCCGTCGAGGGGGTGTCCGCCGTTCTCTTGGAACTTGCCAGGGTGCACGGGGCTTTGTGGTGCGAACCCCTGAGCACTGCTGACACGGCCCTCCCGAAAATTGCGCCTGTCCTCAGGCGCAAGTATCGTCCGACGGCGACTGCTCGGCCATGTCCAATTGGCGCTCTTTGTATCGCCTGAGTTGTTCCACGTTGACCACTTTCTTGTTGATCTTGCCCGGTGCGTGAGGCAGCCTGCTGATCTCTGCGGTGTTCTCTCCGGTGATAGTGGTTACCTCGAACGGGCCTTGATGACACGGGTATGTCGTCTCGAAGCTCGATGCTATGTTCGGTGTGAGGACACATGCCAAGAGTGTCAGCCTTGGAGGTGAATGCTTGGTAGTGTTTGTGCAAGATGGCGCGAAGCCTGTCCCTGTCGGCCTCAGTGGCGTCTGTCGTCATCTTTTCGGTGGCGTATTCGACCGATCGAATGAAATCTTCGTCGGGCGCGGGGCATCTCGTGTTGAGGCGTATGAAGCCGTCTTCCTCGGGAGCGTGCTTATTCCCTTGCCTACAAAATGAGGCGATTAGCGCTTCTCCCGTTCGACGTGCCGTGCCCCGCTTCGTCGGTGTCGCTTCGTGCGTCGACGTCCCCTCCGCTGGTTCCACCGGAAGAATCGTGACGTCGTTCGTCGTGTGGAAGGTAACGTCGACGTTAGCCGTTCGTCGCCAGTCCGAGCCGAGAATGACGTCGATTCCGTTGGGCAGTTCGGTGACGACGACGTCTTCCAGCAGCACGTTCGTGTTTCCAAGACTGATGTGCAAGGTCGCAGCACGCGTCGGTCTTATGCTGCGATCCAGCACCTCGATTTCCCCAGGCGTGCGTTGGGACGTCATCAGGCAGAGCGCGGGCGCTGATGAGGGAGATGTTGGCGCCACTGTCGATACAAACGCGGACGGGCCGTTTGTTGACATAGCCTGTCACGACCGGTAGTGTGCCGCCCGTCGAATGCAGAAAGCAGTTTGCTTGCCTGAATGTCCCAGTTCCGCGGTTCCCGTTGTCTCTCGCCGAGCGTCGTTCGTCCGCACGGATAGTTGCCGGTGTTTTGGGCTTGTTGCACTCGCGGGACAGACGACCGATGTTGCCGCAGTTGAAACACGATCACGTGGACGAGGCTCGTGGACGCGATGTTGCCGGTTCGTTGCTGCGCGAACAGTTCGTCGGCACGACGCTGGCGTTGTTTGGCACGGGTCGAGGTGAACGCTGCCCACGGTGCACTGTTGGCGTCGATGGCGCCTGGTCGTCTTGGGCGCGTACGGTCGCTTGGCGTCTGGCGTCGAGCAAAGCGGCTCTATCAGTTCCGTGACGCTAACACAAAGTTGAGCAGCCAGCGGATTCGCCCAGGTGTTGTCGTCAATGCCGCTCAGGATGAGGGAGATACGCTCTTCCTCGGCTAACCGGTACGGCGCCTTGTCGAGTACAGCGTTTTTCGAGTACATGTACTCGACGATGGTCTCGTTGTTCTGAAGGCGTCGTTTCGATTGCAGTTCGATGAGCTCCTGCATCGTTAGCCATCGTCGGAATCGCTGAGTCAGTGCGTCTCTCCACTCCTCCCAGGTTTCATACCGCCAGCCGTATGCGCTGTGCCAGTCCCTGGCTGATCCAGCGAGGCGGCTCGCTGCACTCGCTAGCGTGAGCGACGATGTCCAGTGGGCGAGTGCCGCGATCCTCTCCACTTGCGCAATCCACCGGTGAGCACTCTCTTGCGGTGACCCATCGAAGATTGGGATGGACGATGACGTGTCGCTCGTGGAGTGAATCTGGATCGGACTTGCCGCTGGTGGACCTCTCGACAGCGAGTTGGCGAGCAGCACTTGCGTGTTGACGAGCGCGGCGAGGATCTGTGCCATGGACGGCTCTGCGTTGGGGGAGCCTTGCGTGGGAACGTTGGTCGTGCGGTGGCGTTCTTCGTTATGGTTTGTGGCACCCACCATCGATGATTGCGCCGAACCCGACCTCGTTGCGTCAGTGGGAACGTGCGATCCGTGATCAGAACTGGTTACTTGCTCTCCCAATCTTCGGACACGGGGACTGGAGTCGTGCGGTGCCTCGCGACTGTAGCTTGTGGACGTGCGGCTTAGTTCGGCTCTGAGAATGTCAAGCTCCGCGCGAAGCCTTGCGTTGTCGGCGGACAGCGTCTCCACGTGCGCCTGCCTGTCGTCATCGTCGGCAGCCTGGATTGACGTTGACGCGTCCATCGACGCGGTGGCTCGGCGACTCACGTTATCTCGGATGATCCGCTCGACGAGGTCGTCCTTACGACCGGAGCATGGCAGTCCGCGCGCTCTCAGCTCGTCGACGAGTTGCTTCTTCGTAGCGGAGGCGACCATGCTGCTTTCGAGGGACGCGAGCAGGTTCTCGACAGTGGTGGCCTCCGATTCCGGAGAGGAGCTTCGGCGTGGAGTCGTTCCGTCTTCGTGATTCAATTCCGCTGATTCTAATCCTGTCGGCTGCGCCATGTGAGATCGTGGTCGAATGAAGAGACGATTACGAATTATTAAATTTTAAAGAAACTGTATTGTTACACAAAAGAACTGTGCGGAACTTTCCCTCAGGAGGCGGACGGACGCTGCTTCGTGGCTGTCGTTCGTCGTGGCCCGTAGCTCTCTGCGTTCTTTAGGAGGCGGACGGACGCTGCTTCGTGGCTGTCGTTCGTCGTGGCCCGTAGCTCTCTGCGTTCTTTAGGAGGCGGACGGACGCTGCTTCATGGCCGTCGGTCGTCGTGGCCCGTAGCTCTCTGCGTTCTTTAGGAGGCCGACGGACGCTGCTTCGTGGCTCCTGCTGGGGCAGTCCACTTTTCTCCGAAAGGGGTTGCCCCGTCGAGGGGGTGTCCGCCGTTGTCTTCGAACTTGCCAGGGTGCACGGGGCTTTGTGGTGCGAACCCCTGAGCACTGCTGACATAGTCACTGATTGGTAAATGACGCAATCGTCTGCGAACATGCGAATAGAGCAAGCAACTTCCAATGGAAGATCATTTATGTATATGAGGAACAACAGGGGGCCAAGTACGGAGCCCTGGGGGACGCCGGAGGATACGGGAACAGGGCTAGAGGTCGTGTTATGGATGCACACACGCTGAGACCGGTTAGTAAGAAATTCTTTGATCCATCGTATGACGTCTGGATGCAAGCCTAAATAGGACAGTTTTAAAGGTAGGCGACGATGAGGTACCTTGTCGAACGCTTTCGCATAGCCGAGGAATATTGCGTCTACCTGTGTGTTAGTATCTAAGTTTGAGTTCAGGTCATGAAAAGAAAGAGCGAGCTGAGTTTAGCAAGATAGTCCCTTGCGAAAACCATGCTGTGATGAATGGAAAAACCTGTTGGATTCGAGAAAGTCCATGATATTAGTGTAAATGATGCTCCATGATTTTGCATGGTATACTGGTAATAGAAACGGGCCAGTAGTTTAATGGTGAAACTCTGTTGCCAGGCTTGTAAACCGCAACGACCTTGCCCACTTTCCATTCGTTTGATAGAGTGCCTGTAGACAAAGAATGTGAGAACAATAAAGCGAAAACTGCAGCAGAAATATGTTTAGTGTTTTTTAACAGTTTAGAGGTTATATCATCAATGCTTGTGGACGAAGAAACCTTCAATTTATCAATAAGCGACGCGACGCCTTCGGCCGAAAAGTTTATAGCGGGCATTGTTTTCATGGTAGGGGTAGAACACTCAGGCAGGGGGGCGTCTGATTCAGTTGTAAAAATGGACGAACGGGCGGAGTTGAATGGATTAGCACACTCAGAATCTGAAAGAATATCACCCTCATCATTGTAAATACGGATAGCGCGGTTGTATAAAACCAACAACCCTCTATAAAAGCAACTGTATAAAAACCAACAACCCTTCCTCCGTAACTTGTCCGTAAGCGAAAGGAAAGCAACAAATTCCCTGTCCTCTTGAAACGATAAAGTCACTAAATATCCTGACAAAAGTAGTGCCGTTGTCATAATCAATAAGCCCGATTACATAGCAGAGGCCAGATGCGGCGTTTTCAAACGCCTTGGTCACGACCCCAGGCAGCACGCCAACACAGGACGGATGTAGGCGTGAAGTCGGCCAAAGTCGGCAGCGATATCGGGCCTAAGTCGGCAAATCGCGCTCGCGCTACTTTCACCCCCATCTGCCCGATGATGACCAGCCAGAATGGCGCCACTGTGGCGAAGCCACCATGGGTCGAACTTGGCCAGCCAGAGTGGCCGAACTTGGGCCAGCCAGCGTGGGCGAAATTTGGCCAGCCAGAATGGGTCGGATTTGGCTAGGTAGTACTGGCCGATGTTGCGGGCATTCAGGCTTTTTTGGCGTGTTGTCGGCCCCGCCGACATCGGGAAACCCCTTGCGCGACCGTTCACAGCCACTATAGGTGTTTCTAGTTTACCCCACGTGTGTCGCGCCGTTTGGATTGCAATAATTTTATTTTTGTTTTCACATTTTCGAAGGGATATGAAGGTATTTTCGAAGGACCAACAGTAGTTTGTGTAAATGTGCCTCTCATGCATACGCGAAAGCTTTATTGACACAGTAATAAGTGGGGCTAAGTGGATCCTCTCTACTTTCTATTAATGTGTTCTAAACAAAACAAATAACACAATAAGAGAGGTTTATAGGGAAAAGCACTATTGCATTTATTTTGTGAACTCTGCATTGATCATATGCTATCGTCGTGTTGCACCGTCGTAGTGGAAAAGCTTCGGCAAGGGTGGAACCTGCGAGAAAAGGCGTGAAAAGTTAGCACAGCTGTGGAACACATCAGCACTATACTATAATTGCATGCAATTTATGTGCGACTCACGAACAAACGCGGAAATTCAGAAACATTCATAATCAGGCACTACTTTAGAAAATAACAAAACAAAGTTGTCCTTTTAAATATAATGAGTCTATGTTCAATATTCAACCCCCAGATCTTGGTGTCGTGTCGCTTTAGATACCCAAGGGGAAAAAACGTGAGTAAAGGTTCTGTTGCAAAGCAAGTTTAAAAGTGGCACCTTACTTGAAATAGGTGCATTTTGCATTATAATGAATTTAATATTTTTGGCATACATCGGAAAGGAAAACATGTACACGTGAGCTAACACGACACACCCCAGGGATGGGGTCGTTAGGCAAAAAATGTCCTTAAATGATAGGTGCAAGGTGCATTATAAGCAGATATTAGAGAAGGAACATCTTTTCAAGGCTACTTTAAAAATGCCATCGCGTGCCGAACTGCCGCACGTGTCCTGCACCAAGGAGCGCGTGTTCGGTAACACGTTACCTTTAAAAATACGGGCTAGAAAGGATAATGTTACGAGAACTGTAAGTCACCACACAAAGGGTGTTTGATACAAGCACAGGATTAACTACATGAAGTAAAACTGCTTTGGGACAATGTACGTAGGCTCTTTATTCGAAAATAAAGAGCCTAAGCACCTCACGACACAAATAATATATAAAGTGGAACCGGTGCTTTAACATCACAGCAATATGTGCCACGTCACATTTTGAAAACTGGCCAGCAACTTACCGAATTTCGGCATCCGCTCTGCACTCTACAGCTGTGAGTCCGCAATACAAATTCGGCGACGACACTGTAGTCTCCCCAAAAGGCGCATGCTTGTGTTCATATACATCCGATGTCACAGTTGCGATGGGCATTGTCTTAGGAGGTACACTCGCCAAGGAATCGCGCAATCAACTTGAATGATCGATAAATGCGGTACATGATCAACGATAAACGCGTAGACAGACTGCGTGCAGCCGTTGAAACTCGTTCATACACCTTCCACGTTGGAAGAAATGCAGCCGCGACGAGAGAGCGCGGAAGGTTCCTCGTGGTTTCCCCCTCCGAAGGCAGCAAACGCCAGCAAAAGCAGGTTCAGAACCACATTCTTTGCAAACTGCAGATGAGCGCAATGGATGTTCATGGAGGGGGCTGTGACAATGGTGGTCAATTCGGAAGGGGAGGCGCACCCCCCCACACACCTTTTTTTTATGTTTAGTTCCTGCTGGCTTAGCACGTGCTAGGTTGTTTCACGGCAGAGCACGCTCGTTTTTCTTGCTTTCTTTTCTTTTTTGGTAGTTCTCTCAAAACGTGGAAGACAGCATTTCTGCTGGGCAAACATTTTTGCACAATGGCGGGGACACCCGCCGGGACTGCATTTGTTAAGTGCAGCTCGGTGCAGCCTGTGGCGTATGCTGGTACGCATGTGTTCTCTTGCCAGCTACTTGTAACACAGGATTTCGCAGAGGCTGAACCACCCACTCTAGCTAAAACCGCGAGCGAAATGCTGCACTGCACGCAACAAACGTAGCGAGGACGCACGGCGCCGCCATTCTGCTTGAATTTCTGCCATTTTCTGCAGCGCACGAAAGACATGCACGTGCTGCCTTTCCGCACGACAAGAAATACTGCGATGACTCTGTCTCTACGCGCCCTTCTTTTGCACTTATTGGTTATAAATAAATTAGTTGTTAAATATCAGAATACGCACAGGTTTGCTTATATCAACGCCATAGTCTCATACGAACGTCAGTGATAAATTTGATACACTGCACAGAGCATGCACTCAAGCTCGATATATTCTGCTAATCTAACTAGTACAGCATAACCGATGGCCGATGTGTAAACGAATTCGATATGTATGGAAAGAACGCACAAACGGACGTTACACAAAAAAGTAAAAAAAAAAGCATGAATTACACGCAATGGCGTGGACATATTAAGGAATTATTAGCCTATTGTATCTGCGTGGTAGTAGAGAGCATGGAGGTATAAGTTTACGCGACCAGTAGACAATTATTTTCTGTTGCTGAGCTTATGCGAGCTCCGGTACATGCGTTGCGCTGTACTGGAGCTGTTTTAGGGGCGAAGCTCCTCTTACTCTAACCTTGTCACGCGTCATGCGTAACCGGCAGTATCTCCCGAACAGTATAATAGATGGCGCTGTCTCATAGAAGTGCATACAAACTGCAGTTGAGTGATGATATTCTAGATGGCGCTGTACACAATCTGTGTCGTCATCACCATTTCTCGTGTTATTTCCTAGATGGCGTTGGTCCAATAGAAGTGTGTGCAATAGTGCGCTTGTGTGAATCGCCACTAGATGGCTGTGGAAGTGCCGCTACTCTCCGATTGGCTGCTGCGCGGGCTGTGCCTAGGTGCGCGGGAAACGAGTGCCTCTCTCAGTCTCCTGGATCGTCGCCGTTCCAAGACGACGCCCGCAAGGCGCATCGACGGAGACCGATTTGGCGCTACAGCTGCGGCGGCATCGTAGCTACCCCGCACCGTCTCGGGATCCGCCAGGCGCCGCGCTCGATTCGCCGCCGCTTCTCGGGCTCGCCTTTTGGGTCCTCTGCTCGGAGTGCACGTTGCGCCGCGGCGTCATTGGCGCGCACCGTCTCGGGTCCGCCAGGCGCCGCGCTCGCTTCGCCGCTGCTTCTCGGGCTCGCACCGCGGGATCCTGGGGACGAGCACGAGCCGCCGCGGCCCTCCGCGCCCGCCGCTCCGCTTCGTCCATGCCCCACCGACAATCCGACACCGATAACTTCCGGAGCTTCGCCCACCTCACCATCATTCACCTCGTGGATATGCTGTGATTTTTTTGAAAGGGATACACTAGTTTCGCAAACGCACTGATAAAGTAGTGGAGGGGCACGTGGTCAACAACAGCTTGACTTAGGACGGTTGGTTTACGCTGTAACCCTGCTCAAACATATGAAGAAACTAGAGAACAGAAGAGAGCTTTGATTTTCAACTGATTTTTTTTCAGTGCATGCTTGCTGTTTTTATATAACATAAAATACGCAGATCGCCTGCACAAGAACACTGTGTGATCACATACACTCTAGTAGAACTCACCAGAAAAGCTCTCTCTATATCAATTATAGGTGTGTGCATTTGTTTGCCACCTTTGAGATGAAAAATGCTTGCCATATGACTGCTTGGTATTTTTCGTTTTTGCTTTTTTCGCAAATGTCGGGGTCTTGACAAGAGCATTTCATTTGAATTTGCAATACAAAGGGATCTATGTATCATGGTCCTGAGGATGTAGATGCAGTCACTGACCAAGTCAAGGTGAAAAAACACAGAGACGTTTCGGGACCCGTACGGGTTCCTTGTTCACACTAAGCAGGCAAGAGCCGTATGTCGCTATTTTATGCCAAAATGTGACGTAATGACCGGATGTAGCTGGTGGGTAGATTCCCATCTGTCCTGTTGATAGTGTCCTCAGTTGTCTGGATAAAAACAGATTCCAAAAGCAGTCTCGTGGTCGAATTCTTTTCCTTAGCTATGATAGCGGCGTTGTCCCAATCGATGAGATGACCGTGGTTATCGGCATGCTCAGCCAAGGCGTTTGACGCTTTCTTGTTGTTGGCCACGTCCCTTTTATGTTCTTTTAATCTTCTGGTGAAGTTGCCGGTTTCGCCGATGTAACTGCAGCTGCAGTCTGCGCATGGCACCTTGTAGACAACACCAGGGTATCGCTTGCTGTCTAAGCGGTCCTTCACGTTCAAAAGCTGATTCCTAAGCTTGTCGGACGGTATGTGAGCAACGCGAAGGTCATATCTTGAAAAGATACGGCTTAGGGCTTCGCTGACTCCAGGAACATATGGGATGCCGGCGCGTCTTCGAAACGACCTGCCCTGGGATGGCTTGGTATGGAGGACACGATCTTCAACATTCTTAATAAACTTTTTCGGGTACCCGTTCGTCAATAGTTCTCGATGTATTGTTTGCAGCTCTTTCCTCATTGCGTCGTCACTTGAGCAAATGCGTGTTGCCCGCGTCACCAGTGAAGAAACAACGGATTGTTTGTGGCAGGCTGGGTGGGACGAATTGAAATTCAGGTAGTGTCCGGTATGCGTTGCTTTCCTGTACACAGCAAACGAAAGGCTAGGCCCGGTACGGCTCACCTGCACATCGAGGAAAGGAAGGCTGCCGTCACACTCATATTCCGCGGTAAACTGTATGGCGGCTTCTGTAGAGTTGAGAAGACGCAGGAGCCGTGGGGCATCATTCTTACTGACGATGCAGAAGCAGTCGTCCACGTAGCGCACGAATATCTTGGGCTTGGGAACAAAGTTGGCGAGCGTCTTCTGTTCAATCACCTCCATAACCAAATTCGCCGTAGTAACGGAGATGGAGGCCCCCATGGCAGTTCCGTGGATCTGCTTGTAACACTGCTCGCGGTAAGTGAAGTAGGTGTTGCTTAAGCAAAATTCCAGTAGCTCACACAAGTCCGCTACCTCCAACGGGGTGCGCTCCGCGAGCGTTTCGTCCGCCAACAGGACCTCTCTGCATGTTGCTACGGCCAAGTCGACTGGTACCGAAGTGAAGAGCGATTTGACGTCGAAGGACACCATGACGTCGTCTTCATCCACAGTAATGTCGCGCACTCTTTCCACGAAAGCTGAGGAATTGGCAACGTGTGTAGCTGTCTTTCCGGCGAGCGGGCCCAACACTTGGTGTAGGTAACCCGAAAGTCGGTGCAGCGGTGACCTCGTGAAGTCAACGATGGGCCGTAGCGGAATGCCTGGCTTGTGTACTTTCGGCAGACCGTAAATTGCGGGTGCAGATCCATTAGTACACAGGAGGCGATAGTAAAGGTGCTTGTGCTGAGGCGGCACGAATTGGAAAATCTTCGCGAGCAGTTTCTGCAGTTTAGATTGGAGGCTAGTCGTGGGGTCTTTCCGCATCGCCACGTAAGTATCGCCGTCCGAGAGCAAATTCAGCATCTTCTGATCGTACTCACTTCTGTTGAGTACCACGACGGCGTTTCCCTTGTCCGCAGGAAGTATGGTGATGGAGGCATTGTTCCGGAGGCCCTTGATGGTCGCTTTTTCAGTCGGTGAAGACCGTGCACGAGTGCCCTGCGTCCGCCACTTTGACAGAACACCGATAGTGCGCGTGCGAGCTTCGTCCCTTACTTCGGGAGGAAGCTGTGTGACGGCTCGCTCTACGGCGCAGATCACTTTCGTCGGATTCGGTGGGGCGCCGGAATTGAAGTTTAATCCTTTGCGCAGGATGGCCAGTTCCGATGCAGTAGGTTTGTACGAGGACAAGTTGAGAACGGCGGCTTTAGTTTGGGCGTCGTCCTGCGGCCTGAGTGCGTCCAGTTTCCTTTCTTGTGACTTCTTGCAGTTGCGTTCCCTTAGCGTCGCCATGAAGTTGGCGTGAAGCTGTACGTCTGGGAAGTCTTCAACAATGACGTGTTCCAGCTGACGCCTCGCGAAGAACGTTTTTGTTTCCAATTTCTTGATTGTCTGTCTGCATTCTTGGATGCGTGCTGACACTAGCTTCTTCTCAGCTTGTCGAATTATCTTGTGGCCCCACGCTGACGCTACCGGTGTCTTCAAGCGTAGACTTTTTGGTACAAGGCCTTCCAGTTTGCACGCCTGGTTGAACGACAAATGGCACTTGAAGGCAGCTATTCTTGAAGTGAGCGACACGAACTGGCGAATCTTCGTTACGACGTCTTGTCCATAGTTAGTCCTGTATGATATGTAGTCAAGAGTTCGACGAAAGTTCGTCTGGTCAGGTATCATGATGAGGATGTAGATGCAGTCACTGACCAAGTCAAGGTGAAAAAACACAGAGACGTTTCGGGACCCGTACGGGTTCCTTGTTCACACTAAGCAGGCAAGAGCCGTATGTCGCTATTTTATGCCAAAATGTGACGTAATGACCGGATGTAGCTGGTGGGTAGATTCCCATCTGTCCTGTTGATAGTGTCCTCAGTTGTCTGGATAAAAACAGATTCCAAAAGCAGTCTCGTGGTCGAATTCTTTTCCTTAGCTATGATAGCGGCGTTGTCCCAATCGATGAGATGACCGTGGTTATCGGCATGCTCAGCCAAGGCGTTTGACGCTTTCTTGTTGTTGGCCACGTCCCTTTTATGTTCTTTTAATCTTCTGGTGAAGTTGCCGGTTTCGCCGATGTAACTGCAGCTGCAGTCTGCGCATGGCACCTTGTAGACAACACCAGGGTATCGCTTGCTGTCTAAGCGGTCCTTCACGTTCAAAAGCTGATTCCTAAGCTTGTCGGACGGTATGTGAGCAACGCGAAGGTCATATCTTGAAAAGATACGGCTTAGGGCTTCGCTGACTCCAGGAACATATGGGATGCCGGCGCGTCTTCGAAACGACCTGCCCTGGGATGGCTTGGTATGGAGGACACGATCTTCAACATTCTTAATAAACTTTTTCGGGTACCCGTTCGTCAATAGTTCTCGATGTATTGTTTGCAGCTCTTTCCTCATTGCGTCGTCACTTGAGCAAATGCGTGTTGCCCGCGTCACCAGTGAAGAAACAACGGATTGTTTGTGGCAGGCTGGGTGGGACGAATTGAAATTCAGGTAGTGTCCGGTATGCGTTGCTTTCCTGTACACAGCAAACGAAAGGCTAGGCCCGGTACGGCTCACCTGCACATCGAGGAAAGGAAGGCTGCCGTCACACTCATATTCCGCGGTAAACTGTATGGCGGCTTCTGTAGAGTTGAGAAGACGCAGGAGCCGTGGGGCATCATTCTTACTGACGATGCAGAAGCAGTCGTCCACGTAGCGCACGAATATCTTGGGCTTGGGAACAAAGTTGGCGAGCGTCTTCTGTTCAATCACCTCCATAACCAAATTCGCCGTAGTAACGGAGATGGAGGCCCCCATGGCAGTTCCGTGGATCTGCTTGTAACACTGCTCGCGGTAAGTGAAGTAGGTGTTGCTTAAGCAAAATTCCAGTAGCTCACACAAGTCCGCTACCTCCAACGGGGTGCGCTCCGCGAGCGTTTCGTCCGCCAACAGGACCTCTCTGCATGTTGCTACGGCCAAGTCGACTGGTACCGAAGTGAAGAGCGATTTGACGTCGAAGGACACCATGACGTCGTCTTCATCCACAGTAATGTCGCGCACTCTTTCCACGAAAGCTGAGGAATTGGCAACGTGTGTAGCTGTCTTTCCGGCGAGCGGGCCCAACACTTGGTGTAGGTAACCCGAAAGTCGGTGCAGCGGTGACCTCGTGAAGTCAACGATGGGCCGTAGCGGAATGCCTGGCTTGTGTACTTTCGGCAGACCGTAAATTGCGGGTGCAGATCCATTAGTACACAGGAGGCGATAGTAAAGGTGCTTGTGCTGAGGCGGCACGAATTGGAAAATCTTCGCGAGCAGTTTCTGCAGTTTAGATTGGAGGCTAGTCGTGGGGTCTTTCCGCATCGCCACGTAAGTATCGCCGTCCGAGAGCAAATTCAGCATCTTCTGATCGTACTCACTTCTGTTGAGTACCACGACGGCGTTTCCCTTGTCCGCAGGAAGTATGGTGATGGAGGCATTGTTCCGGAGGCCCTTGATGGTCGCTTTTTCAGTCGGTGAAGACCGTGCACGAGTGCCCTGCGTCCGCCACTTTGACAGAACACCGATAGTGCGCGTGCGAGCTTCGTCCCTTACTTCGGGAGGAAGCTGTGTGACGGCTCGCTCTACGGCGCAGATCACTTTCGTCGGATTCGGTGGGGCGCCGGAATTGAAGTTTAATCCTTTGCGCAGGATGGCCAGTTCCGATGCAGTAGGTTTGTACGAGGACAAGTTGAGAACGGCGGCTTTAGTTTGGGCGTCGTCCTGCGGCCTGAGTGCGTCCAGTTTCCTTTCTTGTGACTTCTTGCAGTTGCGTTCCCTTAGCGTCGCCATGAAGTTGGCGTGAAGCTGTACGTCTGGGATCATGATCATCATGATACCTGACCAGACGAACTTTCGTCGAACTCTTGACTACATATCATGGTCCTCTCAATATAGAGTTAGCACTAGATCAGTATTGTCTCCTCGCTGTCGCGCTGTTAGCTCCGTATACCGTTCTTTTGCATAGGTTGCTAAATGTCAGTAGTATAACGCCGGTGGCGAGTTTATGGTGCGCTGAAGCGGAGATAAAGTCTGCGCTAGACCTTTTTTTGTCCACTCGCTGTTGCGCTGTTACCTCCATATGCCTTTTCCTTCCATAGGTTGCTAAATGTCAGTAGTATAGCGCCGCTTGCAACTGTTTATCTTTGTTTGAACATATGAGTGCTGGTTATACCCATCGATGTATGCACGAACTAGTTCAATTTCTATAAATTTAAATTTTCTGACATGCGCTGTCAGATAATTTTCCATCATGCTTGTCGATCCTTCTGGCTAATGTTAACTGTTGCTCCAGCCTGTTTCGCAAAGTTCCCGCAAAACAGCCTATAGATGTCTATATCAATAGTTTATATGCATGTTTTTTGTGTGCCCTGTTTATGAAAAACAAAGCGCGCGAACAGAATGTCATATATGCTGCTCAAAACGCACGTGCGCCATGTTCCGGCACTAAAATGCGTATACATGAATATATTGTCACGGGCGTCGTCGTCGCTTGAATCCACAGGAGACGAGGGTGCGGCAGACACGCTTTATTGTTAATGAGGCGGACTTGTGCCTCTCGCATAGGAAACACCAAAGAAAAGTAACTGAACAACACAAAGAAAAGTAACTGAACTAGAGCGGCGTGCACTTGCACGGCTGCCGCCCCAACAAAGAATAACCCCTAGCTTATGCGTTACCAGCTATTTAAGCGCTGTGATAACAACACACTACATGCGCATACCTATCATCAGATATTGCACTGTCTGATACGATGGGCCCATCGGAAGTTAATCGCAGTCCGCGCTAACCTATCTAAATGACGCAACAGCTGTCGCTCGATAGTGGGAGCTGCAAAGAACGGCATGGCACGTGGCATTGCTCCCCCCTTCAAAAACATCGCCTCGATGTTGAAAACAAGCACTGATGTCATAAGTTTTCACAACAAACGAAAGTCATAAGTTTCACAACAAACAAACGAAAGTTTTCACAACAAAGATAGAAGAACAAGCGCACATAGTGTCTGCTAGCGCGCATAATAGGGTTTCAAACGCACGACGTGAACAATTTCAGATCGCACACGTCGACGCTGGGAGTCCGTCACACCATCGGGGATGACTTCATAGTTCAGCGGCCCTACGCGACGAACAAATTTGTAGGGGCCGAAATAACGCCGCAGAAGCTTTTCGCTGAGGCCTCGTCGGCGAACTGGTGCCCATAGCCAAACTTGCTCACCGGGTGCGTATTCCTGATGGCGGTGTCGAAGGTTGTAGTGCCGGGCGTCCGTCGCTTGCTTTCTTGCCCTTCGCAGTCGAGCCAGCTGCCGGGCCTCTTCAGCGCGCTGCTGAAATATTGCTACGTCCGGGTTCGGGTCGCCTTCGTTTACATGCGGCAACATTGCGTCCAGAGTTGTTGTTGCTTCCCGTCCGTAAACAAGAGCGAATGGTGTTAGCCCGGTTGTCTCCTGGACGGCCGTATTATATGCGAAGGTGACATATGGGAGCACTTCATCCCATGTTTTGTGTTCAACATCAACGTACATCGACATCATGTCCGCCAGGGTCTTGTTGAGCCGTTCTGTGAGGCCGTTAGTTTGCGCATGGTACGCGGTAGTTCGGCGATGGGTGGTGTGGCTGTGCTGCAAAACGGCTTGCATTAGCTCGCAGCAGAAGGCTGTCCCTCTGTCAGTAATAACGACCTGAGGTGCACCGTGGCGCAGGACAATTTGGTGAACGAAGAATTTGGCGGCCTCTTCAGCAGTGTCTCGAGCAAGGGCGCTGGTTTCTGCGTAGCGAGTCAGTTAATCTGTCGCCACAATGATCCACTTGTTTCCTGAGGTGGACGTCGGGAACGGTCCCAGAAAGTCCATTCCGATTTGTTCGAAGGGCCTTGTTGAGGGTCGAAGTGGCTGTAGCAGTCCAGCAGGTTTTGTTGGCGGCTTCTTGCGGCGTTGACACTCTCGGCACGTCCGTACGTAGTGCTTGTCTTCTTCTAGAATGCGCGGCCAGTAGTAGCGCTCACGGATCCGCGCAAGCGTTCGTGTACACCCAAGATGCCCGGAAGTTGGTTCGTCTGGGACGCCTGCAAGATTTCCTGACGCAGTGACGACGGCACGACGAGAAGGTAGGTGCTCTTCCTAGAGTCAAAGTTCTTTTTTACAAGGACCCCGTCTTTTAAGCAGAATGTGTGAAGGGCACGCCTGAAAGTTCGGGGTATCTCCGTACGTTTTCCTTGAAGATGTTCAACGAGACAGTTCAGCTCAGGGTCAGCCCGTTGTTGGGCGGCGAAGTCGGAAGCGGTGATCATGCCCAGGAAACTGGCGTCGTCGTCTGCACATGGCGGTGGTTGCTCAACCGGGGCTCGAGACAAACAGTCTGCGTCGGAATGCTTTCTTCCGTTCTTGTGCACTACCGATATCTCGAACTCCTGGAGCCGCAAGCTCCATCTTGCGAGACGTCCAGATGGATCCTTTAGATTCGCAAGCCAGCATAAAGCATGGTGGCCGGTAACGACGGTGAAGGATCTGCCGTACAAGTATGGGCGGAATTCGGAAGTTGCCCGCACAACTGCCAGACATTCCTTCTCGGTGGTAGAATAGTTGGACTCTGCCTTAGACAAGGATCGACTGGCGTAGGCGATGACGTGTTCTCGTCCGTCCCGCCTTTGAACAAGAACGGCACCGAGGCCGACACTGCTGGTGTCGGTATGAATTTCTGTTGCCGCGTTGTCGTCAAAGTGGGCCAAAATAGGGGGTGCCTGAAGATGTCTCTTGAGCTCCTGAAACGCTTCTTCTTGGGGTTCTTCCCACACAAACGAGCTGTCTTCTTTTGTAAGGCGCGTCAGGGGCTCGGAGACCCGCGAGAAGTCCTTGACGAAGCGCCTATAGTATGCGCAAAGTCCGAGGAAGCTTCGGAGGCTCTTCTTTTCGCGGGGCTGCGGGAAGTCTCGAACTGCAGCTGTTTTCTCTGGGTCTGGTAGAACGCCGGCAGAACTGACAACGTGACCAAGGAACTTCAGCTGCTCGTAGGCAAAACGGCATTTTTTTCGGGCTTTAACGTAAGTCCTGAAGCCTTAATTGCACCAAGTACCACTTTTAACCTGCTGAGGTGTTCCTCGAAAGATGGAGCGAAGACTATGACGTCGTCCAGGTATACCAAACAAGTTTGCCATTTCAAGCCAGCCAACACGGTGTCCATTACCCTTTGGAAAGTTGCAGGGGCAGTGCAGAGTCCAA
The DNA here is from genome assembly GCA_013339685.2 of Hyalomma asiaticum. Taxonomy (NCBI): domain Eukaryota; kingdom Metazoa; phylum Arthropoda; class Arachnida; order Ixodida; family Ixodidae; genus Hyalomma; species Hyalomma asiaticum. The sequence continues at coordinate 70,668,229 of CM023490.1, read as the reverse complement.
ACGGCATGACTTTAAACTGGTATAGACCGTCTGGTGTAATAAAGGCCGTCTTTTCGCGATCCCTTTCGTCAACTTCCACCTGCCAGTAGCCAGTCCTTAGATCCATAGATGAAAAGTATCGGGCATTGCAGAGACGATCGAGGTCGTCATCGATTTGAGGGAGCGGATAAACATCCTTTCTGTTGACCTTATTGAGTCGGCGATAGTCGACGCAGAATCTTGGAGTGCCGTCCCGTTTTTTCACGATCACGACAGGGGAAGCCCAAGGGCTTTGGGAAGGCTCAATGATGTCGTCATGAAACATTTCTTGTACCTGTTGCCGGACTGTCTCACGTTCTTTCATAGACACACGGTACGGTGACTGGTGACTTGGTTGCACATTTTCATCAGTTATGATGCGATGTTTCACAAGCGTTGTCTGGCGTATCTTGGATGATGTGGCGAAACAATCCTGGTAGCTATAGAGTACACACTAAGAAAAATAACACCCTATGGGGTGAAGCAGGTTTCAAATCACCCTTTATGCACCCTTATTTTTCCTGAAATTTTCGGAAATGGGTGCTCTTGTTGGTGTAATGCCCTTATTGCACCCTTATTGCACCCTTTCTAAATTTTACAGGTGCAGAAAGGGTGTTTGCCTATGCAAAATACCATTATGAGAGTAAGGGTGCTTTGGCATTCACCATTACAACCAAGAAAAAAGCCTTACTACCATATCACTGAGAAATGGTGGTATAAATATGTGCTTCCCATTTTGGTTCACATGATTGTTTTTTTATTGTTTTATCATTTTTAAGACACTGTCACGTGCTCGTGATTATGAAGGACGAGAAGCAAAGTATTAAATGTCGGACTGTTTATTTTGCTGATCTGCGCCGAGAAAAGAAAGCGAATTGTACTGTACAGCAACAGAGGCGAGCACACTCGTTGGTTGTCGATGAAAACTTATCAGCAGCGAAACAAGCACACGTGCGACGCGTCATAGAACTTTCTAGCCCCATCCTACCCTCGCACAAGAGCAGGATGATATGTACTCGGACATACACGTCGGGGTCTGCAATGTTTGTAGAACAAACAGCATCCTTCGGGAAGCTGCATGCAATTTCGAGGTTGTGCAGCGCGCTGACCGACAACGCGCGTCACAAGACAGTGCAAAAGGCGGCCCCCGTGAAGGGAAAGAAAACAAGTATGCGTATAAACATTATTCTGGTACTTGTATTATATTGCCGTCTTGTGTAATAATATGCACTGTGCCCCGCCACGCTGGTCTAGCGGCTAAGGTACTCGGCTGCTGATCCGAGGGTCGCGGGATCGAATCCCGGCCGCGGCGGCTGCATTTCGATGGAGGCGAAATGTTGAGGCCCGTGTACTGTGCGATGTCAGTGCACGTTAAAGAACCCCACGTGGTCGAAATTTCCGGAGCCCTCCACTACGGCGTCTCTCATAATCAGAACTGGTTTTGGGACGTAAAACCCCACAAAACAACAATAATATGCACTGTAAAATGTATTCGTCGAGGAGAGAAACGTTATAGTTTTTCGTTTTTGCTAGTTACGACACCTAAGCTGGAATCATTACATGAGGATATGACCGGTCACTTGTAGAATTTGTGCCCGCAACTTGACTCTCTTTCCTCTTCCACTTACCAGAAACGCCTGACCGTAATACACTAAGTGCCTATATGTGTATTTATTGGTGTTGTCACAGTTTTACATAGGTTTAAACTGCTGCTGCTTGCAAATACAGGTATAATGCGTTTCAAATTTCGCGGGCACAGATCCCGACACTTGGCCTCAGTGATCCGCAATCTTGTTCTCGTGTTGGAAAAAAAAAGTTTTGTAAGCACGACTTTTTTAAGCCATGATTTGCACTTATTTTACTGTTTGTGTTCTTTTGAACAGTGCATAAGTATTTCTGGTTATGGTTAGGCAAGTATCAAAGCATTGATCAAAGATATGTGTGCGCAAATGCGGCCACCACAACAACGCTCTGCTTGTTTTAACTTGAATGCCTGCGCATGGAGGAAAGAAAAACTAGGAGAGGCCGTCACGTGACCTCGCTAGCTTCGGCAAGCCAACCTCCTCTGTCACCGCTCCGAGGGCCTAGTACGCGGTGCATCTTGGGTAGGATTAGGCCCACAAGGTTGCCGGACCACTCGAGGTTGTTTGTTTGGCACCCGGTAACTTTTAGTGGCGCTTGCCGCATGCAGCAGCGTTCGCGGCATGGGCCCCGATGGAGGAAGGACAGCGAGAGGCCGACGAAAGGCGTGCGTGAGCCGTGTCTATATAATTGATAAGGCGCCAATCACGCATGCCACTGTTGTCGATGGACTTGCCGGCGCTCTCGCGTGGAAAGCTGGGCAGAGCGTCGGACCGCGATCCATTTTTGTCACATTAAGGTTTGTGAAATCAGCTGCTGCGCCCTTTAACTGCGGTGTGTGTTTTCTAGCAAATTTTGGCCTCGCTGTTTCGCACTTACAGATGTTTTGAGGAACATCATATGTCGCGTTTCCATTTTGTCAGTCTCCGATGTGAGTCCTTCGTTTTGAGACAAATAAACAGCATTAGCCGGCTCGATACGCCGAGGTCGTCGCCGTTTATTCGAATTTACGGGCTGTTTTTTTAGCAGTGTGTGGTGCCACGTCGTTACGCTGTCGAAACGCTCTTCGGGCGTCCACTCTCGTTACACATGTAAAGAAGCATTGGAACTTTGTACTGGGCCGTCCTCTCCAGCGCCTTACAGTAGGCTTCGTTCTCCAGCGCTCTGTTGAAAAAGACGCCGCTCGTGCTCGAGGTACGTGCTCGTTTGGACAAGACCGTTGCCGCAGGGCTGCGTCTAGTTTCATCTAATAAACACCTTAACGTACAATACAGCCAGTGGACGGAATTAGTGCGTTATGTGAACTAGTCCATGGGCGTCGGCAGGACTTTGTTTTGGAGGCGGCGAAGCCTGTTATTATATTGTAACGCACATAGAATAAGTGGTTTGGCAGAAAGGTGGAAGAGGAAGACGAAGAGCTTGGGGACCGAACTGCGATATCGCCGACATCCATCTCCTGTTAATAACACCATCCTTTCGCAGCCCTTCGTAACAGTTTTGGTGGAAGGTGCTGGGTAACCGACACCCGAAGACGGAGGTCAGGCCACTACAAGCTCGACGAAGCCGTCGCATTGCTGGGCTTCCACCGCATCCACCCGAGGTCGAGATGTCCCGTGACGGAGAAGACCAACGGCCTATCGGAGCTCCTGGGCCTGCCAATACGGTTCAACAGCTGCGAGATGCGCGACCCTTTGGCGGAAAACTGGGAGAAGACGTCGAAGAGTGGCTCATCCACTACAAACGGGTGAGCGCTTACAACAAGTGGGATAGAACTGCCCAGCTTTCGAACGTCGTGTTCTTTCTAACGGATACTGCCTTGGTGTGGTTTGACAATAACGAGGAGACGCTGACAACATGGGACAGATTTGTCACTGAAATCAAAGAGCGCTTCGGCGATTCCGCGACGAAAAAGAAAAGGGCAGAACAGACGCTATTACAACGTGCGCAAGTGCCAGGTGAAACATGCTTGACCTTCATTGAAGAAGTGATAAAGCTGTGTAGGATGGTGGATTCTAGAATGCCCGAGGAAGATAAAGTAGGACACATACTAAAAGGAATTGCTGAAGATGTTTACAACTTCCTGATAACAAAGGATAACCTAGCCTCTGTCGCCGACGTCATTCGGCACTGCCGCACGTTCGAACAACTCAAGACGAGACGCATCATTCCGAAGTTTGGCAGGTTAGCCAATGTTACGAACGTTGCAAGCATAGTTGATGACCACTCTCTCGACCTTGCTTCTACGATCCGACAGATAGTTCGAGAAGAGCTTAGCTTGCACACACAAATGACTCAAAGGGATGCTTATCCTGCAAGCCCGCCGCCAGTTGTGGAAACAGCTATTTCATCCGTTTCCGCGTATCCGGTGGATTGTGAATACGCGACTCGAGAGCCACCACATGTCCGTGCAAGAGGTTTTACCTATGGTGCCCGACCACGATGGGAGCAGCCACATTATTATGGCCCAAGCCCCGGGAATTATGATGTCGGCTCGCTGCCAGAACAACGTCGACCGCAAGGCCAGGTCTGCCAAAACCCGAATTTCGACCGATACAATGGATTTAAGCGAGCATCAGGGACAAGTTACGCAAGTGAGAACGGACTCGGCCGCCGCCGGCAAAGACTTAACATTGGTTTAGGTGACTATGTCGTCGACCGTGAACCTCCCGTGTGCTACAACTGTGGTTCCGAAGGACACGTAATACGGTATTGTCCTCATCGTCGTCAGTCGCGAAGGACACCACCGACGTTTTCACCTGGAAAGCGAACATCTCATGACCCACAGACGGCCAATCCTTTTCCAGGGGATCGTTCCTCGCACGAGACCAGACGCAGCGATTCGCCAGCATCTGAACGTAGCCTTACGCCACCGACCACCGTGCCACCGACTAACCGCTACCGTCGTTCCCCGTCCCCTCGGCGCCGTTCACCTCCGCCACCGTCGGGAAACTAGCATCCGCGGCCGATGGAGGTGAGGTCGCCGGACGGTCTTTGGAAGAAATACCTCTGCCTGCTGTGATGGTGAAAAACAAAGTGAATGTGCTGGTTGACGGAATACCGACGATGGCTCTAGTTGATACTGGTGCGACTGTGTCTGTGATGAGCCTCGCCTTCAAGAATCGCCTAGGCCACAAGGTTATGTTTTCGTGGGACGACGCTATCGCATTTCGAGGAGTAGGTGGCGAGTGGCTTCGTCCTCTTGGTGTTTGTGCTGTCAGTGTTTGCTTAGCTAGAAAAGTGTTTGTGTCAGAGTTTGTCGTCCTTTCTCGTTGCTCGCACGACGTCATTCTTGGTATCGACTTTCTTAAACAGTGCGGTGCTTCCGTTGATTGTGCCAGTGGTGAAATATTTGTTAATGATTTGCTGGTACCTGCGCTCTCCGAGCAGAGCTCGTGTGATCAAGACAGGAACATACTTAGTGTGCTTGATGATGTCACATTGCCGTCATGGTGCCCAACACCCGTTCGTGTTTTCTCACCTACTGCTGCCGCTCCTTGTATTGACGTGGTAGTTAGGCCTTTCACCACAAACTGCACGAAAAAGAGTGTACTTGTTCCCTACGCTGTTGTGTGCATGGCGAAAGGAGTCGCCACATTGTGGGCACTGAACTGTTCCGCAGCGCCAGTTGTCCTTCCTCGCGCTATGAAAATCGCCCTTTTCGACGAAGTTTCGTGCAGCCCAATAGGGGCGCTAACTGCAGACCTTGCTCCAGTTTGTACCTCTCTCAGTAACGGCCCTTCCGAAGAGATAATGCTCAGTATGATAAGTAAGGATTTACGCACGTCTGAGCGTCAAGCGCTGGTGCAGGTTCTTTCGCGATATGTTGCTGCATTTGACTTTAATCAAAGAGATGCACCACTTCAGCTACCATCGTCCCGAGCTCGTCACAGCATAGATACCGGCACCGCGCACCCAATCCGCCAGAAGCCATACAGAGTGTCATCGTCCTAGCGCAAAGTTATAGCCGAACAAGTAAAGGAAATGATGGACAAGGGCGTCGTTCAGGAATCTTCTAGCCCATGGGCCGCTCCGGTAATCCTGGTTCGAAAGAAGGATGGTTCATGGAGGTTCTGCGTAGATTATAGGCGTTTGAATGCAGTAACAAAGAAGGATGTGTATCCACTACCACGAATCGACGACGTTATCGATTGCCTACACTCTGCGTCTTATTTCTCGACACTTGATTTGAGATCAGGCTATTGGCAAATACCTATGGAACCTAAAGACAAAGAAAAGACCGCCTTCGTGACCCCGGATGGTCTATACGAATTTAATGTTATGCCTTTTGGCCTTTGTAATGCCCCCGCCACGTTTGAGAGGTTCATGGATACGATATTACGTGGTTTAAAGTGGGAGGTATGCATGTGCTACCTAGATGATGTTGTGATTTTCGGCCGTACCTTTGAAGAGCATAACACTCGCCTCAACATTGTTCTGGATTGCATCGAAAAGGCTGGACTGGTTTTAAACGCAAAGAAATGTCGGTTTGGCGAACGTCAAACATTGGTTCTGGGACACCTAGTCGACAGAGAAGGCGTCAGACCCGATCCTCGTAAAATTGAAGCAGTCAGCTCCTTCAAACCACCGCAGTCAGCACGAGAACTTCGTTCATTCATTGGCCTCTGCTCATATTTTCGCCGTTTTGTACCCCGATTCGCCGACATCGTTTATCCGTTGTCATGTATGCTGCGGCAGGACACGGCCTTCAAATGGACACCAGAATGTGACGCTTCATTTTCACAACTAAAATTTATACTAACATCAGCACCCCTCTTGCGTCACTTTGACCCATCTCGACCCACTGAAGTCCACACTGATGCTAGCGGAATTGGAGTAGGGGCAGTGCTTGTACAACGTCACAACAACGCAGAACATGTAGTTGCATATGCGAGTCGCTGTCTGAGCAAATCGGAGCGCAATTATACGGTCACCGAGCAAGAATGCCTGGCAGCTGTGTTCGCCGTCCAGAAATTCCGATGTTATCTTTACGGAAGGCCATTTAAGATAGTCACCGACCACCATTCCTTATGCTGGCTGGTCGGTTTGCGGGATCCATCTGGTCGCCTCGCACGCTGGGCGCTGCGCCTTCAGGAATACGACTTTGTGGTGTCGTACAAGAGTGGCCGTCGTCACGCCGACGCGGACTGTCTTTCCCGCATCCCTCTACCAACTACCGGGAGCGATGAGGATAGTTTTGACGACTGCATTGCGGCTACTAGTTGTACATTCCCTGACACGGCAGAGTTTCAACGCGAGCAACGCAGCGATCTCACCCTAGATCCACTCTTTGCCGCCGCCCGTACTTCTCAAGGCAGCGGTCGTTTCACTATTCGTGATGACTTGCTCTACAAGAACAACTACTCTGGGAGTGGAGCACGTTTCCTCCTAGTTGTCCCCGAGAACCTTCGTTCCGACGTCCTACGCGCCATGCATCCATCCTTTCGCAGCCCTTCGTAACAATATTCACCCTCACCCCTCGAACGTTAGGAGGGGTGGGGGGATGAGTGTAATAACAGCGGGACTCCACAGTGTCCGAAACACAATAAAGTAAGCAAGCAGGAGTGAAGAATGGGGACATCAGTGATAGAGTAAGAGTGTCTGGTGTGACATAAGTGCCCCTCTTGCACCCCCCTGCATTAGTCAGCATCTTTCGAATTCGATATTAGCCCTGCAACGGCTCCTCCAACATTGCGGTAGGGAATTTTCTTTCACCGCTGATGTGACACAACATTGGAACAGCCATTTACATGATATATGCGAGCTGTTGGCTTGAAAACTGGATACACAGCACCAAAGGGAAAGCATGGAATTCATGTGGGCTTGTGGACTGATTGTGTAATTGCCACCATACTTGGATGCACATTCTTTACAGCACTGATTGTTTTGTTATTTATTGAACACTCATTGCACGCTTCACACAGGTGCCAGCACGTCTCACACAAATACAGGAAGAAACAAGATAACTGGTTATATTGTAGACGGTAAAGCAGTACAGAAAATTGCAAGCATCACATAGAAAAAGCTAATCATGCTGCTGGCCCATGGCATCAGTATTAATGACCATATTTGAATGCTAGAGGACATATCTATAATAACGTTATACAATAATGTTACATAACAAGGACCCCTAATAAGTTCATGTAAATAAGACAGTAGGGCCAGGTATTCTTGCGTTGTAGCTGCATTTTTGCTTACAGAGACACTGTATCCAATCCTACCACTACAGGTCATAATATGTGTGCTGTAATCACAAACACTTGGAGGATTTTGTGATGTTATTGGTTACAAAAATAGACAAAAATATGCAACCAACTCAAAGGGGCAGCTGTAGGTCACAAAATTAAAGCTGAAAAAAAAAAAGAAGGTGCAGTGAAAGAACAAACAAATCTGCAGCCATTAAACTACACTGGCTTTTGCCGCAAGTAAAAAGCAGACAGATAGCTTATGTTTTATTGCAAACCTAGAAAAATGTTAGCACTGTTCAAGCACAGCCAAAGCATTGCAACATTAAAAAGCAAACAGCTTTAGTAAGCTCTGATCCCCAAATGAATGTATATTTGACAGAGAATAAAAACAGTAACAAAGTTACACTTCATTTAATATATACACCAACTATTCATTGTCACAGTGCATGTACACCAAATCATAGAAGGCTATTGTAAAGAGAGTACGCTAAACCCAATGAATATTTTGGTAGTAAAACCATCGTGTTCCCGATGATGAAAAGACAAATTTAGCAAAGATCATGCTGAAGGATGTGCCGGAGTAAACATTGAAAATGCATTGCTGTCCTCTAGGTTACACTTGTCTCATGAATAAGGCATTGAGAGCATTCACAGAATGTCCACATCATTATACAGTATGCTCTAGTGATGCATAGTCATGGTTCATACAGTTTGCTTTGACGCCATGCAAAACAAATGCTTTAGCAGAATTTATGTGCAAGTGATTAAAGCTAGAACTTAAAGCAAAAGAAACATACTACAGTAAGGCATCCCATTTCTCCTCTGATGTGTGCACACTGTGCTCATGAGCTTGCCACGACGGCTCAGTGGTAGTATTGTTTTATGAGTGCAATGTCACAAGTTTGTTTTCTAGAAGTAGTCACATTCCCGAGAAGGAGAAATGCAAAAGTCATTGTGTGCCTCAGTTTATTTAGGCAGATGTTGAGGAACCACTACTATGACACTTAGAGCTCAAGTCTTTAGGATTTTTCTTGTTTGCATGAGTAGTGGAGCACCTTTTACCTACAATGCTACGTGCCAATGACAGATTTGAAAACTTCATGCATCCTAACAAAGCTTTTTCAGTGCGCCCACAGGGCAAATGACCAAAATGGATGGTAGGTTTGCATTTGTACACATGAGGCACCCGCTTGGTTCACCATGAGGAAGCTGCACCTACTGACTGCCATCATGGCCCAGTGCTCTTAGAACGGTACAGTCATGTTCATAACAATCTCGTTTTAATTGCACTCCGTTAGTGATCCATGCAGTGTATGTTATCACTAAAACCAGTGGGTCCTTGCAGTGAATGCTAAAACCAGGAAGAGAATCAAGCAAAAAGGACCCTGTTTCTCGGCAAGAGGCTGCAGGCACTATGATTAACTTAGCTGCCAAACACAGTTGTGGCAACATTAAAAAAAGGCCAGTCTACTCTTTGGATGTGGAGTGAACAAGCTCTCCAATACATTGATGAGAAACTATTGCTTGCCGACTTGCTAAGAAACAAAAGCTTTTTTTTTACACTTTGCTTTCATTTAATAAAGTAATAGTGGCCTTTGAACCTTCATGTCAATCGTTTGTTCTCAGATAAAAATTTGGAGTAACTGAATAATTATCCAGTGTTACCACAAAATTTCGCTACGTTATCTAGACTTAGTCCTTAAACTGTCAACTTTGTGTGCTTTTGCCCGATTCTTTTTTGACAGAGACTGTCTGTTGTCATTTCAGCAACATAGCCCAGTCTAACATCGAGGTACTTGTCTATGATTAGCCTCATAAGATGCAATGAGTGCCACTCATTCAGATGGTTTTCTAGCATGCGCTGATTAAGCACTTTAAAGAAGTCCTTTGCCAACAAGGGTTGTCATAGTGGCCACTGCAACTTTAGCTGCAAGCCTTTGGAAAGGTAGTGGCAAGCACACCAGCGCTCTACGCAGGTCTTTCTCATATTGTCGGTAGATGTTTAGGACATCAGATGAAGCATAGATGAGCCCACCTAGTGTTTTTTTGCCAAATCAGGGAATGTGCAGGCATGGATGGGGAAGTTGATACCTTCAGCATTGAAACGCATTCATCACACTAAAGGCGAAGCAGTAAGCTGCAAGCTACAAACCCCGCTATGTGTACAACAATTACATCCTCAAGTCAGACACCCTTCCTGGGTCAGCAGAGTAGCCATGATCTAGCGAAATAGCTTCAGTAAGTTGTTCACTGCTTGCAGGGATTCTTACGCAGTGACATGAGCTCATTTTCTGGACAGAGTGGCTTTTTCCATCCTCCTTGCCTTGGGTGCCTTGAATTTAAGATATCAAATGCATTGTTAACATGTGTTATAAAGTGTTCAGTTGGCAAGGAATTGTAAAATTTTGGTATTTTTATAGCTCTACATTCTCCAATAGCATCTGCTACTTACTGACTAAATGTTTGAGCTGCTAACGAGACTTTCATGGGTTGGTTTTTCCAATTGATGTGTGCCTGTCTAAGTTTGTGTGCCAGATGTAGGCTTTTGTGTTCTGGACTTAATTGACCTGATCAATGTGTTTCCGCAATATAAACTGTTGATTCGCATTGACAATAGCCTTTTTATCACACGAGGTGTTCCACAGCAGCTTCAGCAAATGACAAGGATCCGATAGGACAAGCACAGGCCTTTTAATAACTGGGTGGGGTAAAGAAGCATCCAACTCAGTCAGGTCCATCTTACAACCAAGGCTCCGCAGCAGTGATAAGTTTGCTGTAGCACCATCACAGATCAAACTATCAATATGTGCCTTTTTTGTGAGCGAAGCTAGCAGCCTGCAGCACCAGGTTACTTCGCTGTTCACTATCAAGGCCATCAACCAGAAAGTAGCCATGGATGGATGGATGCTATGAGCTTCCCCTTTGTAACGGGGCGGTGACATGTGCGCCACCAGGCTGGTAAGAAGATTTAAGAACTTTTTTTTTCTGTTAATTTTCCTCATGCCTTTTAAATTTACTTCAATCAAATCGATCATGCCATATCAAAAACGGAATTTCATATCCCAGTTCCCTGCCCCTTATGGCAGAAATTCCATATTTTTCCCTATAATTATTTTTGTCCGTTCTCTCTAGTTTTCTGCCACCAGTATTCTAACCGTCTCTTACTTATTTCAATCGCGGCTATGTTCAGCTTCCCGTTGTTCGCCCTAAAACCCAAGGCTTCCTGTAGGGTGGTGCCCAAACGTACACCTGGGTGGATATTTCCGCATTCAATCAGAACATGCTCTGTCGTTTCCCTATCTTCCTCACAGCATGTGCATTTTTCTTCTTCTTTACTGAATTTCGCTTTATAAACACGCGTTCTAAGGCAGCCCGATCTCGCTTCAAACAATAAAGCGCTTCCTCTTGAATTATCATAAAATGCCTCCCTCTTTATTTCGTTTTTGCCCTCTCGGTAGTTATTCAGAGTCGGTTTTTTTTCCATCGCTGTCCTCCAGTAAATCTTCTCCGCCTCTCTGACTTTTCCCTTTACGCTCTTTGTTGTCAGTTCTCTTAGAGCCGTATATTTACTGGTGAGCCTCCTAGTTCTCTTTCTCCACTGCGTGTCAACGCTCTTTCTATATAAATAGCGGAACACCTTCACTGCCCACCTAACCTCTTTCATATTCCTTAGCCTTTCTTCAAACCTTATTTTGCTCAAGGATCCGATAGACATGGTGTTTGCCCTGGCACCCATATTTGTACATCTAATCTGTTGCAGCCGCAGCTAGCAGAGGACACACCTGAAAAAGCCTTTCTGAGGTGTGGAGCAAGGTGCCATTCAAATTTGCAAGCGACGACCAAGAAGAAGATCAAGAGACTGCAGCAAGCCCGTTGCCGGCTCCTTCAAAAGGTAGCCAATTGGTAGCTCCATCTGCCATCGATTGCAACAAGCATTAAAACAAATGCATCTTTGGCAACTGGAAACGCCCAAGTCAACACATCCATGCATCTTCTTCCATCCTATTCCACATGCCTTCGTATAGCCATCTCATCCACAACTAGATCGCATAATGTGGAGTATGTAACAATTTGTGAATTTTCGTTTACCTTCATGGACAATGCAGTCAGTGCCTCCTTTGAAAAACCAGCAGCCCCATCAATTGATTGATACCATTTGCATAGTGCCCTTGGATGCCGAAGGCATATGTCAAACACAGCTCGCACGTATTGACAGGCTCTTGGAGAATAAAAGTGCAGTGTCAGCACAAGTGCCCTGAGCTCTGGTGAGTAAGTGAGTGAAGATGTCTCGCCAGACATACATGCCAGTTGGCGCTCGAGCAAGTTGTTTTTCACCCCACCAAGACTCTACAGCGTAGCGACATCCTCATTTCCTAGAATTGTATTCCCAACTAAATTATTAATGACATCTTGGAGGTGGACAGCCTTTTGAAGGAGCCGGCAACGGGCTTGCTGCAGTCTCTTGATCTTCTTCTTGGTCGTCGCTTGCAAATTTGAATGGCACCTTGCTCCACACCTCAGAAAGGCTTTTTCAGGTGTGTCCTCTGCTAGCTGCGGCTGCAACAGATTAGATGTACAAATATGGGTGCCAGGGCAAACACCATGACACAAATCACATACCCAGAACAAGCTAGGAAGGAGATGTTCCTTGAGGTGTTACTTTGCTCAAAAAGATTTCTATTTACACCTTTGTGAAGCTAAAAATTACAACAACATAAAAACTGCCATGCATAGGATCCTACTAGTGCAAGCCGGATTTAAGCATTTATTTGTTACTTTATTTACAAAACACTGCAAGCTCATTTGGGCCCAAGCAGGAGAAGTACAAAGCACAGAAAAGGTCAGTGCTGCGTGGTTTAATGTGGGGTGCTTCACAGCCTCTGTTAGGTTTTACTCAACAAAAGATAAGCATATGCACTTACACAAAAGACCAGTTTTGTTTTGCACGTATCATGGCTCATCATGACTGGTCAAAAAAATACAGGGCATAAAATGTTGTGAAAAGCCTGTGGGTTATATTTGATTTTGTCAATTAGATGAAAAAGAGAAACTGAGAAAAAAAACATTCGTCGCACATTGGTGCTTCACCAGACATTGAGCAAACTGTATTGCTGTGAATGAAAGTTGATATATTCAGCTATTAATTACACTACCTCCATGACCACATTGTCCACATGCATTCTCTCATTACTATGATTCAGTTATAAAACAAATGGCATACAGATAATTGCTACTTGACCTACACTAACTCAGAAAACAAGCTTGCAAAAATTGTAGTGGCCAAGTAATGGTCTTACCATTGGCCTGATTTAAAATTTAATGCCAGTAAGGACAAACAAGCAAGAAAATTATTCTAGTGCCCCAAAAATGATAATTGATCAATATTGCCAGTGCAGCATGTTATCAAATTTATTACCGTAGTTAATGGTACAGGCTAGCAAAGGAATTATTTACATACTTGATGATGGGCCATGGCTTAATTATAGTTCTGACAACGATTGGCTATTTCTTTTAAAGATATGAGAGCTAGGTACCTCTCATAACAATGCTCAGCTGCACTGTTTCATTTTCCCTTTCTTGTACTTCACCTAGATTGCCTAAAACAAGGTTATGATGTAGAAGATGTGGCTTTCATTCAATTCATTCACCGTCGCTCAGTTTCGTGAGGTTTTAAAACAATTGAACACGCATCTTGCACGTCTCGATCGTCTGTGTAGAAAAATGGCAGCTGTACTCAACTTTTTTTTTACTATTAGGTATTTTAAATCTGTCAATATTACAATACGAAATACCTGTGCAAATGGCTCACACGCATATGTAAAATAACTACTTTAAATGTGAGGTCCTTAATCACAGCGAAACGCTTAATAAGCAAGCCTTGTGATCATTAATACAGGCAAACATACCGGTTCGTACTGGACTTGGGAAGGCTCATCAGCAACGTCTTCGGATGTAGCATCAGCAGATGTAGCAGCACCTTTGCCGGTACATTTCTTCAACATGTTAATATAGCACGCGTGCTGGCGCCACTGCTTTTCAAGTAACCCCAAACGCGAAGAATTGCCGTCGCATATGTGTCTTGGTTTCCTTCAGACATTTGCACGACGAAAGGCTTCCCCATTTCGATGCTGGAGAACACACCAAAACGCGACGAGTCGTCCTCGATGCGGTACTGGTTGTTGGGCACAAAGCCGCTCACTAAGCAGACAGCTTCGTTCGCTGCAACCCAGTGTCTGCGGCGGCGAGCCGCGTTCAGTAGTACTGTAGTAGTTATCCATTTCCCGGCTGACATTACACAGACTCGGCAGCGTCAGACGTTCGAACCTTCGACAACCTCGGCCGGCGCGTTGCCTCGGCGTGCGCGTTTGTCACGCCGCATATGCTCCGTGCAGAAACCTACGCCTGCCTACGTCGCCTCCGCAGCAGACGCATCAAAAGCGAAACTCCCCAGTCGACTAAATCGACCGCTTGCCTATCACGTGAGGGCCTATTTCCCATGATTCTTTCCTTTAAATTTTTTATGACTAGGCTTCAAGATTGTCACGTGACGCCCCCTCCTAGTTTTTCTTTCCTCCATGTGCCTGCGCCCGATGTGTGTGTAGCACGTTGTTGTTTGGGCACTTTGGTTGCATTTTTCCTTCATTTGAAGTGTTGTTTGCACTATGTGCTGGTCCCTTGCGTCTTGCTAGCGCTGCTTATTACGAAGATCTCCTGGTTTAGATCTCGAAGCGCCCTGTGAACGGGTATTTGCGGCGACGGTGCTTTGAATTTTCTGTAACGGACGTTTCTGCTTTGTGTTTGGACAACCGAAATTCGCGATAAGGACAGCAGGTAAGAGCAGCAGTTTTCTATCTCTTAGTGTACGTTAAGTAAACTTTTGTTACCGTAGCGGGTATGTCCGTATATATTGTGCAATTATGATGAGCGCAATGTTCGGGGAGCACTCTTACCAGAGATTTCGAAGTGAATGTGTGTTGCGCTTCGGACGGCGTTTCCGCTGTGCCCTCATATGCAGGCGGCGAAATGTTTTGCTTTAGTGAAGGCTGTCTGGTATTGTATTGCTTGCTCACGCGCCCTCGTAAATTTAATGCGTCGGCCTCGGAACTTGTCTACTGCAACTTAACGCGCGGACCATCTAAACATCGCAGGGTCTGTTCGAGTAATGCTCTCGCTGCTACTAGTGGTCATTTTTATAGGCAAAGCGCTAAATGCACTCTCGATACCGAATTAGGACTGCTTTGGTACGGCTGCTGCCGCAATTCAGTCGTATTGCGCCAATGAAGCAATTAAAGAACCTAATATTGTGCATAAGTGGACTTGTTGACACAGCACTTTTGGAAGCTTCGAGGGGCAATTAGAGACATTCGACGAAGCTGCAGCGTTTCTATTTCATTATTTGCCCAGTGCAGACAGTTTGCAATCGTAGCTTACCGAAATTTTTAGCCATATAGTCACAATCATTTCAGATGCGTTTTCTTGTGTGAAATTCAAGGCAAATATGATTTCCATCTATCACCTCCGATTTTGCTCGTTCCATGCGCTAATATGTACCTCATTTTCATAATGCATCTTTCTCTTCCTTTGGATAACGTCTTCTGCAATGCCACTGCTGTAACAAAAACAGACTATTACTCACTGCTCTGCAGTGAGACGTATTTACTGCTGCGCACTTCGCACAGCTTTCACTGCAGTGGAACTGGCTTAGATATTGTATTTCTCCTTCAAACAGATGGTAAAAAACTCACCATGTGCCAATTTTGTCTTCAGCTATGCTTGCACATATTGCATGCGATTGCTTTGTATATAATGCTCCATGATTTTTTTTTCTTTTTCTGGAATTGATCATGAGAGGCATACTAGGCAGCGAATTCATTGGGTACAATGGTGTCATAGGAGGTTAATTAATGCCTGATACAATTTTGTGTTCTGGGGACACGTTACACATAGAATTGCATGCATAAACAGCCCGTATATGTAGTCAAGAAGTATAAAGATGGTTTATTACCTCTATTATTTCTCTAATCCCTTATTTTTGTTTCTATGTTCCAAAAAGTCATTAGTTGCATTACTTGTCACATCCACTTGTAATTTCTGACAAGAATTATAGATCCTTGAACACTCAAAGCAAGAATTTCCTATTTTGCAGCAACATTTGCAGTAAATAAATTAGGTTGTCCTCGCTTATTCAATTTCGTGTCATTCATTTTTTAAAATTTTTATTTCATATCTACCTGTCCCTTAAGTAGGTAGCAACATTGATACTACCATTACCTGTGCCATTTTGCACATTTTATAGCAACGCATACAGCTGCTGTGGACATTTACCCCACTTTTTAGAACTGCTGCAAGGTATTGGTCATTGAAAATATTTATTGTTGACCTGCTTATTCATGCAATTCTGTAAGCATTTCCATAATTCTTGCTCGCTGCATTCTAAGCACTTTTCATGCTTCTCCGAAATGATAAATGCTATAGTTGAGCAAGATCCTACATACTTGTTTATGCTAATCTTGCTGACTGTTACAATGGGTAAAGTGTTTCTTGCGGACAGACATTATCTGGCATGCTCAATTATGGCACTTGCATCTGTTTTGGAGCATTTATGCACAAATGTTCTCATTTTGTATCCATTCAGTTACTACAAACTATCTTCACCAGCCGGGATGTGTATTTTCTGTTTTGCTCTAGAACCATTGACTGCTTAACCATTTCTATATGCATTCCTTTTTCTTTCATTCTTATGATTTCTTGGCTATTCCAACTTTCAGGTTAAGAATGACAAGATGAATGCAGTGGAAGAAGGATTTCAACATATGACAAGCCTAGCCTTGTGTTGAATCTTTGCTGGAAAAAAAAGAACTCTGACAGATACAGACAGCTACAGTTGACGGACAAGGTCAGAGAGAGGTAAGGTATATCTACCTAATATTGGCTTAGTCTGGGAACAGATATTCCTACAATGATTATCAGCAAAATTCGAAATTTTCGTATGTAAAGCAAGAAAAAAAATGGTGTCCAGTTCATCTAACATTTTGAACAAACTTTCCTAAATAAATAATTTTCCCTAACTTTGAGATTTTTTCCCTGTTCTTTATAGGAACAGTTGTCTAATGGTGTACCAAAGTTTTCGTAAAGAAGGAATGAGTTGCCTTTATGTCACAAAACTATGCATAACGACGCTTACATAAGTAAGCCTAATTTCTACAAACAGATTACTTATAGACATGCAAAAGTACTGTATTGTAAAAAGAAAAAAGCAGTGCACTAGCTACTTGGGGGCACCATTGGGCGCAGAGTGAACAGGCCGCACAAGGTGAAAGAAAAGAGAGGGCTGCAGATATGTATAGTTCATTGCACATGGCCAAAGCAAAGAACACAGCACATTGAGCACTCTTATCAGTCCACAATACAGCGTGCCTGTCATTCCTAAACCTATACTGCACCAGAATTATTCAACAGCATTGGCAATTATCAGAATGATTTTTATAACCACATTGTGCATAGTTTGGCTAATTAAACGGGCATTTGCTCTGGTTACTGAATGACACAGCAAGCTGCGGTCACCAGCTGTTGTGGCACTTTTTATTACAACCACATTGCCTCTATGCAAGAATGCTTACCTTGCACAAAATCTTGGATATTCGAAAAAAAGGCCGGGGATGTCGTGACGTTGTAAGAGGCCTTGACATTGCTAACTTGATGTCAGTTTTCTTAAAGCAATAGCTAAGTGTGGTCCACATATAGCCAAACAGCCAATTCTATGTCACCACTCCAGTCTGTGCATTGTGTGTGGAATGAGAAGTGATGTTTCACGAGTTAGGGCCCATTAAATTTGCAGAGAGGTGTATCAATACTTCCTTTACTAGATTACAGCCACATGGTCTAGAAATCTGGTTCAGTTCCTTTGGTCCTTTTTTTTTCGCCATGAAAGGCACAAGCGCTGCGTTAGGTGCACGGTTGCATTGTTGATCACTACACCTGAGATTACCATACGACCTGTTGCAGCCTCGGAGGTGACAGGCATGGCATGCAACACAACTTTTGATGGTCAGATGACATACTATGCGAAATTAGCTTTTGCATATTTGAATGAAGAAACAAAATATTGACTTGTGTGAAGAAGTACGGGGAAACATGTTTCGCTTCTCTCAAAGTGTGAAAGGCAACAGGCACGACATCACAGGTTTGTGGGGAATTGAAGGAACAACAGTCGCAATGGGAAATCGTGCCAATGCAGCTGGCATTTAATGAGGAAGATATTGGTTGTAGATGGAAGCATATTTACCGAACAGTTCATCATTTTTTTCAATTCTGTTCGTTGAATGAGCTGTAGCATAAACCTTGTTTCTAGGTCATATATGCACCTAGGTAGTCCACCATATTTTCAAGAAAACGGAGAGCAACTTGTCTGTGATATTTCCTCAACTTCTTTCACGTTTTCTGTGTTGTGAAAGAGTAAACAATTTTACACAAAAGCAATGCAGTTGCTACAATAACTGTCAGAAATGTGTGTCGTTCATGAATACTATATTGAAGTTTACTCCAGATACAGCTGACACACGAGCTCTTTACCATCAGACAGTCGGAAACAAAGCAAATATTTTTGTACAGAATGCTGGTGAATGTTTCATTAGTAGTACACTGGTGCTATTGTACTCGATATCAGTTTTCTATGTGTGGTGAGCCTCACCTTGAGATTTGGTCTGTTTTTGTTTTAGTTACGGCATCTACACTTTGCGTAGTTTTTTATTTTTGTGACTTTCGGATGTGTGACGTGACATTCATGCTATTTTGGCAGCAGTAGTTGAAAGTCCTTGCCCTTGAGTATGCGGTTTTTTCTAATCACTGAGTGATCACTTGTGGTATAAGTTTATATTTGTTATTGTTTTTCATGCTACCTTCACTCAAGCATGTGGCTCAATATTTGTAGTATTCATGAAAATCATTACAATGTCAAAGAATTTTGCATAATTTCTATATTAATGCCATATTTAAATGGAAATTTCCACAGACTTGCGGACTCTGATTTCTTGTCCTTACTGATGTGTACATTCAAAACGAAGGAGCGAAAATATGGGAGCATCAGGTAGTCTGATGATTGCTTCCTTGTTGCATTTTTTTACCCTACTAAGTGAGGAATGCATGGTTGCCCCTCTGATTGCTGTTTTAAGTGAAATTATACAGAACATTGCAGCCATAAGCTACGTCTCATTGCACGCATGTAGTCCACTTGCGTCAGAACGTCGGCCTTCCTTTTTTCTGAAAATTTATTTTAGTTTGTGGAAAACCAAAGTTGCTGTAGTGGAGGCCGTAAAGTGGTTACAAATCTGTGGTTACAGTTACTGTTGTTATTTTTTAGATTTCGCAGTTCTAGTTTGTCCATTGTTATGTCAGCGTGCTTGTGCCTGTAGTTGTGTGCTCTTTTCTTGTTGAGTATTATTCCATCTTAGGCATAGAATCATGCTTTGTTTGTATGCATCCTACCAAGTGTGCCAGTAGTGGATGTTCAGTCCCTTATGTAGGGTTATTTTTGCCCATGGGATTTGTGATATGCACCTTTCATCATCACTCACAAGTCTCATAACTCCAGAGCTGTAACATATTTACATATGATGAACCTAGCTCAAAAAGATATTTAATTCAAGGTGACTGCGTAGCATTAGACTATTGTCATGTGCACAGCCTTTACGTTTGTTGTTTTGCCACGAAGAAGGATTGTGATGGTTTTAATAACCAAGTTGTTTTTTTTTTTGCAGATTAATGGCTCTTGAATACCTTTTGCTGAAACCCAAACGGAAGTTAAGGTTACCATGTGTTGACAAGCTATATGGTAGGGGCAAATTCATAATACTTCTCTACAGCACAACAACACTCATGAGGAAGAAGACAGGATGAGACAGGAAGTTGAGCAATCTGCTGACATATCCCACTGGTGAGTTTTTAAATCACACCAGTTCTTTCCTTCTTGGTGGGATTGGAATGTCTGTATACCCACAAACATGCATGTTTAATGCTGATACTGAAAACTATGAGTTGCCCTAGTTTTAAATTCCCATGTGTTCAGACGGCTGTCATGCTAGTGAGACCTTTACCAGTCAACTTGAACTTCATAGGCTAATCATGCGATTTGCTGACCTTAAAGAGTTTCACAACTTGCTGCACGGCAGAAAATTATAGTATGGAACATGCACATGGCCAACAAAGCAGGGGGAGGAGTGCTCATCCCTACCCGGTTTCTTACGCACCAATTATCTGGCAACCTCACCATCTGCTGTTGCAGCACAGCTGTTGGAGCAGATTAGTTAAACGGTAGTCGCTTTCAATTTATTATCTTGAAAGACAGTATAAGTACACTTCTAGAAAGGTAGGGCAAGGGAGTGCAAGGTGGAGAGATTGCAACTCACCCATGGAAACTTTATGTCAGCCAATAGCCAGGGTCACATGGAGTTCGTCTTCGTGCATCCGCAGGCAGTGCCCTGCCTGTGGATGTACAAAGACGAGAAGCAATAACAAGACGGGTAATTTCAGCCTTAAATGCATGTGCATTCATAATGTCATTGGATTTGTGACACAAGGCTGTCATGTCTGTTTCCTTTGGATTATGCCATCTCATACATTCTGCAAATAGAGAGTCTGAGAGAAAAGTAAGCAATTTTCTGATTTTATGGCCTCCTAATTTGTGCTGGTGGTTGCATTGGATAAAGTTTAAAATAAAAAAAACAACCCTCGGAATCTTCAATGCTAGCCGAGCTGATACTAGGCTTAATTAGATATCGAATTGCCAGAACTTTCATAATAAAGCATAAATTAATCATACAGACAGGTGAAAGGACAGGAGTACAAATGCGATATAAATTCAGTGGTAATCAGCACTTTCATTTGTGTGCTGAAGTAGGCTAATCATGTAATTTTGCATCTTCGTAAGAAGCGCAAAACAACACACAGGGACTACTAGAAGGAAAGACACACCACAAGCGCTTGACTGCAACTAAGCATTTATTCGGAAGCGCGACATATAAATAGAAAAGAAAGGAGACAAACAAATAGCCCACGTGTCATATCAGTTAACCATTATTGCCCACAACACCATCCAAAAAACGAAGTTCCTTCTGCGTAAGTGAGATAGAAGGTGCACTGACACAATCAATATCATCTCGTTTCATTTCTGCAGCTTCAACTATCAATCTGGTTAACGTATCCCTGCTGCGATACAAAATGCATGTGTTGTCGAAGTATGGCACACAGCCACAATCCTTGCAGTGGATAGCCAGGTGTCCATCCACGCCTTTCTGCACCTTATTATCATGTTCTTTTACTCGCTCATTGATACATCTTTCTGTTTGTCCAACGTATGTGCGGCCACACGACATTGGTATCCTATACACAACAGTCTGTGCGCACTGAACAGTCATTTTGATGGTTAATTTTACAACACTTTTTTTCTTTCTGGACAGGGCAAGTTTCACTACACAGTTTTGACAGCTTCTCTGGTGCAGACATAACCACTCTTACGCCAGACTTATTTCCAATCTTCTTAAGATTATGTGCTACGCCGTGTACATAGGGAATAACAGCACACTTTCGCTGTTGCAGGGATACATCAACACGTGGTCGATTTTGAATCTTTAGGTCCCGATAAAGCGATTCGGCGACAGCTACAATGAGTCTGAGTGGGTAACCTGCCGCCTGCAACCGTACAACTTGCCGCTCAAAGCTTTTCTGCATTAGGTGTAAGCAAGACTTCTTTAAAGAACTGAGAAGGCACATACGTGCCACAGACCTCTTTACTGCTTTTGTGTGTGCAGAGGAGAAAGGTAACAACGGTTTCCCACTCCTAGGCTCATACAAACCAACAAACATGGTTATCCAAAAACCGTAAAGTCAGATCAAGAAACTTAAGTGCGTTAGAATTTGGCATTTCGTGTGTTAGCCTTAGGGGCCGACAAGCTGTTTCAAATTCCTTAAAGACAAAATCCGCGCAACCTGTAAACTCATTGGAATCACATTTCAAAAGAACCAAATAATCATCCACAAACCTGAAGATTTTCAATACATTAGTTCCAAACAACTTGTCATCAAGTATACGATCTAAGTGGGCCATGAAAATTTCACTAAGGACTGGCGCAATAGCAGACCCAATGCAAATTCCCTGCTTCTGAATGTAAATATTATCGTTCCATTTAACAAACGTAGATGTTAAGTACAATGCTAATAAGTCCAAAAAACCTCGAACAGACAATCCACAAGCATTTTGAAAAGACACAGCACCATGTTCAATGATACACTCTTCAACAAACTCCAGAAGCAAATCGTGGGGTAGGGAATAGTATAAATCTTTCACATCAATGGAAAACCCTTTCACCTGTACTTCGGCATTCGACACTAGAAATTCAACAATCCGCTCTGAATTCATTGTGCGAAAAGGATCCTTAGGTTGTAGAACGTTCAACTTTTCTTGCAGAAACAGGGCAACACTCTTCTGCCATGATCCCTTTTCTGAAATAATCACTCGGAATGGCATGCCTTCCTTGTGCGTTTTCGCGCTAAAAACATATCTAAGCCTAACTTGTCGCTTTTCGCAATTTGTTTGGCCAGGTCAGGTAACTGGAGACTGTTGCACAAGTTTTTTGCAGCGGTCCTGACAGACCTAAGAGACACTTTTGGCTTAGAATCGAAGACTGAGGCAATTGCTACTTGCGCTTTCTCAAAGTAAGTACCCCTCGGAAAAACACAAAACCCACCTTCTTTGTCAGAAGGAATAATGCACAGTCCTGATTCCTTGAGGTAGGTGACCACTTTCCGTATGGGCAACTGTTGACGCTTGGGTTTGAACCTATGGAGCACATCAACACCTTCGGAAATACATCGTTCCTTTTCACTGTCCGGAGCAAGGCCCGCAACTTTCCTGACGAGGGACAAGAGCTTCGGCGCGGTGAGTCTCGGTTCGACGGCATATTTCGGTCCTTGTCCAAGCGTACGCTTCACAAATTTAGGAAGTATGATGTCATCTGCAGTGTGGATGGGATTTTCCTGAGCAGGTTTCCTCGGTTGTTGTACGGTCCTCAGCTGAGACAAAACCGTGAACCACAGCCGTTCCGAAGCGCATTCCACAAGTCCGCAGGATTCACGCCACTTTTTCTTCTTCTGGTACATGGAACCCGGTTCACTGAATATCCGATTGTGCAGCATACCCCAGTAAAGCCTTGACTGCCGGTAACACTCTGAGCGAAGTATCTTCGAAATCCGGTTACCGTGGCTCACCGAAGGCTGAAAACCACCACACAGGGCCAAAACTTCCGGGTGCGTTTGCTTCATCCTTAGGCAATAGGAAAACGCTCTAGCACGACACACGACGAGGGCGATGAAGTTAACAAGTAAGGATGGGTGAAGAGACGTATATGTTAAGGGGCCCGCAGAACTAGAAATGCAACTTAATAAACAAGTGAATCGGGCTAGTTGGTATAGATCCATCTTCGTAAGAAGCGCAAAACAACACACAGGGACAACTAGAAGGAAAGACACACCACAAGCGCTTGACTGCAACTAAGCATTTATTCGGAAGCGCGACATATAAATAGAAAAGAAAGGAGACAAACAAATAGCCCACGTGTCATATCAGTTAACCATTATTGCCCACAACACCATCCAAAAAACGAAGTTCCTTCTGCGTAAGTGAGATAGAAGGTGCACTGACACAATCAATATCATCTCGTTTCATTTCTGCAGCTTCAACTATCAATCTGGTTAACGTATCCCTGCTGCGATACAAAATGCATGTGTTGTCGAAGTATGGCACACAGCCACAATCCTTGCAGTGGATAGCCAGGTGTCCATCCACGCCTTTCTGCACCTTATTATCATGTTCTTTTACTCGCTCATTGATACATCTTTCAGTTTGTCCAACGTATGTGCGGCCACACGACATGGGTATCCTATACACAACAGTCTGTGCGCACTGAACATAGTCATTTTGAATAGTCACTGAACATAGTCAAATGACTATGTTCACTGCGCACAGACTGTTGTGTATAGGATACCCATGTCGTGTGGCCGCACATACGTTGGACAAACTGAAAGATGTATCAATGAGCGAGTAAAAGAACATGATAATAAGGTGCAGAAAGGCGTGGATGGACACCTGGCTATCCACTGCAAGGATTGTGGCTGTGTGCCATACTTCGGCAACACATGCATTTTGTATCGCAGCAGGGATACGTTAACCAGATTGATAGTTGAAGCTGCAGAAATGAAACGAGATGATATTGATTGTGTCAGTGCACCTTCTATCTCACTTACGCAGAAGGAACTTCGTTTTTTGGATGGTGTTGTGGGCAATAATGGTTAACTGATATAACACGTGGGCTATTTGTTTGTCTCCTTTCTTTTCTATTTATATGTCGCGCTTCCGAATAAATGCTTAGTTGCAGTCAAGCGCTTGTGGTGTGTCTTTCCTTCTAGTTGTCCCTGTGTGTTGTTTTGCGCTTCTTGCGAAGATGGATCTATACCAACTAGCCCGATTCACTTGTTTATTAAGATGTAATTTTGACCGTGTACTTCTGTTGTTCTGCCAATTTTCTATTAGAACTTTATATTCTCAAGCATTTACTTCTTTTGTCAATAGGCATATAATTTAATTTCACCCTTATAGACATCTTTGAATATTGCGATACAAGCAACCTTTTACATATCAGTCTGATGTAATGAATAATGTTCTCTTCCTATTTGTGCAGCCCGGAGGCACTGCATGCTGCGTACATTGCACTTTCTGGGAGCAAGATTCAAGCAGCTTAGGACTCATTCTTTTATGTCGACAAGTATTGCCCATGCCACACCATTGTCGTAGACGAGGGGGTGACTGCTACGTTGGCAGTATGCTTGCTGTTTTAAAAGTAACCCGCAATGATCAATATTTTACAACCTTTCAGCATCATTTACTGTGTGCACACAGAACAGCCAATATCACTATGTTTTGTATGATATTTTCTATGTGGTAGAATAATAAACAAATTTCTTTTGTTCAGCCTTTGTAGAGTTTGACTTCTTACATATATCTATAGGATGCTTGTACTTGTTAAGTCCCAATTTTTTTTTCTGCATGCAAGAATAATGATTTATCGAGTTGCACATTTTTCATGTAATATCTGCAGTACTAACGTCATGCATGCAGATGCATAATTACACATGCATTTGCATCCGTGAACTTAGTGTGTGCATGAACAGTTCTTAATAGTGGGATATTTTTAATTAGACCCTTAATTGAAAGGGTAGCACACTTTGCAAAAAGGGTGTAGTTATGCCAAAACACCTATTAGTCATAAAGGGTGCATGTGTGGTTAAACACCTACCGAAAAAAAAGGGTGTTTCTGTCAGCAAGACAACTCTTAATATAGGTGTTTGAATTGACCAAGAAACCATATTTAAGGGTGCTAGGGTGTGAGTTATAGACACTAGAAAACACCCTTAAGGGTGTTTTTTTCTTAGTGTGTAGTTTCTGCAGCCTTTCCTGTCTTTCCAGGGGCAACGCCGGATTCACGTCAAAGAACACGTCGCGTGTACGAGCATGCAGTGCGTCGTCGATTGTGAATACGCTGCTTATGTCTGGGATGGTCTCAAATAGTGCGACAGTCGTGCCTTTGGCAAGGTGACGATATTCTGAGCAGAAACATTGACGGTTCCTTATATCGTTCATTATATGAACGATTCCTCTGGCGACAGCCAAACCTTTTTCAAACAGCAAACTCTCGTTGGCCTCGACCAACCCTTCGGCGCAGATGCAGCTGTCAGCGCCCACAGGGAGAACAGCACTCGAGCGTGGTGGCAATGTGACGTGCTCCTCGAGAACCATTAGTGCAGCAGATAATGCAGGGCTTGGATTTTGCGTGATTCCCGTATCTGGTGACAGAGTGATTGTTTGCGCTCGAAGATCTATGATTGCTTTGTTCGCCGAAAGGAAGTCCGCACCGATGATGATGTTCCGAGAGCACTGGTCCAGGATGACGAAAACAGTAGGGTACGTATGCCCTTCCACATCCACACGAGCTGTGCACCTTCCCTTTGGTGTTATGACATGGACGCCTGCTGTTCGTATCTGTGGGCCTTCCCACGAAGTCAGCACCTTCTTCATCTGATCGGCGAACACCGCGCTCATGACGGAGAAGTCAGCACCGGTATCAACCAACGCAATTACGTCCCGGTTGTCCATTTTCACTGCCAGATCCGTCGATTTTACCTTGGCGTTACAGGTCTGTCGTGGTGTGCTGTCGCGGCTTGGACGGAACTTGGTGCTGATTTGTTGTTCGTTTCTCTCGCAAGCTGCAGGTAGTGTTACTCCACTGGGACTTTCGGGCGGGGGAGGGTCTTCAGGAATGCGCCGTGCAGCAACCACACCACCATTGGTTGCAGTCTTCAGTTTCCCAGGTGATGGCTAGGGGACCTTCCCCGTGCTGCGCCTATATTGGCAGGGTGCGGTGAAGGATAACGGCGAGACGAAGGCGATGGCGACCTGTAGCGGCCCGCTGGCGAACTTTGCCGTTGTAAATAATCTTCAATCTCAGCTGGCCTTTGACCTGGTTGCGGACGTGAAGCGCCGATTGGAAATCCACGTATTCCGAGGTTCCTGTAAAAACAGTGGCGGTATAAGTGGCCAGGTTCGCCGCAGTGGAAACAAAGCGGGCGGTGGTTGTTAGTCCTCCACACGTCGGACTTTCGAGGGACAACTCTTTCAACGGGAGTCGGTAGCCGTTTGGTTGTGGGCGTGGCAGTGGCGCGTACGTCGACTGGGCGGTGCGGGCCGGGTTGCGCACAGCCGCGGCGTACGACATAATTTGCGGTCCTCGTGGAGCCCACTCAGGTTCCTGGTTTGGTGGGACTAATGGTCCAGTCCCCAGTGCCTGCTGAACTGCCTGTCTGACGACATGGCTTAACGTCGCGGCTTGAGGACATGAACTCGGGAACAGCTTCCGCAGTTCCTCTTGCACAACAGCCTTTATGGTGTCCTGAAGACTGCTGACAGTTACGGCATTGAGCTCGGCCGGCGACGTACCGCATGTCATAGCAGGCCGTCCGTACTGTCTCCGCCGTACGTCGAGAATCTTTTCCATGGCGGCAGCTTCCGTCAAAAATTGGGAGACGGTTTGCGGTGGATTGCGCATTAAGCCAGCAAAAAGTTCTTCTTTTACTCCTCTGATAAGGAAACCGAGCTTCTTTTCCTCTGGCATTTCTGGATCGGCCCTACCAAACAGATGCTTCATTTCTTCAACAAAGACAGCGACACTCTCGTTGGGGAGCTGGAAGCGCGAATGTAGCTGTCTCTCTGCCCGTTCCTTGCGAGCAACGCTTCAGAACGTCCGAAGAAGGCTGCCTTTGAAATCCTCCCACGTCCTAAGCACGGATTCTTGGTTGATGAACCAGGTACGCGCGGCCTCTTCCAAGGTAAAGTAGACCCACTGCAGCTTCGCCTCGTCGTTCCACTTGTTGATGGTCGCCACACGCTCGAACTGTTCCAGCCAGTCCTCGAGGTCGTCGCACGGCGTTCCGCGGAATTTCGGGGGTTCACGGGGTTGCTGCAATACGACGGCTGTTGGCAACTGGGCTTCACTCATCTTGACAGGCGTGGCTTCTTTTGTGGCGGGTGTTTTTTCTGGAAGCAGGCCGTACTCAGGGGGAAGTCCTAGCTGTCGGCGGCTTCTTCTCTAGTCGTCTTCCTTCGCTTGGTGAGGACTGGTGTCACGGCTGCACGAGGGCGTACTGGACATACCCAGCACCTCCACCAGATGTCACGGGCGTCGTCGTCGCTTGAATCCACAGGAGACGAGGGTGCGGCAGACACGCTTTATTGTTAATGAGGCGGACTTGTGCCTCTCGCATAGGAAATACCAAAGAAAAGTAACTGAACAACACAAAGAAAAGTAACTGAACTAGAGCGGCGTGCACTTGCACGGCTGCCGCCCCAACAAAGAATAACCCCTAGCTTATGCGTTACCAGCTATTTAAGCGCTGTGATAACAACACACTACATGCGCATACCTATCATCAGATATTGCACTGTCTGATACGATGGGCCCATCGGAAGTTAATCGCAGTCCGCGCTAACCTATCCAAATGACGCAACAGCTGTCGCTCGATAGTGGGAGCTGCAAAGAACGGCATGGCACGTGGCAATATGAAGCTCAACATCTGATTCTTACGTCGAATCTCTCAAGTGAATTTCGGTCATTCTTGTCTCGATCAGATCTCAATTGTCATATACAGCAGGCTCCCAAAGAGGCCCGGCCGATATCAACCATGAAAGGCTGCGGCGTAGTCGACGTTGTTTCCAGAACGGCAGAAATGACTCAATGTTTCCTGTGAAATAATCTTTCTAGGCAAATATCGCGCCAAATTCGCATTCCTGAGGCGATGCTGATGAGCGGCAAAATCGGCGCCATATTTGCCGGAGAAAGTTATCGGCTCAGCCGACGGAGGCTCTAAGGTGGCATACTTGGCACAGTGTTGCCGACAAATGGCGTCGGCCAGCCCATTGTCTGTAGAAAGGCAAAATCGGCGCCATAGTAGGCGTTGAAAGCCATCGCCTCAGCCGATATCGGCAGTAACGCGGCATATGCGGCCCCATGTTGCCGATTACAGTCGACGGCCTGCCGATATCGGCGGGGCAGCGGCTATAGTAGCCCGACGTTGCCAGACATTGACGGCGGCTTAGCCGATACTGGCTTGCTGTCGGCAACGTTAGGCCGTGGATGGGCCGAACTTTGCCGCCATAAAACCAATATCGGCTCCTACGTTGCGTGCTGCCTGGGACCCCACGGAGAGATACAAGTCTGGTGAAAAAGACGATTTTAGATCTCCTTAAGAAAAAAAAATAGGTGCCCGAAAACACGACTCATTCTTTAATTCCGCTATGCCCAGTCCCCGGTCGCTTCTACATGTTTCCTAAAATACCCAAGATAAACAACCCTGGTCGCCCCATTATTTCTGGTATCGGCACTGTTACAGAAAATTTGTCCAGATACGTTGATGCCATAATTACTATTCAAGCCACATTTAAGAGATATTCCTCAAGGTTCTCTCTTGGTTACGCTTGATGTAGCCCCCTTATATACTAACATTCCGGATGCAGATGGTATCAAGGCAGTCGTTAATTTTTACGAAGCGGTATCTCCTGAGCAACTAATTGATAGAAACACATTGGCAGAACTACTAGTACTGATTTTAGAACTAAATAAATTTGTATTTGAAGAGCAACACTACGTCCAAGCTCGTAGTATGTCGATGGGTAGGCGGAGTGGCCCAAACGACGCTAATATGGGCGAGCTTGAGAACAAATTTTTACTTACCCGAGTGCTAAATCCTTTCTATTACAAACGTTACATTGACGATGGTTTTCTTATTTGGTCTCATGGTGAGCAGTAGCTGCTTTCCTTCATATCGGACAATGTCCATCCATCCATAGCGTTTTCTCATACGTATTCTGCATCGACTGTTAAATTTCTGGATGTCAGCGTATCGGTGCGAAATAGCAGACTCCATTACTCTATACAAGAAGGCGACAGACCTCCAACAGTACCTGCATTTCGAAAGTAGCCACGTTCAACAATGAAAGACTATAGCATTCCGTATAGCCAGGCTTCATGTTTTAATAGAATCTGTTCAGAACAGTTGGAGTTCCAAAAAATTTTGAAACCCTAAGAAACGCATTTCTTAAGCACAAATACTCACCAAATGACAACGCAGTGAAACGTGCCAACGCGGACGACCGCAGAACACTTTTTCGTACCCTGAACAAACCGACTTTCTTCACCCCAAACAAATCTTGCCTAACCCCTTCGGCGTCCGTTCTAACCCATTCGGCGTCGGCGTCTAACCCATTCCGCGTCGGTCATATACGACATCTCGAGGCACTATTGAAAGCGCTTAAAGCTGAGAACGTAAAACTAAAACGAAAAAAGTGCCAATTTGCAAGATTCAAAAGGAATAGTGACAACTAAAAGTAACGTGGCTGCAATAGATAAATTTCCGACACCTAAACGAGAGAAAAAACCTCGAGCGTTTCCTGGGTACTTTAACACTTACCGTCGGTACATCCCTCACATTTCAGCGATATCGCTCTTCCACTCCCGAAACTGCTGCACAATGGTAGCAAGTGGACGTGGACAGAAGCATACGAACAAGCCTTTCGGGAATTGAAGGAGCGGATAACTGAAGAGCCAGTGCTTCGTATATACGATCCTTCGAGACCGTGTACTGTGACGCATCTGGCGAAGGCATTGCTGCAGTGCTGAAACAGCCTGACGAAAAAGGCAAAGAACATCCCGTTGCCCGCAAACTACTCAAGCATGAGGTGAATTATGCTATTATAGAAAGAGAATGTCTTGCCGTTATTGTTGCCTTCATGGAAGGCCATACACGGTTGTAACGGATCACGCAGCACTCCTGTGGATGAAGAATGTTAAGAGTCCTCAAGGTCGCTTCTTCCGTTGGTGTTTAAAACTCTCAATGTATGAAGTAAACATCAAAACGGCGTAATCAACGTCGAAACAGATGTACTTTCTAGAACCCTATAGTTGAATATCTGTCACACGACGAACTTCAACGATGCAGGAAGAGGCACCCAGAAGGAACGTATTCATTGGACAACAACATAGTCACCGTAAAAAGAAAAGGACTAAGATATATGTGCCCCACGAACTTAGCCAAACCATTCTTAATAACGCACATCAACATTTCGGGCATGTCGGAGTGAAGAAGACACTATTAGTCCTGTCTCGTCAATACTATTAGCCGGATATGGTAGCCGATGTTTCCGCCTACATTCGTCATTGCGACACATGTCAGAGGTGCAAGAAAACGAATACAAAGAAGCATGGGGCACTCGAATCACTACCTCCAGCTGAAGAACCTTTCGACCTCTTTGCGATGGACACCATGGGAGGATTATATGGATATGGCTCATCAAAAAGGTTTATCCACTTGGTTATTGACCATGCTACACGCTACGTGTGGGAGTTCTTTCATAAAAGTGATGCCTACTCTCATACTTAAACACCATTTTTGCTGCCGGAAAAACATGGAATTTCCTTTCAGATCGTGAAACAGGATTCACAGCAGGAAAATTTAAACCGTTTTTAAAGCATAATCGAATACATCAACTTTTCACCCCATCATCTGCAGTGCAATGGTATGAACGAGCTGCCAAACCAGACCATTGTAACCAGACTTAAATGCAAGATCAATGACGAGACACAGAAGTGTTGGACCAAAGTGCTCTCGGATGTAATAGACGAATACAATAGAACGCCCCACGAAGTGGCCGGCTACGCACCTTCGTTTCTCATGTATGGAATTCCATCTTACCCAACTATACTGTACCAACGAGAAAAAATTGTTGAAAAAGCGCGAAAAGCTACGGTTACCAATTCCATCGCCTACCACAACAAGAACAAAGCCATCTATGATAGTAAATTTTTTCTGCTTGAGTTTCAAGTTGGTGATCTTTTCATTTCCATGCCCCTTGGCATGCTCACAACGGCAAGCCGAGTTCTGTCATGGAAGGACCCCACAAGATTCTACACAACGTCTCACCAGTGAACTATGAGATCAACCGCTCCGTGTAGCCCTTAGGTAGAAACTCTCACATTGTGCATGTTAGGAAACTGCGGCGTTGTTTTACCCCTTCTGAACTGAGACTTTCTCGAGGGGAGGGGGATTAGTGTGACGCATGAACAAGACGATGGTAGCAGAAGCCGAAGACGAGGAAGTGCGCGTGCATTAGAAATGCATGGCATCTGGGTATGTGCCAACTATAGAGGCGACAACAACAACAACAATCTGAATCACCGCCCGTCTCTGTTTTATAGCGTCACACACACACACGCACACACACACACACACACACACACACACACTATATACTATATATATATATATATATATATATATATATATATAATCTCAGGACATATGACGGAGTACGCCAAAGAGAATTCAGAATAAAGTGTGCAAGAGAGGTGCATCATGTAAGAGTATCCCTTCACATATATGTACGCACTGGGCGTAGACAGGCTGATGATCTCTCTTTATACACGTGGATGGTTCCATTTGTGCGTGTTCGATTATTCCGTACGTGTATTTCGATTATTTCTTATGTCTGATTGAGCTAGTCCACGGTTTGGCGCATGACTGCGAAGGCGGCATATCGTGAACTACGCTGCCTGCCTTGTCGTTCAAAGCGCGCGCCACTTTCTGGGGACGTAAGGGCGGCGTGGTACCGGAATACGGGGCTGCCATCGCTGCTACGGCCGGCCACTGCCCACAAAACGCGTGGCGCTGGGAGAACCGGCGGCCCCGTCAGCAGAAGTGGGTGACGTCACGAAGCTGCACTGACAGGTACACGTGGCGGAGATCGTCTTGGCGGCAGAGCGAGTTGGGCCGCCGCGGACGACTGACCCCGGAGAGGAGCAGCAGCAGCAGGTGAGGAAGCACTTGGTGTTGCGCGCATTCGTTCCCGCCAGGGGTGACACGTTGCGCCGCGTCAGCCACTCGTGCGAAGAAGGCCGCCGACCCCGTCGGACGATCGAGCAGGGCCCCATGGCCCCATCGCTTCGTCTGTCTTCCTACAGATACGCTTCGCTCGTCACCCGAGCACAACGTGCGGCGTGGCTGTATGTAGCAAAGAATGGGTGTTGCTGTGCCTAGATAGCGGGGATCATGATGCAGATGGCTGGTAACCACGTGGCTGTATGGCGCATGCTGCATTATTGTCTGGCGGCATACCGGAACTTGTTTAAGTGTTTCCTCGAACGTAAGTGGCGTAACCTGTCGCCACCGTGAGGGGCAGCGTGTATGCGCGCCGTGCTTATTTTTTTTTTTTTTCATCATCTTCTCTAGCCGTCGTGCGGCAGACTGCATGCACATTTCTGTGATCGCGTTTTCGCTGCTTTTCGCCGTCACCGTTTGCACAACGAGACTTCAATTCGGCGATGGATTGCCTCGGCTATGGCGCTCTTATTGGAGCACTTAGCTCCCTTTGATTAGCTACCACTTGCCTTCATACAAGAGTATGTACTGCGACTGCTGCTTTGCGTCATCAAGTCGCATCACGGTTGTCTTCAAAGGGCACCGCGAGATTAGCACGTAAGAAAATAGCGACTAAGTGTTTCTACTGTGACTGCCAATTAAATTAAACGTAGTGACGTTAATTTCGACGTTCTATAGCTTGAAGTCAGGAATTTGCTACGTACATTCTGAAAAAGCAGTGCGCAGGAACCAAGACGACGAAGACACACAGCTCTGCTAGCGACGCATCTCGCAATAGCGCACTCAGCGAATGAAGGTATACTGTTCGATAGCGAGCTTTCTATTCGCTCGTCCAGTGGCCACACACCGGTCCGTCGGTTCGTATCACAAGCGGTCGCTCGTCGGTAAACGACGCCGAAGCCGGCGACGCGTCATCGACGGCGCGGCCACGTGGATGCATCTTTGAAGCGTGTCCGAACGGAAGCGTTCGCTTGTATGGCTGTAACGTCGACTTGAATTGGTGACACTGACACGACACAATAAAGCAGTGCTATTCCTGTATGTAGCCCACAAAGCAAATCGTACTCACGCAGATAAGGACAAAGCGCACTTGCGTCCTCTTTCACAATTAATGGTACTCGTTCAAAAAAATTAAAAAGAAAGCAGTTCGTGTAGCATTGCGTTGCAGGTCCTTGAAGTCCTCTCGATTTTGGTTTATTGCGACAGCACCGTATATACAGGTTGAACAATGCGCGTCTTCGACAGAAAGGAGCCCGACTGATTGCTCAAAATGTGTTCCATGCAGCTTATCTAGAGGCCGAGAACCTTATTCTTTAGTGAAATATGATCCACCACTGCGGAAACACACTAGCTCGGGCTTACGCTGTGCTGACAGCCCGTCGAACGGTTAGAAAATTGTTGGTAGAAATTTGCTGCGCGGTCGTCGGTGGTCAGCCAGTGTACGCTGTGCCCGCTGGCCCTGTGGTGTAGAAATGTGTGCGCACGGGCTTGCCTGTCTCAGCTTCGGAAAGACGCGAGGGAGCACTGTAGCACGTGACGTCTCTTCGCTGCAGGCAATGCGGGTTCGGTCGACCGATTTAAACAATGGGCCGATCCGTTACACAGCGCTGTGTAGCACGTGGCCGCAGAAAATACATGCAGCGACGACGTAGTGGATCACTTGTTTTTGTTTTTTGTTCTAAGAATGTTCGTTTCTTACAGAACTTTCCATTTTTCTTTGAGATGGTCGCAAGATGCATGGATTGTGATCATCAGTCTCGAAGTACTTTAAAGTGCTATGCGTCTTCCGTTTTTCTTCACTTCTTATGGCACGTGCGCCATTCACTGCTTCAGGCACGAACCGGCGGTTGCCTCCTGTGAACCTCGCTATCCGTTTGATGCGGCCATCTTGAGCCGCACAGGAAGCGTGTCCCCGATCACCGAGATGACTGCACAGCGAGACGCGATAGCGCACGTCCTTCGACCGGTTTGCGCGTAGTCGGCATCTTCGCTTCCCCCGAGATTCGGATACCGATAAGCGTCACCACCAATGTGAGCCGCTGCTCACATTGGCACCATTCGGCGCCAGAAGAATGCCTCGTGCAACATGGCCGCACACACGCAGCCTCCTTTCTGTTCGAGTTTGTTCTAGTTGAAAGATGAAGGATAACGCTTGGGAACGGAATTAACAATGTAGAAAGGCAGCAAATAGGGCGAGTTTTGGAAGCGCCCTGCAACAGTTTCTGAACGCTCAGGAAACGGCGCGCATCACTCTGAGCCACTGCACGCACCAGGGAATTCGCAGATTGGTTTCGAACGCAGCTGGAAACCGCCCGCTCCTTTTTGAACATGTGACGTTACCCGGAGGCCGAGCGCATCGCTTTATGAATTCAACAAGTAAAGGAAGTGTGCGCATCTCTCTCACAGAGCGACGAGACGACGTCGCTAGGCTGCACTGAGTCTGCGTCGAACAAACTCGGTGCCCTGACTGCTGAAGAGTTGTGTTCCCAACCAAACTGCGAAATCCCCGCAGTGCGTACAGCGCAGTAATGCTTGCCTCGCACAGGTGGTCTAACGACTCTTTCTCCCAAAACTCTTGCAGGGCCCCTTTTAGACATAGGCGGGGCATATGCCTCTTAGTTCCCTGGTTAGCTTCTTTTGTCATCGCGCTCGACGCGAATAGCTCCGCAGAAGGAATGACAATGAAATGCTTCCCAAATAAAATTTAGTGGTCCAAAAAGTGTTGGCGAACCCTCGTTGTAGTTTACTGAAGAGGAAGCTGCTTCTACACCGTGAGTGGCGATAATGAAGCTGGCAATGAAATGCCCAATTGCCCGCAAGCGATTCACTGCGATATGGCAGCGAACACGACGTACCAGTGCACGGTGCATAAAAAAAGCAGGTATTGTCGTCGCTGCTGTGTGGCTCGCCTTATTGGTATATGGTGAAAATAGCGCTACGAAATCACCCTGCTTGTTTTATTCCTGATTTTCTTGGGCCGGCATGACCCAGCTGAAGCGCTACTACCACTTAGTTCTCATCATCATCGTGAGCCTGCCTATATCCACTGTAGAGCAAAGACGCCTCTCCTGCATTTCTCCAATTAGCTCAGCCCTGTGCTAGCTCCTGCCGCGTTATCCCCGCTGACGTCTTGATCTGAATCGCCCAAATAACTGCCCACCACATAATTTTCCGTGGCCCCGTGCCGCGCCTGCCTTCTCCGGATATATTGCACTCAGTTACTGGCCAAGGCACCCTCACCAGGTCTTCTAGCCTGTTTTATCTGACAAGCGCATTGCGTACATTACGCGCTCACAATGATGCCTTCGACGAAGCACACTTCTATGGCCCGCGGAGGGCACTCGCATTTGAAACGGAGTTACTCTTACAAGCATCGTGCGCCAAGATGCAGAACACGACGCTTACGACGGCACCTCAATTCTGCAACGCCCTTGCATTACGACTGAAAATTGCAAAGAAGACCTATTATCAACGACGAATCGAAGATGCTGGTTCAACCATTAAGAAAACAAAGGGAAATTGTCCATTCATTCCTCAACAGGAATGAAAGACACACTAGCATATTAAGTACGAAGATGTTACGTATGATACCCCGTTAGAAATTGCATAGGCCTTCAGTAACTACTTTTTTTCACTCTGACATCATCCCCAATGCTCATTATCATCTTCCCCTTTCTCGTCTGCCGCAGTCTTTCTTTTTATTTCCTACCACACCTCATGAAGTACACGATGTCTTTCGCAACGTGAACACGAGTGCTGGCCCTGGTGGTATTCACCCAACCCACGTAAAAATAATTGCTCATGCTGTTTCTGATACTTCGTCGTCCATCATCAACCTACATTTCAGAACTGGCATTTTTCCTGTAGAATTCAAAAGTGGCGAAGTCGTTCCCGTGTGTAAGAAAGGTGACCCTACACTGATGTCTAACTATCGACCCACTTGCATAATACCCTTTTTCAGTAAATTGTTCGAAAAATTGCTTGAAATTCGTCTGACGAAATACCTCAATAAATTTCAGGTTCTACCTGTTTCCCAGTTTGGTTTTCCTGAAGCATATTCCACTAATCTCGCTTTGTTATCATTAACTGAAAAGCTGAAGAAAGCAATTGATGGGGGCTACTACGCAGGTTCCATTTTTATCGATTTCACTAAAGCATTCGACACTATCAACCACCACATAGTTTTTATGAAGCTTGAAGTAATAGGTGTAACTGGTCCTGCGCTATTATTCATAAAAAACTCAATAGAAGCCAAGTTGTGAGTCTGCCAGGTTTTAAATCTAAACCTAAAACAACAAATATAGAGTACCTCAAGGTTCTATTCTCCGCCTGCTTCTTTTCATAATTTATATCAATGATCTGCCATCTTGTCTTACCACTCCAGGATGCTTACTGTACGCAGACGACACAACAATTATTGACACTGATAAATGCCTGCAATCTCTGACTCAAACTCAACCATGACCTTTCACGCTTGACTGCTTGGTGCATCCAAAATAAATTGCAAATCAAGCCCACTCAAACGAAATTCGTTGTTTTCTACTCTCACCAACGTGAACATAATTATATCCCGCCAACATTACTAAATCAATTAGCAATCGAAGCAGGCGATGAGGCGACCTTCCTGGGGATTAAACTGGACCGCTACCTGAAATTTGATTCGCACGTGGCCTACCTGCGTAAGAAATGGCCTACTGCATACGTGTTTTAATTAAATCCCGCAATATATTTTCCCAACCTACATTACTTTCATTGTACTATGCTTTTATTCATTCTCATATTAATTACTGCATCACATCTTGGGGTAATACCTACACCAGTCATCTCGTCTCACTTCAAACTATGCAAAATCACTCCATTAGAACACTTACCCGCAGTCATTATTCCAGTGATGCTAAAGCACTCCTGCATGCCAACAACATCCTAACGGTCAACACTTTCAAATATAATCTAGGAATACTATTTTTCAAGCAAATAAAAAAATCAGCTCCCTCTGTTTATAATCCCTCCATCTAGTCTAGAAAATACAAGTATGGCAAGGTTTGCCCACAATCGCAATCTTATCTTACCTATAGTTCATACTAACTATGGCAAACAAACAGCCCAATTTACTGGAATCCGTCTCTGGCATAACATACTGTCAAAAGTTAAATCCTCGCATGGCATAACATACCGTCAAAAGTCAAATCCTCGTATTCAATCGGCATATTCAAAAAAGATCTGAAAACATTCCTCGCATCCACTCCATAAACTGGTTAGTTTTGGTCACCTCTATTACTCCTCTTCCCGTTCATGCTTTCTCACAACGTACTGTTCACGTATCATCGCATCATTATCCCTCATTGCTGAAATTCAATCTCACTGCATTGTTTTCTCCTCCGTCGCTTACTTTTTTGCTGTCTTTCACCATGGAATTATTTGAAAACTGTCTAGCACAGTTGAATTACCTCTACTTTTTATGTTGTCTATCTTCGGTTTGTGTTGCTGCTTTCTGCTATTGTTTGTCTTAAAGAACTTTTTTTTGCATGTGATGTATTTTATTGCTTGTATTCTGTTTACTGCATCAATTAATTTTTTCAATGTTCACTACTGTAGGAGGTCCTGATTCAGTCTCTGACTATGGGACCTCCTTCTGTATACACACGTATCTTTTAATTAATTTTATGACAAATAAAACCATTTCTGATTCTATACTGCGTACAGCCTTCAGCATGCTTAACACGTGGCCACTTTGACGAGCGCCTCGACATGGTGCTGGCACTGTCCTCAGGCCAAGTGGTCCAGGCCACGGATGCAGAGCGTTCGTGTTAAGAGTGCTGACGTCGTTAAAACCGTGACACTTGTCGAGAGCAGGATACGGCGGCTGGCTACCGGCACAATGGTGCGTTTTTGGCTTTTCTTCGTTGCTTCTCCCCGCCGCAGTACCGGCATGTTATCGTTCTGGCAGCGGTTCTCAACCTAAAATTATCGCTTTTCGCTGCTACAAACATTTTTGTCCCTACCAGTGATTACACCAATTCGGAAAAAAGAAATCTCGCACAAGAAGGCTCCCTTCCGGCGCAAGAGAACTTAAGAGAACCGAAATTTGTCGTGTGCCCAGGTGAGGGCGCTTCAGTGACTAAGGGTTACCTTCCCTTCTCATTGCACGCCCTGCCCACACCCGTTTCTGGTTTTGGGACGTAAAATTCCAGAAAATATTATAACGTACATTCAAGATGTCTATCAAGGTATCAGTAACGCAGCATTGCTCCCTTAGCCGCTTTCTTCTTGTCGCTTAACCTTGCACCCATCGTTTTCCGCTCCATGGCTCGCTCCACACCCCTCAATATAAGTTCCATTCCTTGAGTGAGCGTCCAGGTTTCTGCCCCACGCGTAAATACTGGCAATATGCCAGACAATTTCCTTTTGAGGGACAGTGATAAGCTGTCTTTCATTATTTACAAATGCCTGCTGAATGCACTCTAGCCCATTCTTATCCTACTAATTACCTCAGTGTTATGGTTCAAACGGCGCGTCACCAAGTAGATATTCGCTTACAATTTCCGGCGCGTCACTACATATCGCTCTGCTGTTCCAAGCATTACTTTGATTCGCTGGCCCACCATCCTGCATTACCTGACTAGTTAAGTGATCGTGCTGCACAATTAGCCCTTTGAGTTCCATAGCAGGGCATCGTCACCAGCAAAGTGGAGGTACTGTCCATCAATTATCATACGCGCCCGTTTGCAATGCACTGCTCTGAATACATCCTGCAAACATGCGGCCGAGAGATTGTGTGTCCTCGTCTTTCACGCTTCCTTATTGGTACTGAAAAAAAAAGTTCACTTGGAAATCAGCGCTGTGTTCGTCTTCCTGTGTCCCTGTCTCCGCTTGCGCTGTAATTCCTTATGCGTCAACAACTTGCCCACTTTGGCAATTCAGTGCTTTTTATTTAACGCTGAAGCGTTTCTCGGCTAGGTTGGCGAGAGCGCGCGCCCAGCTGCCGTCCGCAAAAAGCCTCCGCAAATGCCGTGCCTTGTAAGCACGTGACCTTTCCCACCGGAAGTGACGAATGAATGAATGAAACCACGTTTATTCCACATTGTAATGCGCCGAAGGCGCTGCGGTGGAAAGGGAGAGGATAGTATAAGAAGGAAGGGGTAGAGCTTTATTAACGGACATTCTGGAAGCAGCTAAGTGGGGGCCGATTGTGGCTGTCGCGGAGCCGATCGCCGACCGGTGGTGCCGCCGGGTCCTGGAGGAACATGAGGAGTGCTCGCCAGAACTCGATGGCTCGATCCGGAGGCGTGGGATCCGGACAGGCCCATGTCCGGAGAGGGGAAGGCCAGGGTCCACGGTTTATGGGGGCCAGGGCACGAAGCCGCCGGCGCCAACACACGAGGCAGCGGCAGTCGGCGAGCGCCCAGCTGCGTGGCGTCGCCGTGGCAACACTCGGCGCGCGCTCGCCTCCGCCACCCCGCCGCACGGTCGTACTACAAGGCCCGGGAAAGTCGTACTACCAGCCCGATCGCCACGGAGGGCGAAAAAATCAACCGCGGCGCGTTCCATCGAGTTGCGCGTAAAGTGGAGCTACTAACTCCTCTTTTAGCGGTCGAATACTTTAGTTTGCATTTTCTCTGCTAGGGGCGCTCAACGGGACAAAAAAGATGACATAAAAACGTATTGAAAGTATTTGACAAGCTTGGTTACAGTGTCACTTTTCATAAAGTAAGTAAAAAATGTGTTTTTTTTTTTTGGACTTCATGCATAACGTACGCGCTTCGGCGAAGAGGCTTGCTGAAGAACAACAGCAGCACAAATAAAAGCACTCTTCCCGGCCCCGTCCTTTTGACGAATGCTGCCGTTTCTCACACTGGGGAAGCCATAGGCCACCCGCTGGCAGCAGTGCTCACAGTCGGCCGGTGCACTGATGCACCCCTCTCGCTGGGTCGGTGCGGCCGCGAAGTTCTTGCCACAAAGGCGACACAAACGCGCACACACGCACCGCACGACACACCGACGGTCCAGGCGGATTCCGGGAGCTTCCCGCGGGCTGGTGAACAAGGCCGTCGCTGCCGCGTCAAACAATGCACTCGTCTCCTCGAGACGGCAGCCCAGGGATGTAGATCCGTGAGAACGCAAGCATACGCGCTCCCCACGGTCATTTTCCCCGAAAGGTAGATCCAACAGCCACCACCAGCAGCCTCCCTCCACCACATCCATGGGGGGCCCACGCCGATCTTAACAGTCCCTCCGGCGCCAGGAAACTCTCGAATGGACAGGAACGCAATTGCTGTCCATGAGAGAGATCTCGGGCTTGCTGAAATCTGTTGTCATGCGGCTCGAACATCTCGCAAGTACGAACCGCAGCCAGAAGAATCCAGGCGCCACAACACTACACCACGCGCAAGCATTCAGAATCTGCTTCGGATCCACCAGGCTTATCAAAACCTCATTAAAACACCCCCAAAAAATTTTGGATTCCTTTTTAAGCAAGTGACCATCTTCCCTCGCAAAGTTTTGCTCGAGACAAACCTGGGACAGTTATGGACGAGTTCCCACTCCAGAACTGCCTAAGAATTAGTTCTACAAAATTTGTCGAGCAAAAGATTAACAATGATGGTGTTCACTTTAGAATTCAAACTATCCTGCTGAGTCCGTCAGCACCTCCACTGACGTTACATTTCCCATACCGAACGGTAAAAACGTTCTTAGAGGATCGGAATCTGTCGGAGCAAGCTTCCTTTCTTTTGAGGCCTTTCGCCTAACCCGATAAGCGGACAGCGATCAATCTCGAGAGCAAGATCCGCTTCGTGCACGCAACTGGCAATTCTCTGTGCCACCCATACAAAGCATACACGTTACTTTTCAAACGCACTACAGATATCCTCTCTCACTGTCAGCTAATTTACCACATTCAAAAGAAATGGAATGTCCTCCGTCCTCTCCTTATTTAACTTGAAATTAACGCCCGATCCTCTGTCACTAATATCGTCTTGAAGTAAAACGTAACATTCTTAACCTTCAAACAAACACTTAGGATAAGAACTTCAACCCAAACTAAACTCACTTCAACTTACGTTTACTAGACGCACTCACGCTGATAAGCTTAACTAATCTGTGGTGCCGAAGCCCACTCTCCAAAAATAGACATTAAGTGTTCAACCAACAACTTACTAAAGAAATAACATTAAAGTCATAACTCGCATTTTACGTAGCTCGAAAACAGACACTACCTACAGTGTCATGAACATTTCCTCAAAATAATGTACACTAGTCAAAACTGCAACGAGCTCTACGCAACCCTTTTAAATATAGCCTACTAACAACATCGCCTAGTTTGCCGCTTACTGATTCAATAACGCTATTCCTCCCTTCAGCACTTCAACATGAGACGGTCCTCAATCATAGTGCCTCAAATTGACCGTACATTTCTTTCTTAACTGTCACGTGGTCCCTTAGTCCAACTTCACGTAGCTGCGCGTCTGCTAACCGTTACAGCAGCCACATTTACTCGAAATAATCTTCAATGCCGGACACATGAAAGTAACATCAAGAAAATTGGGCATTGCTCATGCGCTGTGAACTAAGAATTGAAATAGTACACGACAAGACTGCACCACTGAAGCCAAAATTCTCACAAAACTGAATTGGCTTTACACTAGAATGAGCTCTGAAATGCGCCTTTATTTACGCAGAGTGTAATACACGGTACACCATTTCCTGTCAAACATGCAAGCTACTAAATTCACAAATGTTGGTTTTGCGAAATGACTCCTTCCTCAGAAATTAAGCTCAATAAGCGCTTTTACAACAGCCTAATCTGACTTCAGTACTACTATACTGCTCATTTTTCTTAAAACTGTCTCAAGAACCTATAATGAATTAACTCAAGTCGTTTCTTAAAAAGGACTACACTCTTGCATGCGCTTGTGAAATGACCACAACGGACCGCTCCCCGTTCCCCGTACGCGAATTCCTCTGATTCGAACCCTATGGGGTCTCGGTCCCGACGGCTTTCTCGCTCGCCATAGATGCACACCGCAAGCTGTTCCACGTGTTCTGCTGTCATGCTTGATTCGGCTTCGCGGCCGCTTTCCTTCAGTCCTCTGACGGGCTAACCTGAAGCATGGATGGAAGGTCGGTCTGTCTCGCTTTCTGCGCACTGTCGCGGGACGTTCAACTGCAGTGTTGCTCCTGAGACCAATTAGACACGGCTGGCATCGCAAACAAAATCTAGCCAGTGCTTTTGGCTGCGCAGGGTGCCTGTTACTGACCAAACCACCTCGACCCGCTATTCTCTTCCAGAACATCACCTTTCCCCTTCGTCGGAGGGGCTGCATCCGTTTACTGAGAACGTGCCTCTTTCTAGTTCGCTTTACCGAACGGGACAAAGAGCATTTCCCCCCGCCGCGAGTTGGGCTTGCCCTCTGTCTCGCGCGCTCCCTCGCTGGTTCCTTCAAGCGCTTCCGCGGTGCTGCTCGAGCACGCCTTTTTCTTTTTCGGCGGTGTTTACGGACGCCCGCCGCGCTTGAACTTTCCACTGAACTTAGCTTCGGGTATTCAAACTCTTCGGATGCCCCTGCGATTGCCTCGTCCTTTTCCATCGAAGAATCGATCGCTTCACAATTCGCGGAAAGGATATCTCCTTCTTCAAGGACATCTGTAGCACCGTTCAAAGCCACATTTACACCTGGCTCGCACTCTGCTATTTCTCCTGAATTAGTTTCAGGCAGTTCTTTGTACTGCCGCTCGCTGCTACAAGTTGCGTCGCATGCATTGCCCTCCAAGGTCTGACCTTTCGTGGAAGCCTCTACACTTTCGTCACTCATTTTCTGGACACCTCCTTCACTACACTGAGACTCCACTTTACTACAGCTTCTGGCCACTTGGCCCCGTTCCTCACAGTTGTAAAAATCAGCTGTCTCCTGCGGTTGAAATTCTCCCACAAATATATCGGTCTTCTTAGAGTATTTCGCCACCTCCAGCACAATACCCTCACTTTTGTCACTTACGGACACCTCGCATTTACCGATGCTTTCCCTTTCTTCCGCAACTAGACCACAATCCTTAGAAGCTGTCTCGCTATGATAAGAGCACTCCGTTTTACAGCTCCTGGAAGCTGTCTCGCTCTCATCATAGTCGTTCTCTCGCTTAGAGTTACTGGCTACTTGGGCCCGCTCTTCACAGTTGGAATCAACCACTGTTTCCTGTGCTTGAAACGTGCGCGCAAAGTTAGCGGACGCCTCACAATCTTCCGCCATCTCAAGCACGGCTTTCTTTGTCTCATTGTTAACGGAGACACCAGTACGCCTGAACAAGGCTTCCCGCACTTTACTTTCCTTACGTTTTACGCTTGCTCTCTCAGGAGTTCCGCTAATTCCTCCTCGAACCGTTAACCGATCCCTCTCAATTTTGAGCTCCAACAATTTCCTCTCCCTTTCTTCTCTTTTTCATACAGTTTCTTTGCTTCCTCCCCTATCAGATTTTCCTGAACAAGACCCCAAGCGAATTCAATGTCTTCCTCGCTGCTACCACTTTTCTCTATTAATTTTAGTAGCTCACACTCAGTCATCGACTCTTCCCACTCGAGTGCCAACTCGTCGCACAACTGCAACAGCTCTGCCCCTCGCAACCTACTCAGGTCCATGGCCACTGCTTAAAACGATGGTTTTGCTTGCGAACAGATGCTTAAACACTCGCACTATGCATCTGAACGCGCACACACACACCCAGGAATTCAAATTGTTAACCCAGAATTTGAAGCCTGGTAAATCTCAAAGCAAAAACCAAACGCTCACCCGCAAATGCAGCGCCATGTCACCAGGTTCATCCCAGCCGCTGCCATCCAAATATTGGGATCCTGGTGGGGATGCAGGAGTCGGGCCGTCGTTCCTAGGATCCACCGCTATCAGGACGACGTTTCACCCATCCCGGATTCCAAGGGAAGGATGCCGGAGTGCGAAGTTGACACGGAGACGATGACGATTGAGAAGAAGAAGAGGGATATGTTTTACA
Organism: Hyalomma asiaticum; assembly: GCA_013339685.2. Classification (NCBI taxonomy): domain Eukaryota; kingdom Metazoa; phylum Arthropoda; class Arachnida; order Ixodida; family Ixodidae; genus Hyalomma; species Hyalomma asiaticum. The sequence continues at coordinate 70,623,917 of CM023490.1, read as the reverse complement.
TGATGATAGCTCTGGGGTTTTTTGTGCTCTTATTATATACAACCTGGGTACAATAATGTCCAATGACGACGTCGTCTCCGCCCTCGAAGAGAGGAGGTCACGCCCCGCCTTCGCTGCTTCTCGGTGGCAAGGTATGACGTGACCCGGGTGGCAGCCGATGCTGAAATCCGGAGAAGGTACGGTTCGGCGAAGAGGCTTGCTGAAGAACAACAGCAGCACAAATAAAAGCACTCTTCCCGGCCCCGTCCTTTTGACGAATGCTGCCGTTTCTCACACTGGGGAAGCCATAGGCCACCCACTGGCAGCAGTGCTCACAGTCGGCCGGTGCGCTGATGCACCCCTCTCGCTGCGTCGGTGCGGCCGCGAAGTTCTTGCCACAAAGGCGACACAAACGCGCACACACGCACCGCACGACACACCGACGGTCCAGGCGGATTCCGGGAGCTTCCCGCGGGCTGGTGAACAAGGCCGTTGCTGCCGCGTCAAACAATGCACTCTTCTCCTCGAGACGGCAGCCCAGGGATGTAGATCCGTGAGAACGCAAGCATACGCGCTCCCCACGGTCATTTTCCCTGAAAGGTAGATCCAACAGCCACCACCAGCAGCCTCCCTCCACCACATCCATGGGGGGCCCACGCCGATCTTAACACCAGTAAAGTGGACAGGAGAATGACCGCCTTCGTAACTCGGTAGCGCTTGAGACGCGTAATCCGAAGGTCGTAGGTTCGGAACCTACCGAACACGGGTGTGTTTTTTTGCCCACTTTAATACATTTCCATTTATTCTATAATTACTGTAATACACTTAAAGTCCCGCAGTTCCCAAGCACTGTGAGAATGGGTTGTCATTGGTAGCAGTCAGCCAGGAACTTGCCTATGGCGAATTGACCGACCAGAGTAGGATCAAGCCCTATGTGCAAAGCACGTGAGTATCCACTCGCAAGTGTGCTTAACGTGGGCTAGCCAGCGACGTCGACAACACCGTGGCGACTGAATCCTACCTTATGGTACGACGTAATGTTTCCACACACGTTAGTCCAAAGCACAGACGTCTGCTCTGTTGAAGAAAAATGAACTCTGCGCTGCATTGATGTGCGTCGTTCGTTGAGGTATTCCTGCAGGATCGATGCACAAAACCATACCGAACGTGTCGCTATGATAGCACTTATCGCACTTTAGAAGCGCAATTCATGTTACACGAGTAGCATCATCACAACTGCAGGTGTATTTACTCTAAATACCGGCTGGGAGGAGCCGTCGTAGACCTCGAGGACTCTTATTCGATGCACTCTTCGTGAGTTGCATGTGTGTCCGTGTCCTTGTTATGCCTACATTTCAAGAACGAGTAAGGACAAGTGGTGTTTCTTGTTTTCCGAGCGCAGCTCATTAAGTCGGCCGATCCTGGGGTCAGTCAACCGTGTGAGGTGCAGAAAGTATGCGTGATTAAAATATCGTTAATCGCGACGTATACATGAAGATTATACCATGTTAGTTATATAAAAATCAGTCATTCACGCTCTTCATGGTATTTATACCCCGCCTGCCAAACTTATGATACTGCCGATACGGAGGTTCTTGCTGATCTGCCAAACTGGTGTCTTTATCGGAAGAACTGGAAAACCTCAGGCGGTGGTGAGGTCCTCATTCCCGCGCATCCTGACTTATCTTGTCCATTTGCTACCACAGGAACTGACCTAAAAATAATATGGTTAATCTGCGGCGCCTCCCCGCTTGGGCGTTTGTTACAGGCGACCGCGCATCGTTCCTGATTTCGCGCATAAACTTAATCAGGTCTTGAGTGAACTTAGTAAAAAACGCCCTAACGCAGTCATCCTGATTTTTATTTACTTTAATTTTCCACACATCAGCCGGTCAAACAATACCGCTTTAATCGAGGGAGTGATGCTGCTAGAGTTCGTTCATGCGTGTCATAATTTCAGTCTAACTCAACTTGCATTGGAACCCACGTGGGTTACAAGAGACACTGTAATGTTCTCGTCATTATCCTACATCGCCATCCTGACAGTCCATCATCGTTAGTCTTGCTCCTCGAAGTAAGCGATCATAAAGCAACACATGCCACATTTACCTTTCAACCCATGCGACAACAGTCCAGGAAGACAACACGCTTTTATGAGAAAGAAGTCTGAAGCCTTCAGTAATAAGTTAAAGGACTTCTCAACCTTCGAAGCATTATTTCCTACGTGCACACTTAAGAAAAAATGGACGCTATTTAGTAACAGCGAACGAACTTGTAACTACACACATATCACGCACGAATCAAAATAAGCTGAAAAGGATATGTTGTTGAGCTAGTTCTTTCATTTCTTGAAGAAAGAGGTATGACGCTAAATCGACAAGACAGAACACACACGGGCGCCAACTTCCAGCAGTCTTTTTTTTTTCTTCTAAAGATGGCCTAGAGCCTGCTTGGCTCTAGGCCATCTTTACATGTTTTCGAGTTTTTCGGTTTTTATTGTTGGGTTTGGTTTTGCGGAATTTTGTAGACGTCAGCACATGCGCAGTTCAAAGTTTCTGGTGGGTCGCCCTACTTCCAATGAATAAACTCAGTTGCAAGTGAGCGCCTTTCCTGTCTACGCCTACTCTTCAATTTTTCAGCGCAATTTCTCCGCATGTATGGCATACCAAGTGATGCAACACTTCACTGTTCAAACTGTTTTTTGTTGGCACATTTGGAAGTTGGCCTCCGTGTGTGGTGGATGCCTGGGTGTGTGTGTGGAAGTGTCGTGTGGTTGCGCTCAGAATAAGGTTTAGATATGTTCTACCAACTAGCCCAACAACAAGTTCTTTTAGAGTATATTTCTAGTACAGTGGGCCTGTCGTGTTCCCCGTCCTATTTCGTGTCGTTTACTGATGGACTTGTGCGCAACATCATCGAGGCCACCTGCCAAGCGAGGAAGTGCTCCTTCTGCATACGAAAGGGCATCACCCCTGACGAAGTGTGTGTGTTATTCGGAATTATACGACCTTCCTGGAGGCACGTCAAAAGAGTGTGCAAGATTCTTAAGGCGGAATTATGGCGTCAGGTGCGTTTGTTCCACGACTGGCTTCGCGTGGTCCACTACAGTCTGTTTCCACAATGGCTGGCCGCTGAATCTCTTCGAAGGCTGAGGCAGCATGTGGGCGAACTCACGGAAGCAAGGTGGAAACAGGTCCTGACCCCACTACTCAAGGTATGTGGAAAGCAAAGAAGAGAAGAGCGGAGGCGCATCGTTGTGCTCGAGGACGCCTACATTCCGGCAGATGTCGAGAGATGGCTCCAGAAGGGACCGAAGTTCGCTTTGCCGCCTAGCCTGTCTGCCCATGAACTTGTGGGGTTAAACAGGGACGTGTCCGCGAAGGCGAATCAAGATCGTGACAGGTGCCTACAAGATGGTATAGACTGTTTCTTAAAATGTGCACCGAAGGCTCTAGGTCGACCTAAAGATAAAAGATTAAATAACGTTGTGTCGTATTTCAAAGACAACAAATTAAAATTAATGCTAGCAGACAAAGAAGGTTGCTTTGTTGTCATACCTGAGGGAGCGTTTAACGAAAAAGCTCTAGAGGCTATTAAGAAGAACTTCCGTGCGGTTAAGAAGGGTGAGACACGCGTTAAATCGAAGTTTGTTCGTTTCTGCAAGAATGTGGGGCTTACGGTGTAAGCCCCACATTCGTGTAAGCCCCACAACTCCGACGCACAAAGCGGAGTTGTGTACAAAGTTAACTGTACGGACTGTGATGCCTGCTACATCGGTGAGACCGGGCGACGACGCCGTACTCGCATCAAGGAACACGCCAGGGACGTCACCAAAGCCACACATTCAACACGTGCCAAGACGGAATTAGTCGACCACTGCCTGACGAAAGGACACGTGTTCGATTTTGATAATGTGACGACGCTGGCACGTGAACAACGATGGGGCCCAAGGAAATTCATCGAATCATGGTTCATCCGTCATAATCAAAATGCATGCAACAGTAATCGTGGTCCTTTGCCGGATGTTTACGGCAAGATATAAGTTGATGTACTCTTTCATGGGACGCCATTTGTGTACTGACGATGCCACCCGCATAGGTGGCGAAACGTCTATGCTTTGTTATTGTTTTATTGTTGAGTAAAGCCAGTGAAGCTATACGTTTGAATATGAATTCCCCTGGCTTCTGGAACATTTGTTACGGTGTAATCCAGGGAAATAGAGAATAGCAAAGGGAGCAACCTTAACGTTTCTTTCTCTGCTAAAACACACAAACCTGATATACCCTTTCGTACTATTGTTAGTGAAGGGGGATCCTGGCAAATCAATGTTAGTAGATTTCTGCAGAGCAAGCTTAAAAAGCTTGCAGTGAATGATCCCTTCCGTACAAAGGGATCTAGTGATGTGTGCGATTTTTTGCGGTCTCACAGTGGTACTTGCAACGCCTTCTCAGTGGATGTAGTAGATTTGTATTATTCTTGGTAAATAAACTATGGAAGCGCAACACAAAACACGGACTCAGAAGACTCGGACGAGCGCAAACTTTCAACTAACTTTATTTTTCGTCGTGTCAATATGTAAGCCATACATCACGTGGTCACAATGCTAATCGCAGTTGTCACTGTACAAATCACAACACACCGCGCAGGAATCTCTTTTCACCTTACGAGTTTTGGGCCGTAGCCATGATAGCACGGCACGGGAACTATTGGAAGCCTTTCATATATCTACTAGAGGTGACGCGTGTGTTAGCCAGTCGTCGGTTTCCTTATTGCAAGGTGAAAAGAGATTCCTGCGCGGTGTGTTGTGATTTGTACAGTGACAACTGCGATTAGCATTGTGACCACGTGATGTATGGCTTACATATTGACACGACGAAAAATAAAGTTAGTTGAAAGTTTGCGCTCGTCCGAGTCTTCTGAGTCCGTGTTTTGTGTTGCGCTTCCATAGTTTATTTACCAAGAATGAACCAACTCGCCCAGCAGCAAGTTTTATTGTATTATTCTGTTCCGCATGACAAGCTTCTTGCATCTGTAAAATCCTGCATCGAAAAGAATGGCGACGTTTCTTTTATCAATGACTCAGGAATTACCGTTGACAATTTCTTATCGCTTTTAGAATTTTACCTCAGTGTTACTTTTATAACTTTTGACGAAAAGCCCTATCTTCAACGACAGGGAATCTGCATTGGGTCGTGTGTCGCGCCGGTTCTCTGCGATATCTTTTTAGCTGAAGTTGATGGGGACTTGGATAATGCTTTTAAAGGGGGTGACGTTGTGAAAGTTTTTAGATACGTAGACGACTTTTTAATTCTTTTACAGGGAGACCTTACATCCCCTGAAGCTATTTTAAACGTCTTTAAAAGACTAGGACGAGGCCTATCTTTCACGGTCGAAACACCGCAAGAAGCTTGTCTGCAATTTTTAGATTTGAGCCTCACGTGGAACGATGTGCACTTCTGCTGGTTTTATCATCCCCGTGCTAAGAAGGAGCTGTTGCCGTACGACTCTGCCCACTCAAAGATTGTCAAGAGGGGCGTAGCCTCTCTCTGCTTGGAATCGGCGCTGAGGAGGTCCTGCCCACACAGCATGGAACGTAGTTTTCACAATCAGGTTAGCCGATTAGAGGCTGCAGGCTTCCCTCGATCGGTCATCACAGCCATTGTCGAATCACTGCTGCAGAAGTTAAAACGTGAAACAAGGGAAGCGTCAATTGCTACCCAGCCCTCAAGGATTAGGCCACAAGTTGTGCCATACATCCATAAACTCTCGCACAATTTCAAGAAAGTCGCGGGTAGGCACGGTGTACCGATGGTTTTTTCGGCGCCCGAGAAAATCGGGAAGTTGTGCCAACGCATTTGCGTGAGCAAAAAACGCGACTGCGAGAAGAAGCATGAGAGGCCTTTTCTCAAAAAGTGTTCCACGGGGGTCGTGTACTCGATACCCCTATCCTGCGGCCAGGATAGGGGTATCACACCTTTCGGTCAAACCGAAAGGTGTGTTAATGACCGGTTAAGGGAACACGCCCAAAAAATTAATCAAACGAGATGATAAGTATGCGCACCTGGTTGCGCACTGTATAATGTGTGGCTGTGACGCAGGATTCTCCGAGACTAAGATTCTGGGCAGAAGCAAAAGAAAAACTGCACGTGAGGTGTTGGAGGCTTTTTACATTGAAAAAGATAAGGACCACTGTGTAAGCACCCCGTCGCTATCTCTGTTTCCTAGTGAAATGCAGTTCATAAGATCAAGACTATAAGATAGAAAGAGCAAGAAGGAAATGTATATGTTGATTGTGTGTGTTGGCTTCACATGATGTATGCGCGCATGTGCCACATGTATATATTCAGCGTTCGTGCGTTGAATAAATCAGTTGGAAGTGAGCGCTGTGCGTGGTGGATGCCTGGGTGTGTGGGTGTGTGTGTGGAAGTGTCGTGTGGTTGCGCTCAGAATAAGGTTTAGATAGGTTGCTATCACTATCCATCACTAACATACGTAGTATATTTTCTAAGCGCACGGAACTCTGCTTATACCTCGAAAACAGTGATTGCGATATCCTGTTGCTTACCGAAACGTGGTTAAATTTTGAAATTGCTGATACAGAGATCCTGCCCGACCAGGATCAATTCAGCATCTTCAGAAAAGACAGGGATGATAGGCGGGGTGGGGGCGTTCTCATTGCAGTGAGAAAATATATCGTATGTTTCGTCAACAATACTTCTGCTATGATAGAAATATTGTGGGTCTGCATTGCGCAGAACACGTCAAAAACGATTATTGGCATTTGCTACCGACCGCCAGATAGCCCAGATACATTCATCACTAACTTGCATGACAACATTGCCGATATCAGAAGGAAGTTTCCAAAAGCCGATATGCACCTTTTCGGTGACTTAAACTACACCGACATTAGACTGGGTTAACTTACGTTCTTCCTCGCGAAACTGCCGTGATTTTATTAACCTCATCCTAGATTTTTCATTTGTAGTTACTTTACACTCCCACCAGAGATTTAAACATATTATATTTAGTGCTAACATCTGCTTCGGAGACTGTCGCTTTTAAAGGATTCATAGATGGCTTCAGCGATCATCGCCTTCTTGAACTGACAATGAAAATACTATCTACCAGACACCACACCAAACCTAAGTACATCATCATCATCATCATCAGCCTGTTTAGGTCCACTGCAGGACGAAGGCCTCTCCCAACGATTTCCACTCCACCCTATCCTGAGCGAGTTGGTTCCACTTTATACCCGCAAACTATTTAATTTCATCGCTCCATCTAACCTTTTGCCTGCCTCTGCTGCGTTTTCCCTCTCTTGGTATCCATTCCGTCGCTCTTACTGTCCATCTGTTATCTTTTCTCCTCATGACATATCCTGCCCAGGTCCACTTCTTTCTTTTAATTGATATAATAATATCGGCGACTCCTATCTGTTCTCTGATCCATTCCGCTCGTTTTTTATCTCTTAGCGTTACCCCTATCATTTTTCTTTCCATTGCACGTTGCGCGCTCCTTAGTTTCATCTCTAGTCTTTTCGTTATCGTCCACGTTTCTGCACCGTACGTTAGTACTGGGAGAATGCAGTGATTGAATACTTTTCGCTTTAGTGAGAGCGGTAAGATTCCAGTCATGATTTCGTAATTCCTTCCGAATGCGCTCCAGCCCATCCTTATTCTACGGAGAATTTCTTTTTCATGGTTAGGAGTTCCTGTTATTAACTGTCCCAGATATACATATTCGTTCACACATTGTAAGGGTTCATTGTCGATTGTAAATTCCTGTTCCTTAGCTAGGCTATTGAGCATAACTTTGGTCTTTTGCCTATTCATTTTTAACCCAGTTTTAATACTTTCCTTGTTTAGGTCATCAATCATGTTTTGTAGTTCGTCTCCATCATTGCTAAATAGTACAATGTCGTCTGCAAATCTTAAATTGCTGAGATATTCTCCCTCTATTCGAATTCCCTTGTCTTCCCAGTCTAGACGTTTAAAGATTTCCTGTAAACATGCAGTGAATAGCATCGGGGATATCGTATCTCCCTGTCTCACACCTCTCTCGATCGGGATTTCTCTGCTTTTCTCATGTAGGAGTAGTGTGGCTGTGCAATCTTTGTATATGTTGTTTATGATTTTCACGTATACGCCAGGTACCCCTTGTCGTCGTAGAGCTTCTAGAACTGCTTGTATTAGTATGGAGCCAAATGTTTTCTCGTAGTCGATAAACGCCATATAAAGAGGTTTGTTATATTCGGCGTACTTCTCAATTACTAGGTTGATAGCGTGGCTGTGGTCCATTGTCGAGTAACCTTGCCTAAAACCAGCTTGTTCTCTCGGTTGGTTAAAGTCGAGGGTTTCTCTTATACTTGTAGAAATTACTTTTGTAAATAGCTTGTATATTACTGGGAGTTGGCTAATTGGTCTGTAATTCTTTAACTCCTTTATGTCACCTTTCTTGTGGATAAGGAGTATATTAGCATTTTTCAAACTGCGCGGTACACTACATGTCTTGACACATTTCGTGAAGGGCGATGCAAGTTTTTCAAGTACAACATCTCCTCCGTCTTTGATCAAGTCGGCTGTTATACCATCTTCACCGGCTGCTTTACCGCGGGCCATGCCTTTGGCAGCTTTTTTTGACTTCGTCAGCGGTTATACATGGAATTTCAGTATCTTCCTCTGATTCTATTTCTTTTAAGGTTGTATGATCTGTCTGAGAGCTGTACAGTTCCGAGTAGAAATCTTCTGCTACCTTTACTATTTCGTTAAAACGAATATATTTTTAATACGGCTCCCTTAAAAGTTGACTTTCGGTTTAGATTTCGAGGGGGCGGTTTCCTAGTGACGTGTCAAGGGAGTCGGACGACGTCTGAGTCATGTAGGGACAGAAATTCTTCATAGCGTCGCTGCATCTCTGTCGTCTTTGGTCAATTACACCTGAGGCACGCAAACAACGGCAATTTCACGGTCGTCCAGTGACTCTGACAGCGATTTCGGAACCTTCTTAAAAAACTTTTCATGCAACTGGACAGCTTACAAAGAGAAATTAGTGGAACTAAAGGAATACTAACACGAATTTTTGAAATTCTCGTATTGTTGCTGCAAATGAAAGCACTAAGTACATATGGAACTATAAAAAAGCTGACTTCAGCGCCATCAACGACCGCCTGCGATCATTTTCCGGAACCTTCTTAAAAAACTTTTCATGCAGGTCTGTTAGTGGAAAATGGACAGCTTACAAAGAGAAATTAGTGGAACTAAAGGAGTACTAACACGAATTTTTGAAATTCTCGTATTGTTGCTGTAAATGAAAGCACTGGCGTGGAGAACCCCGAAGACAGTGTCATGGTGCCCCGCAACGCAATGAATATATTTTTAATACGGCTCCCCTAAAAGTTGACTTTCGGTTTCGCTTTCGAGGGGGCGGTTTCCTAGTGACGTGTCAAGGGAGTCGGACGACGTCTGAGTCATGTAGGGACAGAAATTCTTCATAGCGTCGCTGCAACTCTGTCGTCTTTGGTCAATTACACCTGAGGCACGCAAACAACGGCAATTTCACGGTCGTCCAGTGACTCTGACAGCGATTTCGGAACCTTCTTAAAAAACTTTTCATGCAACTGGACAGCTTACAAAGAGAAATTAGTGGAACTAAAGGAATACTAACACGAATTTTTGAAATTCTCGTATTGTTGCTGTAAATGAAAGCACTAAGTACATATGGAACTACAAAAAAGCTGACTTCAGCGCCATCAACGACGGCCTGCGATCATTTTCTGGAACCTTCTTAAAAAACTTTTCATGCAGGTCTCTTAGTGGTAACTGGACAGCTTACAAAGAGAAATTATTGGAACTAAAGGTGTACTAACACGAATTTTTGAAATTCTCGTATTGTTGCTGTAAATGAAAGCACTGGCGTGGAGAACCCCGAAGACAGTGTCATGGTGCCCCGCAACGCAATGAATATATTTTTAATACGGCTCCCCTAAAAGTTGACTTTCGGTTTCGCTTTCGAGGGGGCGGTTTCCTAGTGACGTGTCAAGGGAGTCGGACGACGTCTGAGTCATGTAGGGACAGAAATTCTTCATAGCGTCGCTGCAACTCTGTCGTCTTTGGTCAATTACACCTGAGGCACGCAAACAACGGCAATTTCACGGTCGTCCAGTGACTCTGACAGCGATTTCGGAACCTTCTTAAAAAACTTTTCATGCAACTGGACAGCTTACAAAGAGAAATTAGTGGAACTAAAGGAATACTAACACGAATTTTTGAAATTCTCGTATTGTTGCTGTAAATGAAAGCACTAAGTACATATGGAACTACAAAAAAGCTGACTTCAGCGCCATCAACGACGGCCTGCGATCATTTTCTGGAACCTTCTTAAAAAACTTTTCATGCAGGTCTCTTAGTGGTAACTGGACAGCTTACAAAGAGAAATTATTGGAACTAAAGGAGTACTAACACGAATTTTTGAAATTCTCGTATTGTTGCTGTAAATGAAAGCACTGGCGTGGAGAACCCCGAAGACAGTGTCATGGTGCCCCGCAACGCAATGAATATATTTTTAATACGGCTCCCCTAAAAGTTGACTTTCGGTTTCGCTTTCGAGGGGGCGGTTTCCTAGTGACGTGTCAAGGGAGTCGGACGACGTCTGAGTCATGTAGGGACAGAAATTCTTCATAGCGTCGCTGCAACTCTGTCGTCTTTGGTCAATTACACCTGAGGCACGCAAACAACGGCAATTTCACGGTCGTCCAGTGACTCTGACAGCGATTTCGGAACCTTCTTAAAAAACTTTTCATGCAACTGGACAGCTTACAAAGAGAAATTAGTGGAACTAAAGGAATACTAACACGAATTTTTGAAATTCTCGTATTGTTGCTGTAAATGAAAGCACTAAGTACATATGGAACTACAAAAAAGCTGACTTCAGCGCCATCAACGACGGCCTGCGATCATTTTCTGGAACCTTCTTAAAAAACTTTTCATGCAGGTCTCTTAGTGGTAACTGGACAGCTTACAAAGAGAAATTATTGGAACTAAAGGAGTACTAACACGAATTTTTGAAATTCTCGTATTGTTGCTGTAAATGAAAGCACTGGCGTGGAGAACCCCGAAGACAGTGTCATGGTGCCCCGCAACGCAATGAATATATTTTTAATACGGCTCCCCTAAAAGTTGACTTTCGGTTTCGCTTTCGAGGGGGCGGTTTCCTAGTGACGTGTCAAGGGAGTCGGACGACGTCTGAGTCATGTAGGGACAGAAATTCTTCATAGCGTCGCTGCAACTCTGTCGTCTTTGGTCAATTACACCTGAGGCACGCAAACAACGGCAATTTCACGGTCGTCCAGTGACTCTGACAGCGATTTCGGAACCTTCTTAAAAAACTTTTCATGCAACTGGACAGCTTACAAAGAGAAATTAGTGGAACTAAAGGAATACTAACACGAATTTTTGAAATTCTCGTATTGTTGCTGTAAATGAAAGCACTAAGTACATATGGAACTACAAAAAAGCTGACTTCAGCGCCATCAACGACGGCCTGCGATCATTTTCTGGAACCTTCTTAAAAAACTTTTCATGCAGGTCTCTTGGTGGTAACTGGACAGCTTACAAAGAGAAATTATTGGAACTAAAGGAGTACTAACACGAATTTTTGAAATTCTCGTATTGTTGCTGTAAATGAAAGCACTGGCGTGGAGAACCCCGAAGACAGTGTCATGGTGCCCCGCAACGCAATGAATATATTTTTAATACGGCTCCCCTAAAAGTTGACTTTCGGTTTCGCTTTCGAGGGAGCGGTTTCCTAGTGACGTGTCAAGGGAGTCGGACGACGTCTGAGTCATGTAGGGACAGAAATTCTTCATAGCGTCGCTGCAACTCTGTCGTCTTTGGTCAATTACACCTGAGGCACGCAAACAACGGCAATTTCACGGTCGTCCAGTGACTCTGACAGCGATTTCGGAACCTTCTTAAAAAACTTTTCATGCAACTGGACAGCTTACAAAGAGAAATTAGTGGAACTAAAGGAATACTAACACGAATTTTTGAAATTCTCGTATTGTTGCTGTAAATGAAAGCACTAAGTACATATGGAACTACAAAAAAGCTGACTTCAGCGCCATCAACGACGGCCTGCGATCATTTTCCGGAACCTTCTTAAAAAACCTTTCATGCAGGTCTGTTAGTGGAAACTGGACAGCTTACAAAGAGAAATTATTGGAACTAAAGGAGTACTAACACGAATTTTTGAAATTCTCGTATTGTTGCTGTAAATGAAAGCACTGGCGTGGAGAACCCCGAAGACAGTGTCATGGTGCCCCGCAACGCAATGAATATATTTTTAATACGGCTCCCCTGAAAGTTAACGAAAGGGAAGGGGTCAAGGGCTCGTTCTTTATTTGTTAGAAACAACTTAATGAGCAAACAGACAATGAAGCCAAGGAAAGCATAGGGGAAGTTACTTGTGGTATTGTAATTGTGGAGAAAGTAGAAAGGAATTAAAGTGGACGAAAAGACAAGCCTGCCTTCGGTGGGACCCGAACCCACGACCTTCGGATGTCGCGTCCGATGCTCTACCAACTGAGCTACGAAGGCGCTTGTCCCCCCGTCCACTTTATTGTGTATTTATGCACTTATTATCCTGGGAGTGTTAGGCAGCGCCACTCATGGCCTAGGCGGCGTGTCTGGAACACACTTTCTTGCCAGGAGGCGTCACGTAAAAAAAAAAAGTTGACTTTCGGTTTCGCTTTCGAGGGGGCGGTTTCCTAGTGACGTGTCAAGGGAGTCGGACGACGTCTGAGTCATGTAGGGATAGAAATTCTTCATAGCGTCGCTGCAACTCTGTCGTCTTTGGTCAATTACACCTCAGGCACGCAAACTACGGCAATTTCACGGTCGTCCAGTGACTCTGACAGCGATTTCGGCGATTTTTAAGAGGCTGGGTACCTACGTCATCGTAGTGTCCATTGCGCTGTGGCTGGCTTGCAGTGCTGGGCGATGAAAACTTTAAAACCAAACTAAAATATTTTGTACGTTTTTCCTGGCTTCCGTGTGCGGAGGGCGTTAATTATACATGGCTAGGAAACGAAAAATGTATATTTTGCGCCGCCGCAAAATCGTGTCAGCACTCCTTAAGCCAAGCTCATATACCCCGCATAAAGCTACGTGTAAACATATGAAAACCTTGGTTCGACAGGTCCCTTCTAACGCTGAAGAACAAAAAGAAGCGCTTTTTCAAGATTGCCAAGAGCACCGGCACTGACGCATCACGGAAAAAACACAGGGAATTGGAAAGGGAGTACTGCAACGCCATTCGTGTGGCTAGGAAACAGTTTTATTCACGCGATCTTCCCTCCCTCATTAAAAGCGACCCCACAAAATTTTCGCAAATGATTGCTCCTCCGGGTACCAATGATGACATAGCGTTATTGGACAGTAGTGGGAATCCTGTTGCGCAGGAGGACTGCTCAGGTATGCTGAATAATTACTTCATGGCTGTATTTACCAAAGAAGATCACTCCAATATGCCGCTGCCTTCTGAAGTAAGCTATCAGTACATGGCACCAATACTCATTACCTCCCAAGGTATATCATCGTTGATCAACAAACTTAAATTATCGAGTAGTTCCCGCATCGACGGCATAAACTAAAAAATCTTGAAAAACACCGTCAGCATTTCTAGCGCTATCTTGTCCTACACATTTGAACGATACTTATCAACAGGTGAGATCCCCGATGATTGGAAGGTGGGAAAAATTATTCCTGTCTTTAAGACCGGTGATAAACGATGTGTCACTAACTACAGACCCATATCACTAACAAGTATACCATGTAAAATGCTCGAACACATCATGGCTTCCAACTCTGCTCAATTTTTTTAAAAAAAGATGACTTCTTTTTCGCGAATCAGCACGGATTCAGGAAAGGGCTGTCATGTGAAACACAGCTCATCGAATTCACCCATGAACTACACCAGAATATGGACGATGGCTTCCAGACAGATTGTATATTCATCGACTTTTCCAAAGCCTTTGATCGCGTAGCCCATACCCGCCTCAGAGCTAAACTCTCCTCTTTACATCTTGATTAGTTAACAACATCGTGGATTCGAAATTTCTTATCACCTCGCAAGCAATTCACAGTCGTAGGCAACCATTTCTCAGAGTTAAGTGACGTCCCATTTGGAGTCCCTCAGGGAAGTGTTTTAGGTCCTTTATTGTTTTTAATTTTCATCAACGACCTCCCCGACGGAATTGCATCCAACATCAGGTTATTCGCGGACGACTGTGGGGTTTATCGTAAGATTTCCTCTAGTACTGACCACATTGCCTTACAGCAGGATCTTGATAGAATCAGCAACTGGTGTTCATCTTGGCAAATGACTCTGAACACGGACAAATGCAAGCTACTTACTTTCAGTCGTAAACGTACCAACTCGGCATTTGATTATTCGCTTAGCAATAATTCTGTAATCCAGACAGTCTATGTACAAATACTTGTGTATTCATCTGACACCAAACTTATCTTGGTCCATCCATATCGAAAAAATAACCACAAGGGCCTCGCGTGCACTTAGATACCTAAAACGAAATCTTCGGGATGCTTCGTCAACGACTCGAAAACTAGCCTACTTATCATTTGTCCGTCCACAGCTGGAATTTGCATCTTCTGTATGGTCCCCTCGCCAAGCATGCCTGATTCATTCACTCGAATTCATACAAAATCGTGCAGCTCGCTTCATCGTCGGTGATTACAGGCGCGCATCAAGCGTGTCTGATATCAAATCGAAGCTATCACTTCCATCCTTGGAGTCTCGTAGGAACATCGCACTTGTCAGTCTCCTTCATAAAGTAATCTGCAATCAACACCCATCTACACTACAGCTTACCCATGCGCATCGTATATCTGGTCGTCTTCACAATCATCGAAGCTTGGAACGCCTGTTCGGTCGAACAAAGGCTTTCAATTCATCGGCGTTACCTCGTGCCATAGAATATTGGAACAATCTTCCAGATAAAACTGTTAGCATACATGACCCTGAAGCGTTCAAATAAGAACTACACATTATGTTTTCATAGCCTTTTTTCAATGTTATTGTTTCTTTTTTTTTTCGCACAGCCTCGACTTTCGACTTGTGCAAAGGATGCTCGCTCTTGTTTAATTCGTATGGTCGACACAAGTCTCTTTTATTGCGCATTTCGTCTGTCGCCTTCAGCCTTATTACTACTAATATGTTCAGTGTATTGAAAGATTTGTATTTAGTATTCACTCTCTACAACTTACCAATTTCTGTATTCACTAACTTACGATCTGTGCTCTTTGAATTATGATGTATTTGAGACAATTCAAAACAAGGCGCTCCGTTTCATTTATTCTAAATACTCAAGGAAAGACAATGTTGCACTACTGCGCAATCGCGCTGCAATACAAACACTTCAAACTCGCCGGCGCGTTGCTTCTTTGAAAATGATGTACTTGTTATATCACGATAAGCTTACTGTTAATAAGAACGACTACCTCAAACCCAGTGTTCTTCTAGGCTTAATCATAGGAAGTGTATCAGACCATGTATAACACGCTGCGACACATACAAGTATTCTTTTTTCCCATATACCATAGAAAAATGGAACGCTCTGCCACACGCTTGCATGAATGTTGAATCCTTGGAGGCGTTTACCGCCAAAATCGAGCAATTTCGTTTTGTGTGAGGCTTTGACATTGTAATAGTTGACATTTTTTAGTCATTCTGAGATTCCTGTAAATATGTAACACTGCCTCATGTAAAATTGAAATTATATGCTGTTCCTTTTGAATTGTGTAGATAACATTGTCGCGAAAAACTGTGTTGAAGTGATGTGATAACTATTGTTCTATTTTTATGTTGTGAAATTGCGCTGTGCATTGACTGTTCACTCCTGTATGGGCCTGTATTAGGTCCACAGTATCCAATAAATAAATAAAATAAAAATGTATGACCCCCCTCACATAATGTTCCAAACGGGAACCTGTGATGTACTTGAATAAATAAATAAATAAATAAATAAATAAATAAATAAATAAATAAATTTCACAGGACGCCGCGGTGAGTAGGTAGGCACTATTACTGTACAGGTAGGGACACAGCAAAACATGGTGGGATTTAGGCCTGCCCTATCTGCACAGGACGTCATGCTCCTCATTAAGAGACAAATTATTGACAACTACACCAGAGATACTAGAGGCATACTAGCTCTAGACCTGGCCAAAGCTTTTGACAGCATCTCTCACAAGCTTGTGCTTGAGGCAGTCTCGGATATGTGTCTGGGACAACGTTTCCACGCATACCTTAGCTCATTTCTCAGTGAACGCAGGGCTTCCATTAAGATCGGCCAACTAACATCCGCGGAATTTACCTTGGGAGCGAGAGGCACTCCACAGGGGGCCGTCATCTCTGCTCTTCAATATTGCCATGAAGGGCCTCTCCGAGCGACTCGCCACGGTTCGCGGGATTAACCATGCTCTCTACGCGGACGATATCACTGTGTGGTGCGTGGGAGGGTCCGATGCCGAGGTAGAGCAGGCACTTCAACAGGCACTCAACGTGACGGAGGGCTTTCTAGTCGGTTCGGGATTGAGCCTGTCGCCTGCCAAGTCCGAGTTGTTACTTTACCGACCCACCCGACAAGGGATGAGGAACCTCACTCCTCTAGAGCGCATTCCAATATCTCTATACACACGTGACGGGCAGAGAATCCCCAGGGTAGACTGCATCAGGGTGCTCGGACTGTTGCTGGAGTCGAAGGGGGGCAACTCGCAGATTATAGCTCGCATCACTTCCAAGACGGAGAACATGGTTAGGCTCATACTCAGGGTCTCGAACCGCAGGGGTGGGCTGAGCGAGAGCAATCTCCTTCGGCTCTACCATGCGTTTCTCATGAGCCGCATTAATTACGTCGCTTCGGCGCTGCACTGGTCCAAAAGGGAAGAGGCAAAAATCGACGCACTAATGCGCACGAGTATAAAGCGAGTTCTAGGGTTGCCTATCAGCACCAGCACTGAAAAGCTCATACAACTGGGCATGCATAACTCCCTCTCGGAGGTGATCGAGGCGCAGAAAATGGCTCAGGTAGTGCGCCTATCGTCCTCGCAGGCCGGTAGACGTATCCTGGAGTCCATTGGCTGCGGTCTTACACAGATTCGCGAACGTAAAGTGACTATACCGTCTTCTATCAGAGGTACATTTGCCGTAGCTCCACTTCCCAGGAATGTCCACCCGCAGTACAATGTAGGACGCCGCATAGCTCGGGCCCGTTCCTTATTGAAGTCAGTTGCACACAGCCCGGACCTCGCTACGTTTGTCGATGCAGCACAGTACGGGCGTTCTGATCGCTTTGCAGTGGTCTCAGTCGACCATAGTGGCAAGCTCCTATGTGCTGCGTCGGTTAGAAACGTTTCGGCAACGATTGCTGAGCAAATTGCCATTGCTGTAGCAATGAAGGACGTATCGCTTCCAAATGTATTCACGGACTCGCGGTCCGCTGCCAGAGCTTTCGCCTCGGGCTCGATCTCGCGGGAGGCAGCAGCTATCCTCGGCAGCGAGGGGGCTGCCGGGTTTCACACCATAACGTGGTTCCCGGCCCATATGGGGGCCAACGTACACCCCGATGTCCCCAACGCCAATGAGTTTGCCCATGACCGTGCGCGAGGTTTCACTCACCGCGGCGGTCCCGGCGAATTCGCGGGCGGGGATGCCGGCAGGTACAGGGACCCGCTCCTCACTTTTCACGAGATCGTGACTCATTATCATCTCTCTCGGAGGGTCTTTCCACTTCCTCACTCTAAACTCACTCGTCCGCAGTCTTCGGCCTTCAGGATTCTCCAAACGGGGTCTTTCCCTTCGCGAGGCAGGTTTAGTAACTTCTCGCCCAACGTTGAACCGCATTGTCCGAACTGCGGAGAGGCTTACTGCTCACTAGCTCACATGCTCTGGCAATGTCCTGCGTTACGTGACACAGAGTTCAGCAAAGAAGAGGACTGGGAGGAAGCCCTGAGAAGCGGCGACCTTTCGGTTCAACTTCGGGCTGTCAAGAGAGCCTGCGAGAGGGCGGAGGGCCACGGTCTTCCTGTCCCTGCGTGGGAGCGGCCCGCAACCGCTACAGGATCCCCCTAGAAGGGGATGTCCAACTGCAGTTTCTCATGACTAAAATAAAGTTCTGTGCCTGCCTGCCTGCCTGACTCTCGTTATGACCCTCTGTGAGGGTTGTCAGTATATGTTAAAAAAATGGGACTGACACCGAAATTTCGCTGCTGAGATAGCCTGCGGGATCGATTTTCATGTCATCTACCACATCTCAACAGCGAACACAGCTCTTTAGAAAGGTAAAGTTGAGCAAATATTAAAGTTCACGTGAGCAATCGGGGGGGGGGGGGGGGGGGAGGGGGGGGCAGCGCCAACTCTTGTGACGTAATCACAAGAGCCATGCTGCGAGAGTGCAGCTAGCTGTGAGGACGTCGTAGCCACCATTGCCTGTTTGCACGCCCGGTGATACACAAAATCGTTAACACCCTGTTTCGATGATAGCAAACGAGCATGTGTCGTGTGGAAGTGCGTCACAGTTCTGTGTGATCATGTGGTCGAACTTGTCTACTCCATTGCGGACTCTAAGTGGCACCAGTTGCACGCGGCGTATTGTTTTGAGTTGACGCTAAGCGAAACTGAAACAAGTAGGTAATAAATTGGCTTTAAATAATGATCTGTCGCGTTCTGCATGTTGCTGCTGCTGCGAAAACAAAGAAAAAAGGTCAGACGAAAATTGTGCCCTTGAAGGACGATGACGAGTCTCAACGTAAAGAACGCAATCACCAGCGTGCATGCGGATTTCGTATGAAATATTACGTGGCAGATCACTTATATAAGCTAAAAAGAAAAGCTGACATAATATTGAGTCTCGCCAGGTGTTACACTGGAAGTGTAAAATGAAAAGCGTGCGTACCAGGACAAACTGAAACGGAAAGAAGAAATTCAGTGAACTAATGCTTCTTCTCGCTTTGTTTTTAAAGGATTACAGCGGCTTTTAACAACAGTGTCGATGTGACACAACCATCAAAAATTTTCTAAATGTCTGTAAATATTGCCTCAATCTCACCGCCTGCAACAGATGCTGAAAGGGATTTCCGAAACATGGCAGTGGAGCCCCGTCATTCCGCGCTCAGACGAAAATAGGTGAGGCACCTCCACAC
Organism: Hyalomma asiaticum; assembly: GCA_013339685.2. Classification (NCBI taxonomy): domain Eukaryota; kingdom Metazoa; phylum Arthropoda; class Arachnida; order Ixodida; family Ixodidae; genus Hyalomma; species Hyalomma asiaticum. The sequence continues at coordinate 70,604,718 of CM023490.1, read as the reverse complement.
AGGCTGGACAAGGTTGTGGGGGGTCTGCCACGGACGCAGTTCACCGCAGCGCAAACCGACAAAAAGGGCACTTCCTGCACGTAGTAAGCACGCTAGCCAAAATATACAAACAGGCATGTAACACATGCCTGCAACAGGGTCCCGAGCCAGTAGTGTTCGCCCATGCCAAAAAAAGAAAGCATTTCCCCGAGGGTGAACATGGTTAAGTGCGAATGCACGGGGTGATGCTATGAGGGGGAGTAAAGTTATGATTAAAGTGTAATTAATGAATTTAAAGTGTTGTCATGATGCATTGTACACACACACACATTTATACACGAAGTATTATTTATTTACACCTCGCAATTTCGTAGATGCATAAATGCACACATCGCCGAGCACGTCACACACACACACACTCTACACACGTCACTACAGATCAGCACCTATTGGTGTTATCGTTGTAGCTCACGGTTAGTACCAGCGCTTTGTGATCCGAGAAATGTACGGTGAGCGGATCCGGCAAGACGGCCCGGACCGTACAGTTCCTACTGAACGCCAAGTCTATGAAGCCACCGTTGATCGTGGTCGGAAACTCCTACCGCGATCGATCCAACCTGCGATGGATCCATACTGCGAAAGACTTCACCGACCGCGGAGCCGAGCGAGAAGAGAGCGAGCGGCAGCCGGCGGACGTTTATATACGGACTGACGCGCCGGCGCCACACACACAGCTGCGCAGCGACGCCAGCTGCACAGCGCGCCGTGACGTCACGCCGCGGAGAGCGGTGCGCCCGCGCAAACCGCGGTGAGGAGGCGGAGCGCGCGCAGTCACGTGGGGTGTGACGTCGCTGCGCCGTTGCTACAGACGCTCCTCTCCGCTCCTCGCGCCGTTGCTATGGGACGGCGGATTCAGGGTCGCTTATAAAGTGCATTCGCACTTAAAAAACTTGCTCGCGAACAGAGGCGCAATCGGAGTATGGGAAAGGTGTCCGCGGAACCAGAGAAGCCAGACACCACCGCGCGCGACGACCTCCCAAGAGAGCGAGGATTGTTTACCGTCCGCGGTCCCGCCAACCCTCCCTGTCCTCGCCGCCACGTAACGCTACCGCGGGAACACTTGCGCCATCCCCAGCGCAGCCGTGCACATGATGATGACGTCACGGCTCGTGCCCCGTGGGAAAGCCACCTTAGAGGAGCTTTGAGGAAACGCGAACGCCACGCCATAAGAACTCATAAAAGGATGTCAACATTCCCACAATATGCACTTCAGCAGACCCTGGTGCGAGTGGGCCTTCGCGTACGGCGACAGTCCACCCTGTCGTCTTTAATCTCGTAAACTGGTCGAGGGAGGCGCTACTCTCAGCACTGACGCAAGCCATGGCGACCCTCCACCGTGACCGGAGGCTGTTCGGGCAAAGTTCGTAAGACGTGATACAGAAGGCGAGGCTTGACACACACGAGTGCTGACGACACTTTATTCGGAAACGAACAACCACACATGTGCACATCACGTGTGCGCCTCCTGCACAAAGTTCGTATCTTGACGCAGCAAGGATAGTAGCTCCTTTCTGGAAAGGATGGCCGACGGTTTTGACACGGAGTTGCCGCCTAACTTGTCGATTGATTCCGATTCGATATTCTCGTGGGCAAGACAGGAATTCCGTGCGGCACAGCATATGTCATGGGTCTTTCTTCAGACAAAGCTTCTTTGGGCTAGCCTTCGTCGTGGACACGCAAGAACTAAAGCGGAATACATCGTTGTGCTGCGGATTGGAACCGTCGACCGCCAGGTTTGAGACCAGCACGCGAACCAATTCAGCCGCTGTCGGTTGCGAATTAATATGCGCAAGGAAGCGAGCTTTTTTGACAACCGCCACTGATACCGGATGACGGCATTATCATCGACCTCTCCTCCTGCATTTTATCCTCAGTCTTGCTTTAAAGAGACTGCGAAATAGTGCGGCAGTAGTGCAGTTGCTGTGCGCTCTTTTTTCGTAGCGCGATAGAGTAAGGAAGCAGTTTGAAGAAGGGACACTAAGTTCTAACGTCGTAAGAAAAAATGCAGCGTAAGTTCTTGGAACACCCAAAAGACAGCGCAACGCTTACCGAAGCGGAAATGATTTTTTTTTTTTTTTGCCTAGAGATTTGGTGGAAATCTTGAACTGGCGCAGGAGAACCACCATAACGTAGGCAAAGAAAAGAAAGGAGGCACGCGGTGCAAAAGAGCGTGCCTATCAATACCTGGCCTCTTTTTTGCGCACCTTATTTTGTTGCGAAAGTTCAGAACGAACTATAGCTTCCAAATAAGTACTGAAGTATCGACCCCTGCTTGCGTATACGTCGCTTATTTTTTTTCGCCATGTGCCGCTTTTGCCTTCAGCAGTGCTCGCCTACAACCGTACCAGGTGACTCAGAGGCCTCAACTGGCACTAGTAACAGCACATTCGCAGGGTTACACCATTTACTGGCATAATTTTCGTAAGACCCACGTGCTCATTCCAGCTGGAAATTTTGGGCCACGATAGAAAGGTAGTCGCTGACGGCTGAAAAAAATTAAAAAAAAAACAGTGACCTAGTTCATTCAGGCTGGTTTCACGTGTATATTTGTGCGATGCTGAGCAAGTGCAAAAGGCAGATCTTTCGATTAATCCAATGCGAATGGCAAGCTAGGTGGTATGGCTGTCAGTCATAGCAAATATGGTGGCCGTTGGCAAGAATACAATATTCACAGGAGAAGTTCACCGTCCATACTATTCATCACTATCCGTATGTATGCGGCTTCAGCATCGCAGTCCGGTCTAACTTCGCCCATGGGAAATATCACAATGCAGGCGCGACGTGCGTCGTAGTCGAACGAACGCAGGCCCGACCGATTACGCTGTAGTGACTCGCGCATTAAAAGCTGATGAGTTTCATTCGATGTCCGATTTCGACGACTGCGCTCACCGCTGATGCGTTCTGGACACTTTTGTTTGCCCACCGTTGCTCATTAAATCTTAATTCAGCTACCGCTTTCGCTGCTTCATCCTTCACCGTCAAAACAATGTAATGTTCTCAAGTTTCAGGCAGGCTTTCATCGACACTCAATACGTCAAAGCTTGGCTACTTCGTTCACATTTTCTTGGGGAAAGCACGAAAAAGATATATACATCTTCTCTCTATTCATAGGTAATACACTGCAGATTCCACAATGGCGGGTGGTTGAGGAAACTACGCATCACACAACCTCTTCTACTACGCAGCAAGGGTTAACTGTGACGAAGGCACTCACCTCTATGTGCAGGACGCTCGACTTGTAACTGAGTACGACGCGCACGACGTCCTGTACGACTGCGTTGTCGAGTGCGTTTCTTCTCAGCAATCGGTACGACGTAATAGGAAGGACTGGTTGCAACCCACGAATAATCATTGCGCCTTAAACATAGGTCGGCGTGATAGATTAATGAACACAGAACACATTCCACAAAACAGTGGAAGGTGGTCACTGCTAGGGCAAATTATTCTATGCAGAGTATTACCATCCCATTTAAATTGATTTCATAAATTACATTGAATTAAGCATGATTTCTGCCCGAATATATTGCGAAGATTTATTCAATGCATACTCGCACAGTAAATGAGATAAACATCCTGCTTTCTCTCACATTTACTTGCTGACGTGCCTGTTCTGTAGCATTCTTTATGATTCTTTGTTTTCTTTTTCCCTGCACATCTGTGCTATCGCTGCCTGCATTGTAAAGGTGCCTGCGGGTTTCTTTCAGGTTACTTGTGTTTCAAGCGACTTTTACCGACAGTCTCCGCCATCGTTGATGGAAATAAATAAATTGTTATTATTATTATTATTATTATTAGTATTATTATTTTATTATTATTATTATTATTATTATTATTATTAGTTCGCTCAAAATAGCTAAACATAAATGCTTGTAGTGAAGATTACTACACGCGATTCGTGCTAATAACTTAATACTTCCTGTTATGTAATACAAACGTTGCGATGCGAGTAAGAGAAATTTTGTTGGTTAAACTTATGCGTAGTACAGCAGGAAATGCTGCGTACCCGAGGGCAGCCTTTCGGAGTAAATGTACCATGATGTTTGTATCGCCGTGGTCGATTTTCACGCCCCCTTGGCTGATTTTTTTTCGAATTTGAGTGTGTCCTACCCATTGTAGTCCCTGCACCTTTTCGTGCGAGACTACGAGAAGGTGCGGACAATATTATTCTGGAGGTTCAGCCATCGTGCTGTCGTCCCACCTCAGCGATGAAACGCACGCAAGCGCGCGTGCTTTGGCGACGCATGATACGTTTTTGCCCCCCTCGAACACGTGGACGACGAGAGCACGTGACGTCAGCGGTGGTCGACAAATGGAGCGCGGGCACGTCGCTCGCTCTCCATGCCTCGCCCATATTTCAGCGCCCGCGCGCCTACAATAGCCACCGCCGCTGCCACACGAACGCCGACGACCTACCGAATCACAGCAAAGACGGTTTGTCTCGTTTTCAAGTACCGTCGATGCTAGCGCTGTTTTCGATGGCTTTTTTGTTGTAGCTGTTCCGCGTGTCATTGGATGGAAGCCCCTCTCTTTTTGCAACGTTTTCTTTGTGCGCATCTTCTACGGCTAGCAGCATACCATTGGGGCGGTTGTCGCACGCTTGGGAAAATAACGACTTGGTAGCGTGAAGCATAGGGAACAGTTGTGGTTTAGTTGTGCAGTTAAAAATTACATGTATTTACGCGCTCAAATGTCTCCCAGTGAGCTTGTTCGTTTCTGCGTAATGGTGTTTCCCTTCGTCGAGGAGATTTGCGCGAGCCATCTTGTGCCTTCGTTCGCGTCCTTCCTTTATTTCTTGGCAAAACAAAATCATGTGCCGCACGCCAAACAGCAGGCGGCTGTTTGTCCAAAATTTCCTCGAGCTATATCTCTCTTGTTACGCATTGTTTCAACATGATTGTCCGCCGCAAGAGCTGAGCATGGTTCACTGCACAAGGCGTAATACGGGCTCCTATCGTTCCGCCAATAACAAATGTTGATGTTTCAGTCGAGCGATACGCCGGTTTAAAGCCTCTTGCACGTGGATTTCGTGGCTCGCGTCTTTAGCGTAACAGTGCTTCCTTTCTCTGTGAGACAATGCAGGCGTTTTTCTTTTGCAGGAGTATGCGCACCACTCTCACAACGTTGTTCATGGCGGCTGCCGCCGCCACGTTGTGTCTAGCAGACGACGCATCTAAGACGCCCCCAACTGGCCAGCAACAACAGCAGTTCTACCAACCACCAAAGCCAGGTGAGACTAACAATGGCCAAAGCTATTTTGCGAGAATGTTCTTTTTGCCCGCAATTGTTCATTGTCCAGGCGCGCCCATAGGCGAGCATTGCAGGCCCTTTGTTTCGTTCCCCGTGGTTTCGTAGAACATGTGCTGTTCCGAAGCTCCTAACGGCGACTTCAGGTCGAAAATTTTTTTTTCCTTATCTCTAACGTGGAGGGGAGCAGAAAAGGCCCCCGAGTTCCATTGGTTTCGCGTATGGGCGAGTGCCTGGTCGTTCACCGTGGTCGACCTTCATGTTGACGGAGCACGCGTGTGTGAGAAATGGACGAGCGCCGCGATAGCAGCGCTGCCGTAGTGCATTGAATCATGTCCCCTAGATTCAGCTGGCCAAAGCGTGGCCCTTTTGCTGGCAACTGCCGCGCCGGACCCGTGGTCTTTCTGCGTTCGGAAAGCGCGTGGAAGGCGAGGAGCGTCTTCTACGCGCTGTAGTTTTTCGCACTAAATTTTAGCGCAGAACACTGGGAGGCCATGTAGTTCCAATGGTGTGGTACGACATGGAATTTACCCATTTGCGTTATCTGAGCATTTGGCCTGCAAGAGCGTGCAGAATCTTATGCCAAAAGGCCTTAGCGCAACGTTGACCTGCTACTATATTACAACAACGACATTGGAAGTGAATGCATAAAAACGCTCGAAGTCATCGCAGGAATAATAAGAGACCGAAAAGGAGGCATTAGGTCGTATGGGTAAGCCAGAAAAAAAAGAAAGAAGGCTCATGCATAACAGGATTAACGAACAAATCAAGCTGCTAGTCAATTGAGACTTGCACTGACAGTCCTGCTTGCCTCTCCGTCACCTTCGTCGCTGGTTCACAGCCACATCAGCGCATGCGTTCGTTCTGGATGTTGGCCACCTTGACTAGCGCATTAATTACGAAAGTAGCCCAGGAATACGGCTCAACAGAGACCGTAGCTGCCGCAACAACGTGAGCTTAGCCCAGTCCGGAAAGAGCGCGCAGGAGAGCCCTGTACTGTGCCCACACGAAAATTCGGTTAAATACAGGTATTGCGAAGGAAACGAATGCCAGATACACAAATGCGTTTCACAAGATTTTAACGAAAGATAGCGTACCGGAAGAGCTTTACCAGTGTGCGGGTAACGCTACAATCACGACTCAAAGCACGAACCTTGTAATTGCATAAATTTTGTTGTTACTATATTTATTGGTGGAGTTGTACGTGCCAAAACCACGATACGTTTAAAGCACTTGGCGTAGTGAAGAGTCCCGGAGCAATTTCTGCCAGGTTTTTTTAATGCGCGCCTGAAAAAACAGCCTAGGTGTGTCGCTTTTTTTTTTGGGGGGGGGGGGGGGGGCCGCCGTTGTCGTGATTCGTCCCCGCAATCTCAAGGTTCGCGAGCCAGCACACTAGCCGCTAGTTGATTTACTTGCATCATGCTTGATTAGGCTGCGCAAGGAAACCGTCCTCTGCGACAAGGAGGGTAGGTACTTGGAAAAATAATTGGCTACGCCCAAAAGACGCTGCACTCTCTGTTTATCTGTCGGCATGAGTGTCTGTTTCATGCACTCGATCAACCGTCGGTTGGGTTTTATGCCGTCTTTCGAGATAATATCCCCCAGAAATTCGATTTTTGAACACCAACCTTGCACTTCTCGGCGTTTAGCTTCAGCCCAGCTTGCCTTGCAGCTTCGAGGACTGATCTCAAGCGCTGGTCATGTTGTTCCTGCGAGGTTCCCCAAATCAAAATGTCGTCAACATACACATGAACGCCCGGCAAGGAGTCAAATATTTCGCTGAGAGTCTTTTGAAATACTTCTGATGCTGACGCAATTCCAAAAGGCATCCGCAAGAACCGATATCTCCCAAAAGGAGTGGCGAAAGTGCAAATTCTTGATGTTTTTTCGTCTAGAGGCACTTGGTGAAAACCAGCTTTCGCGTCAAGTCGACTGAACACCTTTGCACCAGCTAGTTCTGCCTCAATGTCCTCCCGTCTTGGCATCTCGTAATGCTCCCGTTTTATGTTAGCGTTGATTGCCCTGGGATCCATGCAGACCCTTAACTTTCCATTTTTTTTTGACAATTACCAATGGGCTCACCCATTCAGTTGGCTCGTTCACTTTGGTCACAATGCCCGCTTGCTCCATCCGCTTCAGCTCGCTGCGAAGGGGTTCCTTCAGGACTAACGGGACTCGGCGGGCGGCTTGAACCACTGGGACAGCCTCCGCGGAGAGAACCATCGTGTAGTGTCGTTGCACACAGCCCGTACCTTCGAACAGTTCGCCGAATTCTCGCATAACTTGTTCGGAGCTGTTTGCTGCCACGGCGCCGACTGTCCTGGTCACCAGCCCGAGCATTTCACTCGCCTTGAGCCCGAGTAGTGCCTATCTTCCTTTTTTTGAGACGTAGAAGGTCAAGTGCTGGCGTCTGTCACCGATGACCACTTCTTGGCTGATGACGCCTATGTGTCCGATGATGGTCCCATCGTATGACCGCAGAGTGGTGTTGCTGGGCTTGGTAGGCGGCATTGGCCGAAGGTTCCTGTAGACGGAATACGGTATGAGGTTAGCTTGAGATCCCGTGTCGACTTTGAATTTGACTTCCTTGCTGCCAAGGCTCGCTGTCACCATCCAGTCTCGTTCATTCCGTATGCTGCTGATACAAACATCTAGAATTTCAAAGTCGTCGCCATCGTCGTCATCCTGTAGCTCGTCAACGCGCGCCGCTTTTCTGCAGCAAACAGCGAAGTGATTCCTTGCCTTGCAGATTCTGCACGTTTTGCCATAAGGTTGGCAGTCGCGTGGCCTGTGTTCTTTACCGCAACGGGAGCACTTGAAGGTTTTGGGATGCTTCGTCGAAGCCCGAGCAACGTTGACCTGTTCCAGTTGGTCTACGCTATGTGCCCATGCTTCGCATTGCTGAGCAGCTGCCTCTGTGCACATTTTTTCGGCTTTGGCCAGCGTGAGCTCATTGTCTTGCAGAAGTTTAGCTCGCAGGCCGTCGCTGCTAATGCCGATCACAATTTGGTCGCGTATCATGTAATCTGTCAGTTGTCCGAAATTGCACGATCGGGCTTGCATCCTAACGTCTCGAGAGAACTGTTCAAAACATTCCCCCGCTGTCTGCATCCTCTTACGAAACAGATACCGCTCGTAGACTTCGTTTGTTTGAGCAGCCCAGTATGCGTCAAACTTCTTAACGACGGTCTCATAATCTTCCTTGCTTTCACCTTCGCTGAATGAGAAGTTGTTAAAAACTTCTAATACGTCTTCCCCTGCTAAGCTCAATAGTATTGCTGTCTTCGTCTCCTTGCTTAGGGGCTTGTCATGCGGCTTCGTTACCGTGAAGTATAGCTCCAGCTTTTGCTTAAATCGTTGCCAATTCTTGCCCATCTCACCTGTCATTAGCAGTGGTGCCGGTGGCCTCAGCAAATCCATGTTTCTTCTTGGGCACGTTCGAGGTCCTGCTTCGGCTTGAAGGTGTTGCACCGGGCGATCCCACTTCTGACACCATGTAAAGTTCCGTGCGCTATGGGCGTGTGTGAGGCATTGACGAGGCTGACATGTTGACGGGCGCAAAAGAACCATGAATCCTTTATTGCGCTTGCTTATATAGCCACACCCACAGCAAAGAGGGAAGGGAAAGGACACGGCTCGTGTCGAGTGGAAATCATGACGTGTGTTGCACTATCGCATCACGATACAGTGGTGATTCTCTACTACCTGATTTTTAGACTGGAACAGCCTTCCCCAACTTCCATTCTGTTGGCAGCTTGCCTGTGGTTAATGACTGGGAAAGCAGCAAAGTTAGAAATGAAGCAGAAATAATTTTGGTATTTTTCAGCAGTTTAGAAGTGATTTTGTCAGAGCCAGCTGATGATGACAATTTGAGCTTATCAATTAAACAACAGATACCGTCTACGGAGAAGGAAATGTCAGGCATCTCTGGTATGACTATGGTAGAAAAATCTGGAAGAGGGTCGTTTGATTCCATGGTAAAAACTGATGAAAAACTGATGAAAAGCATAAATGCCTCTCGGCGGTAATTTCGCCCTCCGTGAAGGGCCCCTGCTGCCGAAAACCACCTCACACACATGCGCTCAACGCAGTCCTGAACAGGCGAGGGCACAGGAATGGCAGATTCCATAGTGTCGGAACGGGGAGGCTGGCGACGAGGCATTCTAAGGACGCCTAAAGCCATGGAGGAAGGAAAAAGAACACTAGGAGGTGGCGTCACGTGACTTCGCTAGCTTCGGCAAGCCAATCTCCTCTGTCGCCACTTCGAGGACCTCGTGCGCGGTGCCTCTTCACTTTAATACCTTAAAGACCCCGGTTAGGGGGTTACGGGGTGGGCTTACAGATGAGGGTTACAGAGTGTAGCAGGTAAGTTGTCCGCAAATGTCGATGAGTACGTGATGGCTGAAATGTCACGGGGGAGGCCATCCCAGTGCACTGCTGTGCGAAGAAAGAATGAGGCCGCAAAAGTAGTAGTGCGAGCACGTGCGCGTGCAACTGAATGAGGATGAGTCGTGCGGTGAGATATGTGTGTCGGTGGGATGATGTGTGGTGCTTGGTTGAGGGAACTGTGAAACAATTTGTGAAACAAACATAGACTGGCGATGCGGCGACGCACACCAAGATTAGCAAGATCACATTCACGTTTTAGGGATGATGTGCTGACATCGTATGAATATGAAGAACGAATGAATCTAGTGGCACGATGTTGTACAGACTCGAGTTCGTTTATTAAGTGTACCTGGTGGGGGCTGCAGATGGGCGCTGCATATTCTAGTTTACATCTGATGAGGGTTTTGTACGCAAGAAGTTTTATCTCTGATGGTGCGTGGCGCAAATGACGCTTCAAGAAACCGAGGGATCTGTTCGCAGATGATATGATGTGTGCATTCCAGGAAAGGTTAGAGGATTAGGTGACGCCTAGGTATTTGTATGACTGAACTTGTTCGATAGCGGAGCCGGAGATTACGTATGAGAATGATAAAGGATTATGCTGGCGTTCAGATGAAACGAGCTTGCATTTAGTGGGGTTAAGCTTCATTCACCAAAGATCACACCAAGGTTCAGGTTCTGTTGGAGTGCAGTTTGATCAGGAATGTTAGTAACTGTGCGATAGATAACAGTCATCGGTGAATAAACGGATATGGGAGGAAAAATGTATGGGCAGGTCGTTAATATATATGAGGAACAAGAGGGGTGCGGGTACAGATCCTTGGGGGACACCGGATGTCAGTGGGAGGGAGCTCGATCGGTTATTTTTAAGTGAGACAAACTGGGAGCAGTTGGTGAGCTATGCAGTGATCCATGCAAGAATGTTCGGGTGTAAGTTCAGCTGCGAAAGTTTTAGTAATAGGCGTTTATGTGGGACTGTATCAAATGCTTTAGCGAAGTCGAGAAAGATTGCATCGGTCTGATAGTTATGGTTCAGATTACAACGTAGATCATGAAGAAATAAACTAAGTTGGGTTTCACAAGATAAAGGTTTACGAAATCCGTGCTGGGAAGGATGAAAAAAATTGCTGGTGTCAAGGAAGTGCATGACGTGAGAGTATATAACATGGTCCATTATTTTGCATGGGACACTTGTCAGAGAAATGGGGCGGTAATGTAGGCTTGTTACCTGATTTGTGGACTGGAATGACCTTTCCCTCATTCCAGTCGTCTGGCAAAATTCTTGTTTCGAGTGAGAAGAGCATCGAAAAATACTCAGCAATCATTTCTCTAGTATTTTTTAACAGTTTGGAATTAATATCATCTACACCACTCGATGATGAAAGTTTTAATTTGTCAATGAGTGATGAAATACCAGAGACAGAAATTGCTACAAGATATATAATTGGTAGACACGGGTAGACATAATAGGTGGTGTAGGAGAGTGACTTCGCTAGCTTCGGCAAGCCAACCTCCTCTGTCGCCACTTCGAGGACCTCGTGCGCGGTGCCTCTTGGGTAGGATTAGGCCCACAAGGTTGCCGGACCACTCGAGGTTGGTTGTTTGGTACCCGGTAACTTTTAGTGGCGCCTGCCGCTTGCAGCAGCGTACGCGGCATGGGCCACGGTGGAGGAAGGACGGCGAAAGGCGCACCTGACCCGTGTCTACATAATTGATAAGGCATCACTTACGCTTGCTACTGCGGTCAGCGGACTTGCCAGCGCTCTCGCGTGGAAAGCTGTGCAGAGCGTCAGACCGCGATCGATTTTTGCCACATTAAGGCTTGCGAAATTGTGCCCTTTAACTGCGGTGTGTGTTGTCTATCAAATTTTGGTCGCGCTGTTTTGCACTTACAGATGTTTCGAGGAACGTCCTATGTTGCCTTTCCATTTTGCCAGTCTCCGATGTGCGTCCTTCGTTTTGAGACAAATAAACAGCATCAGCCGGCTCGACACGCCGAGGTCGTTGCCGTTTATTCAGATTTACGGGCTGTTTTTAGCAGTGTGTGGTGCCACGTCGTTACGCTCTCGAAACGCTCCTCGGGCGTCGAGTTCCGTTACACAATACAGCCAGTGGACGGAATTTGTGCATTATGTGGATTAGTCCATAGGCGTCGGCAGGATTTTGTCTTGGAGGCGGCAAAACCTTTGAAGCAGATAGGTTCGAAGGGGGGGGGGGGGTGAATTAATAACAGCGAGACTCCACAGTGTCTGAAACACGAAAAAGTAAGGAAGCACGAGTGAACAGCGGGGACAACGGTGATAGAGGAAGGGTGGCTGGTGTGACTTGGTGGGTGTAAGAGCCCTTCTTGCACCCCCGTGCATTAGTCAATACTCTTTGAATATGATATTAGCCCTGCAAGAGCCCTCCAACATTGCGGTAGGGACCTTTCTTTTACCCCTGATGTCACACAACATTGGGACAGCCATTTCCATGATATATGCACGCCGTTGGCTTGAAAACTGGATACACAGCACCAGAGGGAAAGGTTGGAGTTTATGTGGGCTTATGGATTGAGTGTGTTGCCACCATACTTAGATGCACATTCTGTACGACACTGATTGTTTTGTTATTTATTGAATGCTCATTGCACGTTTCACACAGGTGCCAGCACGTTTCACGCAAATTCACGAAGAAACATGATAATTGGGGTATATTGTAGAAGGTAAAGCAGTAAAGAAGATCGCAAGCATCACACAGTGAAAGCTGATCATGCTGCTGGTCCATGGAACCAGTTTAGTGACCATATTCGAATGCTAGAGGACATATGTATGTTATACAATAATGTTACACAACGAGCACCCCTAAGACATTCATGTATTATGACAGTAGGGTCAGGTATTCTCGCGTTGTCGCTTCATTACTGCTTAAAAAGACACTGTATCTAATCTTAGCCCTGCGGGCCATGATCATATGTATGCTGTAATCACAAATATTTGGACGCTTTTGTCATGGTTACAAAAATAGGCAAAAATAGACAACCATCCCTAAAGGGCAGTTGTGGGTCACAAAATTAAATTTGAAAAAAAAATGGTGCAGTGAAAGAACAAACAAAAGTGGTTGTAAAGACGGATAACATTGTCTAAGCACAGTACAAAGCCAGTGAAGCCTGTCTTTCGGTTACTCTCTGTCATTAGTTTACCTGCTGCAGACTCCCTAATTAAGCAAAAGTAGGCCTTCAATTCCTGGACACACGCAGTGACACTAGCCTCATTTTTTTGACAGAGTGGCTTTTTCCATCCTCCTTGCCTTAGGTGTCTTGAATTTAAGATATCAAGTTCATTATAGAAGGATGGTCATGTGGGCGAGTTGGAATTGATTATGCATATTGATGGTCAGCGCGAAACACGAGGACATAAAGAAGGAAGGGACACAAACCACAGCGCTGTGGTTTGTGTCCCTTCCTTCTTTATGTCCTCGTGTTTCGCGCTGACCATCAATATGCATAATCAAGTTCATTGTTAACATTTGTGACCAACACTTCGGTTGGGAAGGAGTTGTAAAATTTTGATATTTTTCTGCCCCTACATTCCCCAATAGCACCTGCCACTGATTGACTAAACGTTTGAGCTGCTAACGAGACTTTCATGGGTTGGTTTTTCCAATTAATGTGCGCCTGTACGTTGGTTTGCCAGATGTAAGCCTTCTGTGTTCTGGACTTCATGGAGCTCATCAATGTGCTTCCGCAATATAAACTGATGATTCGCATTGACAATAGCCTTTTTATCACACAGGGTGTTCCGCAGCAGCTTCAACATATGAAAAGCGTCCAACATGGCAAACACAGGCCTTTTTGTAACTGGGTGGAGAAAAGAAGCATCCAGCTTAGTCAGGTCCGTGTTACAGCCAAGGTGCCGCAGCATTGATAAGTTCGCTGCAGCACCATCACAGGTCGAACTAACAATATGTGCGCCTTTTTCGTGAAAGAAGCTAGCAGCCTCCATTGCTTCCATGTTTGAAACTTTATTGATGCGAGCATTCCATCATTTCGGATGCTGAGGGCCGGGGTCAGAAAGCCTCTTCACGGGTTTCACTATAGGACCACAACCTCGTACAAAATGGCAGCGATGGGCAAGCGTACAGTGCAATACAACAATTTACAGAGTGAAAGGACAGCATATCTAGTTCGAATTTCATCACACATAAACAGAATAAAGAAGAGCTAGGTGAATAAAGAAAAACGCAAAGAACCACTGCCACAACATGATGAGATAGATATAACAGAAATCAGACAACACTATGTCGCTAAATTAGAGCTCAACGAGACTGTAAATGAATGCATAAATATATACATATGCACATCTATACTCAAGATCAAAAAGTAATACAAGTCAGACAGAGTGAAAATGAACCGGCAAACAATGTACCAGCTTTAATGCGATAACCACATAAAATGCAATGAAACCGCAAAAAAAGAAAGCACAAGGTATTACACGACATTTAAGGCAAAAAGGTATTTTTAGCAACATTTTCATATTGTTAGTTGATTCAGATGAAACGGCAAGAGAAAGCGCAGCTTCAAGGCCATCAACCAGGAAGTAGCCAATTGGCATCTTCCATCCGCCATTGATTGCAAGAAGCATTAAAACAAATGCATCTTTGGCATATGGAAAGCAGTCATCATTGCCCATGTCAACGCCCATGTCAACACATCCATGAAATCTTTTTCCATCCCATTCCACATGCCATTTTGTGAATTTTGGTTTGCCTTCATGGACAGTGCAGTCAGCGCCTCCTTTGAAAAACCATCAATTGATTGATACCATTTGCATTGGATGCGGCAGGCATGTGTCAAACACAGCTCGCACGTATCCATAACCTCTTGGAGAATAAAAGTGCAGTGTCAGCGCAAATGCCCTGAGCTCTGGTGAGTAAGTGGGTGAAGATGTCTCACCAGACATACATGCCAGCTGGCGCTTGCGCAAGTCTTTTTTTTGCCCCACCAAGACTCTGCAGCGTCGTGGCATCCTCATTTCCTAGAATTCTATTTTCAGCTAAACCATCAATAACGTCTTCGAGGTGGGCGCAACCTTTTGCAGGAGCCGGCGACGGGCTTGCTGCAGGTCTCTTCATCTCCTTCTTGGTCGTCGCTTGCAAATTTGAATAGCGCCTTACTTCATGCCTCAAAGGATTTTTCAGTTGTGTCCTCTGCTGGCTGTGGCTGCAACGAATTAGATGTACAAAAATGGGTGCCAGACCGTGACACAAATCACATACCCAGAACCAGCTAGGGAGCAGGTGTTCCTTAAGGTGTTACTTTGCTCAAAAAGATTTTGTTTACACTTTTGTGAACTTGAAAATTGCAACAACATAAAAACTACCATGTACAAGAGCCAGCTTGATCAAGCTGATTTAAGTATTTATTTGTTACTTTATTTACAAAACACTGCAAGCTAATTTGGGTCCAAGCAGGATAAGTACAAAGCACCAGTTTTGTTTTGCATGTATCACGGCTCATCATGGCCACTCAAACAAATACAGGGCATAAAATGTTGCGAAAAGCCTGTGGGTTATATTTGATTCTGTGAGTAAGATCAAAAAGAGAAACTGAGAAAAAAAGACAGTCGGCACACATTGGGTGTTCCACCAGACATTGAGCACACTTGTATTGCTGTGTGTGAAAGTTGATATGTTCGGCTATTAATTATACACGGCCTCCAGGACCATGTTGTCCACATGCATTCTCTTATGCCATAATCAAAAGAAGAGGCGTGCAGGACACGGACACAAGAAGAGAAGTGAACACCACGAACGCCGACTAACAACTGATGCACAGCACAGAGGCGAAAAAGAAGGAAGACACACAGCTTATCTGCGCATGCTCGGAATGGTAGCGCCACCTGTCAATCGGTTACACGTGCCCGTCTACGCGATAGACAACTCCTAAGGCATTCTATCTCCTCTCTGTTTAAGCTAATCGACGGCTGACTCACGCATGCACTTCCACTAATACTGATATGCCAGGCCTCAACCAATAAACGCGTATCTTCGTTCTTATGCCTGTACAGGATCTCGGTATTATCTAACTCGGGCATGCAGCTACAGACCTGGCAGTGCAAGGATACATTGGACGGCGTCCCACCTGATAGCGACCTCCTGTGTTCAATTAATCTTTGATTAATACAACGCGCAGTTTGCCCTACATAAAACCGTCCGCAGCTAAAAGGAATCTTATAAACTACACCCATGCGGCAGTCGGTGAAATTGTTCTTGGCTAGGTGCTTAACCGGACAGATATCTGTTCGCTTCTTACCTTCCTTCTGCTCAATTCTTCTATGCACTGCAGCACAAACCCTTCCTAACTTATTGGGAGCCGTAAACACAACATTAACCCCATATTTACTTCCCACTTTCTTAAGCCGGTGCGAAACTGCGTGGATATACGGAATACTCACGACCTTTTTCTTGTTACTGTTACTCTCTGCTACCGATTTTGTTCCGGTCGAAATCGACTTCTTAAGACGCTCAGCTACTGTGGCTATGGCTAGTCTAGGGTAACCTGCATCTAAGAGGCGCTCGACCTGCGCATTAAAGCTAATGGTCAAACGGTGCACGCACGACTTCGATAGGGCTGACTTTAAACAGGACAAGGCTATTCCGTTTTTTACTACTTTCGAATGCTTGGAGTCAAAGTTTAGCAACGGCTTAGATGCTCTAGGGGAATACTGCCAACACACGTGATTCCGCTCAAATGACAACGAGATATCTAAAAATTGTATTACGTTTTTCTCCGGTAGTTCTTTCGTAAACGTTAAACCATCTCCATTAAGTTTAAATTGATCGCTTACATAGGTGACGACGGATTCAAAATCATCCTTACTACAAAGTACCAAGTAATCGTCCGCATACCGAAATACCCTGATGATGCGGTCCCCTAAGGCCTCTTTTAAACGGCAGTCAAAGTTGCTCAAGTATAGATCACTTAGAATAGGGGCTACCTTTGAACCTATAAAATCCCTGATTTCTGCACATACACGCCTTCCCTGTATCCAACTAATGTTGACGTTAAGTACATGGAAAGAATTTCTAGAAAGGTACCTGTGGAAACTCCGCATCCATCTATGAAACCGGACTCATGCCCTTGTTCTTGAATACATTCTTTCACGCAATTTAGTAAACCTTCATGCGGCAACGAGTAATACAAATCTTCCACATCCATCCTAAACGCTGTGCAGTCGCCAGGATTTTCCTCTGTTAACAACTGAACTAGAGCCTGAGAATTACGTACATGGAAGGGGTCAGAAAAACTTAAGGAAGTTAAGCACTTCTGCAAATAGCTAGCTACACAAACTTGCCAAGTCCCTGACTCTGATACAATCGAACGAAACGGAATTTCTAGCTTATGAGTTTTCGCCGAGAAAAATAATTCTAAAGTGAGCAGTTTTGCCTTTTTAACACTGGAAGCTACCTTATCTAGATTATGTTTCAAAAGGAGATCGACAGCTCGTTGTTTTACTACAGAAGGTTTCAGTTTCACAGGTCTAAAATTCTTTTCAACAGCTGCTTAGGCTTTATCAGAAAAAGTGCTATTCGGCATTATTACAAAACAACCTTCCTTATCAGATAAAACAGGTCGAAGCTTATGTTCCACACAGTAATTTACAACCGGTCGGATAGGGTCAGAGGCCTTAACGAGATCGTTCGAATGCTTGATGCGCAGATAGGCTGTGTGTCTTCCTTCTTTTTCGCCTCTGTGCTGTGCATCAGTTGTTAGTCGGCGTTCGTGGTGTTCACTTCTCTTCTTGTGTCCGTGTCCTGCACGCCTCTTCTTTTGATTATGCAATGTTACCAACTCGCTCAACTTTCTGTCCTTTTGATTTTCTCTTATGCTTCAGCTGTAAAATAGACGGTATGCAGATAATTGCTACTTACACTAACTCAAAAAACGAGCTTGTAAAATTTCTAGTGGCTTGATTTAAAATTTAATCCCAGTAAGGACAAAGAAGCAAGAAAATTATTCTAGTGCTCCAAAAATGATAATTGATCAATCCTGTCAGTGCAGCATGTTATCAAATTTATTACCGTACATGCTAGCAAAGGAATTATTTACATACTTGATGATGGGCCATGGCTTAAGTATAGTTCTGAAAACGATTGGCTATTTTCCTTATGCCTGTTTTACTGAAAAAAAAATATGACAGGTCTTTCACCTTTCATAACAATGCACAGCTGCACTGTTTAATTTTCCCTGTCTTATCCTAGATTGCCTTAAACAAGCTTATGATGCAGCAGATGTAGCTTTCATCATTCATTTTTGTGGGGTTTTAAAACACCATTGGCACACGTATCTCATACAACATCATCAGTGTAGAAAAATGGCAGCTGTTGATACAGTCATGTTTTCTTTTACTATTAAGAATTTTAAATCTGTCTATCTTAAATAAGACCTGTGCAAATGGCCCGCATGCATCTGTAAAATAATTACCTTAAACGTGAGGTGCAGCGATAATAAGGAAGCCTTGAATGAATGAATGTGTAATGAATATGTGCAGCGAATCACTTAATAAGGAAGCCTGTGATCATAAATACACGCAAACATACCAATTGATACTGGACTTGGGAATGCTCATCAGCGATGTCATCTCCAGTAAGGGATGAGCTGGCGGATGTAGCACCGGTACATATTTCTTCAACATGACAATATTGCACGCGCGCACTGGCGCCCCTGCATTTCAAAAAGTAACCCCAACGTGGCTTGGTTTCCTTCACCACTTGCGAAAGGACGAAAGGCATTTCGATGCTGGAGAGCACACTAAAACGCGACGAGTCGTCCGGTACTGGTTGTTGGGCACAAGGCCGCTCACCATGCTTGGTTCGCTGAAACCTGGAGTTCGCAGCGGCGAGCCGCGTCAGCGTAATGTGCTGTACTAGTTAGATGCGTTTCCTGGCTGACATTACACAGACTCGGCAGCGCCACATGTTCGAACCTCGGCCAGCGCGTTGCTTCGGAGTGCGCGTTTGTCACGCCGCACGTGCTCCGTGCAGAAACCTACGCCGCCTCCGTAGCAGACTGCAACAAAAGCGAAACTCTCCAGTCGACTAAATCGACCGCTTTCCTATCACCGTGATCAGGGCCTATTTCCCATGATGCTTTCCTTTAAATTTTTTATGACTAGGCTTCGAGATTGTCACGTGACGCCCACCTCGTGCCTAAAGCCCTCGGTGGCAGCACTTGAAGGTGGTGACAACCTTTGCTATGGCCCCTGCGCCTCCGGGCCATCATAGTAATGGCAGCGGACAGTCGTCACAGGCGGCTGCTTTGCACTGCGGTATTTGCGACCACAAGCGCGTGGAATATACCGAAAAGCAAGTGCATTAGGATTTTGGTTGCAGGGCAAAGAAATGATCAGCACGTGTGCGCCGGGACGACGGCAAAAGGACTGCGGACTTCTCGCTTTCCTCGAGATTCAGTGCGGTGCAGGAAGAAGCGGTTATTACAACACTGAATATTTTCTCCACAAGTATTGGTCGACACAAGTATTTTCTTCACAAGTACCATCCCGTCGACATAGGACATGCTTGAACATCTTAATCAGCACTTTGCGGCTGTTTTCAAAGTTAGCCGTGTATTCTTATTACATTTACGAATAGATTCGGAGTTTTTCTAAACATTCGTCGAAGCGCCAATGTTAAGGCAGCTTGATGCGATTTCATGCATGTCAGCATTTACATGTACGGGCTGCGTGAAGCAACTAAATATTTAAATTGCGATACTTCCGAGTTTCTAAGCGCTGGAAATATTTCCTTTTCATATCTCTATCGTCACTTTTAACATGACCAGTGTGAAAACAACAGGCAACACAAACGTTGACACCTCAAGCGGACAGCTGTGCCTACGCTGTTCGACTTCAGACGCAACTGCGAACGTAGAACATCATTAATTGAATATGGCGTGCTTCTCGGCTGATATCAGCAATGTTACTACGCAACCATGACGCTGTAGCAATTGTATAGCGCAAGACACGCTCGCAACAATAGATTCTTCTTGGTCGTCAAGGGGTACGGGACTGTGCTACCACAGTCGACGCCTACACGTGACCGCGGCACATTCTAAAAGGACCGTAAGCTGAACGAGTAGGTAGGGATTTATTATGTAACGGAAAGGCGTGCAAAGTGCGAACGCAAGGGAAGTGGACAACACGAACGCCGGCTATCAACTGAAGCAGTGGATCATCATCATCAGCCCATCTTAAGTACACTGCAGGACGAAGGCCTCTCCTAATCCTCTCCATTTTTGCCTGTCCTGTGCTAGCTGATTCCATTTCACGCCTGCGAATTTCTTGATTTCGTCGTCCCTTACTCTCTGTCGCCCGCGCTTCGCTTGCCCTCTCTTGTTATCCATTCCGTCATTCTAACCGTCCATCGGTTATCTATACTTCGCATCTCGTGGCCTGCCCATGTCCATTTTTCTTCTTAACGTCGGCGACTCCCGCCTGTTCTCTGTCCCACTCGGCTCTCTTTCTGTGTCTTAATGTAACGCCTATCATATTTCGTTCCATCGCCCGCTGCGCGGTTCTTAACTTCCGCTCGAGCTTCTTCGTAATTCTCGAAGATTCTGCCCGGTATGTCAGTACTGGAAAAATGCGCTAGTTACATAGCTTCCGCTTGAGTGATAGCGGTAGCTTTCCTTGCATGAATTGAGAATGTTTCCCGTACGCGCGCCATCCGATGTTTATTCTACGGTGGATTTCGTTTATATGGGCGGGTTCTCCTGTCAGTAGCTGTCCTATATACAGGTATTCTTCTACGACTTCTAATGTCTGGTTTCCGATCGTAAAGTCGCGTCTTTTCGCCTTTCAACTTAGCATTCTCTTTGTTTTCTGCATATTCATCCTTAATCCTAGATTAGAGCTTCCTCGGCTTAAGCCTTCAATCATCTTTTGCAGTTAGTCGCCATCATTGCTAAAGAGTAGTATGTCGTCTGCAAATTGTAAGTTACTTAGATATTCGCCGTCAATCCTTAGCCCTATCTCGTCCCAGTCTAGTCTTTTGAAGGTTTCTTCGAAACATGCAGTAAATAGCATCTGAGAAATTGTACCTCGTTGTCTGACACCTTTTTGTATTGGATATTTCTGCTTTTATTAAGGAGGAGCAGGGCGGCTGTAGAATCTTTATAGATGTTGGATATTGTGTTTATGTCAGAGTGTCGGAACGGAACGAAAAACGAAAACGAAAAACGAAAAAAACGATATTTTTGACCGGAACGAAAACGTAACCGGAACGTTATTTATTATTTCGTTCCGGAGCAAAAACGAAATATTTTTTATCGTTTTTCGGTTCACGGGAAGACTTTACGATCCGGAACAACCGAGGTCATGCAACGTGAGCAATGATGCATAACTCAGGGTTCAACGTCAGCACGCATCTCGGGCAGGTGTTTCAAAGGAAAGATGCGTTGAAATAATGCAGGAAACCAAGAAAGGGGCAACCATAGCTGTTTGTATTAAATTCAAGCGGAGTTTCGCGTGCCTCTCACACAGGCCGTCGTGGAGAGGGCGTTGTCGTCGCTTATGTGTTGAAATTTTGAGACGAGCGCAAAGAGCGGCAACCGGAGCTGTACATGTTAGTGCAAGTGTGCCAGCCACACAAGTCAGCGTTGAGAGGGCATTTTCGGCGCTCACTTTCGTTTTGTCAGAGCAGCTGCCTCGCTTATCGGCGAGTACACTTGATGACCTGCTGCTTCTCAAAATCGTGTGCCCCCTTTGACGAAAATTCGGGATTCAAACTTGAGGAAAAATGAATACCAAGTTTTTGTTGTGTCCTTGCTTCGAAACGTTTTGCGACTTCCCTCATAGTCACACCGTGTCCTTATGACGTAAAATCCCAACAATTATTATCGCATTTTTATGTATTAGTTCAGTAACTTTTGCTGTTTTTAAAAGGTACTTTTAATATTAAGTATTTTGTTCGTTCTTATTATTGAAAAAAATAACGTTATGAACCGTTACGGAACGTTTATTTTTCGTTCCGGAACGAAAACGGAACGGAACATTTTTCTGCGGAACGAAACGAAAACCGGAACGAAAAACATTTCGTTCCGACACCCTGGTTTATGTAGCTATTTCAAATTCCTTGTCGGGGCAATGCCTCTAGAACGGCTGGTATCTCTACCGAGTGGAAAGCCTTTTCGTAGTCTATGAAAGCCATATAGAGGGTTTTGTTGTATTCCGCGGACTTCTCGATTACTTGATTGATCACATGAATGTGGTCTATGGTGGAGTATCCCTTCCTGAACCCTGCTTGCTCTCTTCGTTGATTAAATTCAAGTGTGGCCCTTATTCTATTTGAGATAACCTTTGTGAAAATGTTTTAGAGTGCTGAGAGTAGACTGATCGGCCTGTAGTTGCTCGAGTCTTTAACATCTCCCGTCTTATGCAATAGTAGAATATTTGCGTTTTTCCAGCTGACTGGCACATTCGAAGTTCTGAGGTATTGTGTGTATAGTGTCGCGAGCTTTCTACTTAGGAAGTCTCCTCCATCTTTTATCAAGTCGACGGTGATGCCGTCTTCTCCGGCCACTTTTCCGCGGGACATGCCCTGAATTGCTTTTCTAACCTCGTCCGCAGTTATGCATGGAATTTCGGTGTCCTGATCGACATTTATTACCCTCATGTGGGGAGACTCATATTTGAGCTGTATAGTTCAGAATAAAAGTCCTCGGCCACGTTGGCTATATCACTGAATTTAGTAACGGTGTTGTCCTGCCTGTCTTTCACTGGATGCATTATGTGCTTTCCCGCACAAATCCTCCTTTTAGATGTTTTGATGCTGACTCCTTTTTTGACGGCTGCTTCTGTTTCTTTCACGTTATGGTTACGTACAGTGGTCAACTCTCATATCTATAACGCCGGAGCGTCGTGCTCGGAACTGCACGAGCGACATCTACAGTTGGAAACCGGCCACATCTGAGCATGCGCAGCGTCACTGACGCACATGCCTTGCATTCTCGACCCTTGGTCATCACCGCGGATGCAACAACCGCTTTGGCCGTCAGTAGCGCTGTCAACGGTTTAGCGCAATAACAAAAGAAACAAAAAGGAAAAGAAACAAAGCGTATTGTTGGCAGCGCCCGACGCAAGCTGTGCTGCGTTCTAATTCTCCCTTCGCGGTCACATTGTCCCAACAACAGATTTACGCCAACTTATGAACTGTATATGTTTTCTGTGTTTTTTTTTTTTGGGGGGGGGGGGGGGGGGGGGTCAGGCTACTCGGAAGCTGTCTTTTGGCCGGTATAGAATTTTGCACTTCCAAATGTGAATAGAGTGCTCGAAGCATTGTATAAGGAAGGTCGGCTTGCTGATGCTCCCCGTCATCGGTCATTAAGGGCTACAACCGACGAAGGACCGACTGATCGTCGCATGAATGGGCAATCCAAACTACATTTAGTCGCAGGCAACGCATCGTTGGTGAATTACAACTAATAGCAGGTTTACGAAATAAAATGACAGCACGCGGCAATAAACGCAATGCGCTATGAAAAATTCACAGAGCGATGCGTAATATACATTATGCGGCGCATTGCCGGTACGATATGATACCGAAAACCGAGAATATAGGTACGCAGTAGAAAACGCGCCGATGCGGGTGATTGCACTTTTTTTTTCCGGCGCTATATGGCTGACAGCGCTTCTGCCGGCCAAAGTAGTTATCGCGGCCTTGGCGATGAACAAGGACAGAAACTGCAAGGCAAGCGCGTCAGTGACGATGCGCATGCTCAGATGTGTCCCGTTTCCAACTGTAGATGTCGCTCGTGCAGTTCCGTGCACGACGCTCCGGCGTTATAGATATGAGAGTTGACCACTGTATGTCCCTGACTCTACATTTATTGATGAGCTTAGACAGCTCGGCAAATTCTATCCTATCTCTTGAGTTAGTTATCATCATCATCATCATCATTTATTAAACCCTTAAAGACCTTATACAAGGCATTACATAAGGGGGGGCGAGCAAATCGATATCAAAGGACATGTCATGACACAAATGCAGTGCTTAAAGTATAACAGAAGTAGATATACACTGTGCAACATTGAACATAAAGATAAAGCAAATTATGAAAGTGTAAGAACTAATACACTTTCAAAAAAAATTTATTGGAAAGACGAAGCTTTTTTGAAGAACTGGTATGTGTGAAGGTCAGCTAAAAAGAGAAGACAGCAATACTCTAAATTTGACTGGGTCACGCTCCTGAACAACATATTCAGGTAGACTGTTCCACTGTTCAATGGCTGATGGCAAGAAGTATTTGTTAAATGCGCGAGCTGAGCCATGAAGACGTTGTACGCTTTTGGAGTTGAACAGTCGACGGGAGGTGCGAGTTGGAGGGATGTGCCATGCAGGTGGGAAAAGTTGTGATGCAATTTGTGGAGCAGGCTGATCTGTGCGGATTTTCTGCGAACAGCTAGAGGGGTTAGCTCAAGAGACGTTTTGATAAGAGTGACGCTTGCATGTTTACTGTACTGAGATGATATGAACCGGGCTGCACGATTTTGCACCGCCTCGAGAGAGCTGATGAGATAATCCTGATGGGGGCTCCAAATGGCGGAAGCAAAGTCTAGTTTAGACCTGAGGAACGTTTCGAATGCAAGTTTCCTGACAGCGGGAGGGGAGGGCCGCAGAGATCTTTTTAAGAATCCAAGTGTCCTGGAGGAGTCTGCTGCGAGTTTGGTAATGTGGTCTGACCAGGTCAAGGTGCTGTTTATGAGGACACCCAGGTAGCGGTAGGAATCCGCTGGAGATATTTCGGCGGAGTTTAATCAATACTGAAAAACAAGGTTGGATTTTTTACGAGAGATGACCATGTGTTTGCATTTAGAAACATTTGTTTCCATGAGCCAGCGCGAGCACCATGCCTCGATGATGTTAAGGTCTTGCTGCAGTAATGTTTGATCCGTACTGTTGGTGATTCTGCGATACACAACACAGTCGTCTGCGAAAAGACGGATTGACGATGTGATTCCGGATGGCAAGTCGTTGATGAATATGAGGAACAAAAGAGGGCCAAGGACCGATCCTTGAGGAACCCCGGAAAGCACATCTGTTATAGTGGACGACTCTCCACCAATGGAAGTGAACTGTGAGCGACCTGTCAAAAAACATATTAACCATGATAGTGTAAGTGGGTCGAGATTTAGCGTGAAAAGCTTCGTTATGAGACGACGATGGGCTACGCGGTCGAAGGCTTTAGAAAAGTCGATGAAGATGGCGTCAGTCTGATAGGAGGAATCAAGGTTTAAGTGCAGATCAGTAGTGAATTCAGCCAGCTGCGTTTCACATCATAAGCCGGGGCGGAAACCGTGCTGCTTGAGATAAAATAAAGAGTTATTTTCGAGATGACGGGCAATGTGCGAGAAAATGACGTGTTCTAATATTTTGAACACACGCATGTCAGTGATATGGGGCGGTAATTGGACGGATCCGACCGGTTACCTCTTTTGAAGACTGGTGTAACTTTCGCCATCTTCCAGTCATCGGGAATTTGACCTTCCAAGAGGGACTGAGTGAAAATAACTTGCAAAATATGGCTCGAGACTAGTTTTTTACTTTTTAGAAATTTGGACGGTATGTCGTCAGGTCCTGGAGCACTTGAAGTTTTGAGGTTGTCGATGAGTTTAGAAATACCCTGAGCTGAGATAAGAATCGGTGCCATACTGCTGAAACTTTGACGAGGTAGTACTGGCACGTTCTGGACGGCCTCGACGGTGAAGACAGAGCAGAAATACGAATTCATCACGTTAGCTCGCTGAGGTAATGATACGTCAGTGCCGTCAGGGAAGACGAGCGTGATGTTGTGTGACTGGTTTTTAGGTTTCAAAATTTTCCAAAATTTTTTAGGATTATTGTGCAGGATGTTCTTTAGGTCTTCGTGGTGGAACTTTCTTTTCGATTTAAACAAAAGGTCGGTGTATTCACGTAAGCAGGCTAAATATTTGTTCCACTTTACTGATGAGGGCGAATTGCGAGCAGAACGAAACAGCCTACTTTTCTTTCGGGATAGTCTTTTTAATGGTTTGGAATACCACGGTTTGTCCGCATCACCGCGAGTTCGTACCAAGGGGACGTACTTATCGATTAGATTGTGAATTCGCTGTTTGAACAGAATCCAGTTATCATTAACGGATCTAGAAAGCGCCGACTGGCAGAAGTGTTCGCAAAATAATTCAAGTTCGCAGTTAATGGCTGTAAAGTCGGCCTTGTTATAGTCTGATATATTTTTTGGTAGGTGGATTTTTTTATATGGGTATAGATAGGAGAAATGTGATAACTTTGTGGTCGCTTAACTCAATCGGGAGTGTGAATTCCTGGACAAAAACAGGGTTAGAGACAAGAACTAGGTCAAGTATGCTACTGGCTCGAGTGGGTAGGTGAACAGTTTGAACCAAGTTGAACAAAAGGGTATGCTGGAGGAAATCGTTAGAAAGTTTTGACGGTGCTGTCAGTTTCATCCAGTCAAAAGTTCAAATCGCCGCAAAGTAGGTATTCAGCGTTTGGAAACCGTGAGGTGAGATCAGTAAGTACCGAGTGAAGGTCGTCGGTAAAAGAGAGGTCACAGTTTGGGGGGCGGTAACATGCAATGAGGATGACCGTAGAGCCAGTTCTAAGCGATAACTTTATGCATATAATTTCCTGAGTGCACTTGATGGCAATCTAGCACGAGGTGAAACAGGACCGGATAAATATCAGCACACCACCCCTACGTGAGCTCCTATCGCACCTATAAATAAAGAAGCTTGAGGCATCATGCAAAAGTTCGTGGTTTTCGACGTCAGGTGTAAGCCATGATTCAGTGAAGATTGCAATGTCACTGTGATTCTCGTAAAGAAAAGCCTCAACGTTTCCTTTTTTTGCAAGAAACTACGAATGTTTGAAAGAACAACAGATAAGCGATGATGGTTAGCCTTGGCAGGAGTAGGAGGAGTATCATAAACATGCGGGGAAGGAAGGCGTGTGGGGGGTTCAGTGATGGCTAAGACTGGAGTTCGATCACGGCGTCAGTAGCTGAATCGTAGGTATATTGCTTGTTTCCAACAATGAGCTTGTCAAACCTGATTTTGAAAGATAAATTCTTCTCCTGCGCGTAGTGGAAGAGCTTACGCCTGGCTAGGCGCACACGTGCGGAATAATCTTCGCGTATAACAAAGGAAGTGTTTTTGAGTTTACCATTGCATGAAATAACACTCGATTTATCTTTGAAATGCGAGAATTTGACAATAATGGGGCGGTTTTTATTACCGTGGAAGCGGCCCAGTCCGTGGGCCCGCTCAATATTTTTGGAGTCCAGTGTTACCCCAAGTTTTTCAGAGCAGAAGGAAAGAATCTTAGACCCTGACTGTCCCCAGGTTTCACCGTCAGTGTCGGGAAGACCAAGGAAAATCAAATTACAACGTCGCAGCCGGTTCTCGGAATCATCGCATTTTTCATTGAGGATTTTTACTTCGGAAGAAAGTTTTAGTATTGCGGAGTCGGTCACTGGGTTCTCGCCGGGGCTAAGAACTTGACGCGCCTCGACAGCTTTCTCTAATTTGTCGACACGTGCTGCAAGAGGGCTAACCAAGTTGTCAGTGTTTGACTGAGCTGCACGTATTAAAGTAAGTTCAGTTAGGACAGAAGATTGCGTTTGCTCGAGACGAGATATAGCGTCGTGAATAGTCTGGAGTGTTGGACCAGGGCTAGGGGCCGGGGTGATAGGGCCGGGGTTGAGTTCAATGTCCCCCGATAGCATAAGCAGCAAGAAGGCAACATGGGAATTTATGCACGTTGAACAAAGTAACAGGTCAAATGCTTCGCTCCAACGGGCTAACAAATAGAACAAGTCGTAGGGGCACGACACCGCGAGTAGACACCGGTCACTTGTACGGGAGCAATAGGCAAGTGGCAAGTAACTAACCTGCGTTAGAAAGGGCATTCGCATGACTGGGTTTCCGATGGTGTCGTGTCCCGAGTGGCCTTCCGATGTGGGCGGTCGCAATGCCTCTAGAACGGCTGGTATCTCTACCGAGTGGAAAGCCTTTTCGTAGTCTATGAAAGCCATATAGAGGGGTTTGTTGTATTCCGCGGACTTGATTGATCACATGAATGTGGTCTATGGTGGAGTATCCCTTCCTGAACCCTGCTTGCTCTCTTGGTTGATTAAATTCAAGTGTGACCCTTATTCTATTTGAGACAACCTTTGTGAAAATGTTTTAGAGTGCTGAGAGTAGACTGATCGGCCTGTAGTTGCTCAAGTCTTTAACATCTCCCGTCTTATGCAATAGCAGAATATTTGCGTTTTTCCAGCTGACTGGCACATTCGAAGTTCTGAGGTATTGTGTGTATAGTGTCGCGAGCTTTCTACTTAGGAAGTCTCCTCCATCTTTTATCAAGTCGACGGTGTTGCCGTCTTATCCGGCCACTTTTCCGCGGGACATGCCCTGAATTGCTTTTCTAACCTCGTCCGCAGTTATGCATGGAATTTCGGTGTCCTGATCGACATTTATTACCCTCATGTGGGGAGACTCATATTTGAGCTGTATAGTTCAGAATAAAAGTCCTCGGCCACGTTGGCTATATCACTGAATTTAGTAACGGTGTTGTCCTGCCTGTCTTTCACTGGATGCATTATGTGCTTTCCCGCACAAATCCTCCTTTTAGATGTTTTGATGCTGACTCCTTTTTTGACGGCTGCTTCTGTTTCTTTCACGTTATGGTTACGTATGTCCCTGACTCTACATTTATTGATGAGCTTAGACAGCTCGGCAAATTCTATCCTATCTCTTGAGTTAGTTATTCTCATCTGTTGGCGTTGTTTGGTTAAATCTTTAGCAGATTCAGATGGTTTAGTTACATGTTGTCTCACTGGTTTGCCCCCTACCTCGAGCGCTGCTTCTGTGATCAGCTTAGTGTAATGTCTTCTCTATGTCCTCATTTTCACTGAGCTGAAAAAGAAAAGTTGTCTGCGCATGCTCTGGAACGGTAACTCCACCTGTCACACGTGCATGTCTACGCCAGAGACAGCTGTTTTAAGACAGTCTAACTCTCCTTAGTTTACGCTAATGGACGGCCGACTCCCGCGAGCGCTTCCACTATTCTCGATATCCCAGGCCTAGACCATTAAACGCGTTTCTTCAGTCTTATGCCTGTACAGAATCGCGCATTTATCCAATCGCGGGATCGAATCCCGGCCGCGGCGGCTGCATTTCGATGGAGGCGAAATGTTGAGGCCCGTGTGCTGTGCGATGTCAGTGCACGTTAAAGAACCCCAGGTGGTCGAAATTTCCGGAGACCTCCACTACGGCGTCTCTCATAATCAGAACTGGTTTTGGGACGTAAAACCCCACAAAACAACAAACAACATTTATCCAACTTAGTTGTGCAGTTAGAGTTCCGGCAGTGCAATAAAAGATTAGAAGTTGTTCCACCGACAACGTTCTATGTTCACTTACTCTCTGGATAATACAATGCGCTGTTTGTCCTACGTTGGATCGTCCGCAGCTAAATGGAATTTTATAAACTAGAGTCGTGCGACAGTCGGTAAGATTATTGTTGGCAGTGTGCTTTACCGGAGAATGTCTATCCATTTTTCATTGGAACTGCTCTTCTTTCCTATGCACGGCAGCACATTTTTTACCTAGTTTATCGGGAGGGGTGAGAACAATGTGGAACCATATCAACTTCCCAATTTTTTTTGAGCCTTTGCAAAATGGAATGGATATGCGGAATACTCACGACACTTGTTCTTATTGCTATCTGCTAGCGCACGCATGCTGGTCGGAATCGACGTCTTTAGGCGTTCAGCTACATTCACTACAAATAAGCTAGGATAATTAACCTGAATCCAGTAGGTGCTCGACCTGTGCGTTAAAGGTAGCGTTCGTTTGGTGTACATGCATGACTTCAGACAAGTTACGGCTATTCCGTCGTTTACTACTGTAGAATGGTTTGTATGAGAGTTTAACAACGGCTTAGAAGCTCTAGGGGAGACTTCCAACAAACGTGATCTTGCTCAAACGTTGAAGATATCTAGAAATCGTATTACGTTTCCCCGAGGCAGTTCTTTCGGAATTCTTAAACCACCTGCGTTAACTCTACAGTGTTTTCTTACAAAGGTGACGAGGGATTTAAAATGATCCTTACTACAAAACCCCAAATCAAGTATTAATCAGCGTAACGAAATACCATAACGACGAAGTTACCGAAGGCCACCTTTAAGCGGCTATCAAACTTGCTCAACTAATGGTCACTCAGAATAGGGGCAACCTTCGGACCTATGCAAATGCCCGAATTCTGCAGAAACACACGTTTTCTGTACTCAACCAACGTTGCCTACATAGAATTTCTTGACCTTATTACTCAAGAGGCTTTATTACGCAATTTAGAAAACTGTCGTGAGGGAATGAGTATTGCAAGTCCTCGACATAAACGCTGCACAGTCGCCAGGATTAGTTTCTTTTAAAAACTCAACTAGAGCCTGACGATTGCGAAAGGGGTAACAACAGCTTACAGATATTAAGCACCTCTGCAGCTACACAAAATTTCCAAGTCGCTATCTCTGAAACAATTTAACCGAAACAGAATTTCTTACTTCATGCACGAAATTGATTCTTTTGGCGAGGCGGAATTTGAACCCACGTAACAGCGGCCCTAAGGGGAGCACCTTAGGCTACACCGCCCCGTTTGCAGAACACGCAAACTGCGACGCTAGTTTCTATGGGCCAGAGTAAGAGAAGCTGACGGGAAGAGAAGCACTTCTTCGTTGTGGCTTGGTGTTGCGTGCGCAAAAGTTTCATTATGCAGCCAAACCAACTAGCCCGCCTTTCCGTTTTAATGAAGGGAATTTGGAATCTCCTTGACCGTTGGATAGCCTTCTGCGGTCGGGATCGTAAGTTCACATTTAATAAATGGGCGATCACAAGAATGCATGGTCGCTGCCTTACGTATCAAGAGTAGTGGCACGGCATGTACTTACGAGCTGGACTGCTTGCTTCGTTATTTTGTTTCCTCTTATTATTCAACATCATGTTTCGCAGCCATATTGTCGCTGTTTTTGTCTACTCGTTAATCAGCAAAATACCGGGGCTCACGGATGGATATTCATGCCGAGAACAGGATGCTTTGTGTGTGTGTGCGTGCGTGTGCATGCGCGCGCGAGCGCTTTTCGTCATTGCTTATGAAACGAGAGCTCTGGGAAAACAAATCTGTTACAATGCGATTATCCTCGTTTGATTCTTATATCTTTCCGATTCTGCGCCCCCCTTTTACGGCGCTCGCACACGTTGGCTGTATACAACGTTCGCTGGTATTAGAAGAACGACGATAGATACTTCGGCTAGTTGGTGGACATTTATTTTGCAAGTTCGACAGGCGAACGCAAAGAAAGATTGTACACTAATTTCCATAATGACTTTCCGTGCTTGGCTTCGTTTATTGACGTTCGTAAGATCCTTCAGAGCATGTTCGAGTCGCTGTTCAATAATACGCAGCCAGGGGCGCCGTCACTGTAGCGCATGCCCGGGCGCCTTGTTACTCCCCGAAGGAAGAGCGTGCAACGAGCAGCTGTGGCTCGTATTCACCGAGTGAGAAGACGCGCGGGCACGACCTTCCAATTTGCACTTCTCTGTCGGTTTGCGCCACGCACACAGCATGCGCGTTTCGACGCAGATGCGCGAAGCCTGCGCAGTGCGTGCCGGGACGGGCTTGGCCGTCTTTTCAAGCAGCGTGACCCAGCAAGTTGAAAATAACGCAGCCCAAAATGACGCTCTCACATTTGTGTTATGCAACTTTTATCGTGATAACATTGGCTCTCGCCACGGAAGTCTTCAGAAGGGTCTCGTGCTGGGCTAGTTGTACGCAAACAACACGGCCACAGCGCAGGAGATAGGATGAAATTTATTGAATACACGCGCTCAAGTAGAGAAAGAGAGGAATAAGAGATGACGTTTAGTGTTTGGCAATGGAGGAAATGTAGCTTAATCTTATGGAACGCCATTGACGGCCTCGCGACGCATGCTCTGTACGTGTGCCCTTCTGTGTCCGTGTTTTTTGCGCTGCCTTTAAAGGGATACTGAACAAAACTTTCGCCATCGAGATAAATGATGCAATTGAAAGACTGGGTATTTAAACTTGTTTCCACAACCTTCATCTCAGCCAGAGACTAGCGGGAAATATTGAATTTAACGCATTTTTCGCAAATTCGCGCGTCTAGCGGCCGCGCTGTTAACTAGAGGAAGTTGCGTGACACCCACCGGATACTGACGCGACGACCAATTCGCGGCGAGCAACTCGCGACACAAGTGCTTCTCGGGAGGAGAGGTAGAGAGTGGCTCGAGGAGAGAGGGAGCCGGTTGCCGTCGACAAGCGCACAGGCGTGCAGCCGCCACACTCTCCCAATCCGCTAAAAATACGGC
This sequence comes from Hyalomma asiaticum, assembly GCA_013339685.2. Classification (NCBI taxonomy): domain Eukaryota; kingdom Metazoa; phylum Arthropoda; class Arachnida; order Ixodida; family Ixodidae; genus Hyalomma; species Hyalomma asiaticum. Next base: position 70,572,628 of record CM023490.1, on the reverse strand, counting down.
CAATTGTTCGAAAATACGTAAAATGAACTCTTTTAGTCGGAACAGTAGCGTCTTCCGGGTAGGTTTCCGATGTTTTCGCTAGTTTTCCCAATTTTTGTTCAGTATCCCTTTAAGGATGAAATCTTGAAGAAGCGCAACGAAGTATTGACGCCTGAAATATTGCCCTTTGGTTGAGATAACTTTAGCTGTGTGCTCGCTGTCCAAAATTGGTTCGGCATTCTTGGTGTAGCCACCGGCACTGCAAGCGCTGAAAAGCACAGCCGAGGGGGCAGGCGAAGTGACGGAACGTTCGGCGGCACCTCGATGATCCTGCGTGAACATATTCACTCATTTCTGGGACAAACAAGGAAAACCGCAACACACCAAGCTGGTGGCAGAAAAGAGCGTCAATTCACAACTGAACCATGGCTGATGTATTTTTACCTGAACGAATAGAGCACGCTGAAAAAAAAAGAACCAAAACTTTCTGTACGACCGGCACTTCAGGTTCAAGGACTATCGGTGCTATACAGAGGTCTGTCGAACTCGGCAGAAGGTCAAGACGATGAAAGATGCTTGTTGGATGGAACTGTCCGCATTGCGAAAATATTCAGCATGCGCACCGAGTACGTGACGTGGTTTCCTACTTCAAGCAAAGCAATCCTCAGCTCCTGCAAGCCGACATGGGGGGAACATTTGTTGTCTCCCGAAACCTTCAGGGCAACAGCAGCGGTTGCCGTGGAAAAGAACTTGAAACGAGCAAACGTTCAACGGTGCTTTTTTAGCGTCAAGACACACGTGCCTGAGAAGCCATTGCGCTGTACCAAAGCCAACAACGACTTGCCACGAAACGGCACGCACTCCTTTACTCTGTCTCCCTTCGAGGCTTCGACGACGGCGAAGCTTCCGTTTTGCCAAGGCAGCCGCTCACCCTGGCTAGGAAAAGAGCGCCAGGCCTGCGCGGAACCGCAGGACAGTGACAGCGTAAGCTGGAGGAGCGACCTTCTTAGAGGCCATTTTGAACGCTTGAGGAAACTAGTGCAAGTCGAGGTGATAGGTATCCCCCTCGCCATAACTCTTATCATTTCGCCAATTAGGGAAGTACCCACTACGCAATAATTGCTGCGCTATTGTAACCTGGAAATCTGTATAGCAGCGCGAGAGGCTCTTGGCGTCGTATTCCCGAGTACGAACTCTCAGCCCGGAGTCGACGGGCTTCTCTGTGCGCACCTGTCTGTTCGATGCGAGGCTTTGCTGCAGCCGCGCGCGTAGCTCTGCGATTCGCTTCTTCAGCAGCGGTGCGCACCTTACAAAGAGGCGCCTTCAAGTATATCGAAGAGCCAAGTCAGGTTGCTGGCCCGGCTGCGTACGTCGCCTGCTGCGTGATGCATAGCACGATACAACAAAACTGCTTCAAATGGCAGCGCTTCGTAATAATGATGACGGAAATGTTCAAGAGGATTGTTTCATAAGGATGATGTTGATGATGCCTCTGTAATGCGTCCAGAGCTACAAACCATGCTGCCCTGTGTTCTTTCAAATGAATCCTCGAACTCGTTATGCAATCCACTTTCCCCGACGTGTAGTGGTGTATTATTATTCTGCCATATAACATAACACTTCTTAATGCGATTCCTCAGCAGACGTTACTCCCGCTTAGGTCCTTTTGCGAAGATTTTTTAAGCACAGGCGTGGCTTAGTAGTAGAATTCTCGACATCCTCGCAGATGTGGGTTCGAATCCACGCAGGGGACGTGGTTTGAATCCTCCTCGGTCCTGGTTATTTTTTTTTCTAAAATTTGCCGGGATAGCGATTACGGACACCGGCGGTGGCGGACAACTACGGCGCGAAAACGGCCGTTGTTGTGCTCATAACAGCTTAGGCTGTAAAAAATGGCCGCATATGTGCTTGCTTCGCTGCAAATGACGTCGAAAGACTCTTTCACCGCCCCTGATACGTAACATCCTCTCTTCTTCCTCCACTCTCACGTTTCCCCCCTAAGGGAAGTTTTGCTGAATTCAGATTTCCCGCTTTTGCCGTGCTCTTGCGCCATCTCTTGGGCAGCGCGCAGGTCTACGCTGTTGTAAATCGTTTGGAACATCTGATGTTGCCTTAAGCACGCACTGGGCCTCTTTCCCTAACTTTTCGTGCGCGGATGGGAACTTCTATGTTAGGCTCACTTTCATTTGAATACGACTCCTTTTCAAGAAGTAGTGCTGATGTTCACTACTCATGGAAGCGTTTCGAGGACCTTATAAATGAGTGTATCGAACGATATGTTTCTCGGAATATAAAGAAATCGAAAGGAAAAAACCCCTGGATTTCTCGGGAGACCTTATAACTACAAAGACGACTTAAACGGTTAAAAAATAAAAAAAAAACAGCATTGCAGAGACGTAGGTGCTCTCCTGCATCGCATATCTGATTTATCTGCTCAAGTGAAGTCCAAGGTATTGGCCGACAAAGAACGCTATTACGGACAGCAGCTACCTAACTACATATCATCGTCTCCTGAGAGGTTCTGGGGTTCTATTTCCCCCAGCAATGACACCTCTGGTGTTTTTGAAATCGATGGAATAGAAACTAGTGATTCCTCGCTTATTTCCAATGCTTTCAATGCTCATTTCCAGTCTCTCTTGACAAGGGATAATGGCGTCCTTGATACTTTTGTTGTCGATAATCCTCCTATATCTGATGTTGTGGTTAGTGAACAGGGAATTGTCAATTTACTTTTGAAACTTGATGTTAAAAAATCGTGTGGACCTGATGGGATCCCGAATGAGTTACTCAAACGTTATGCAGAGTGGGTTTCTAAGTATTTAGCTATCATATTCTGTAAATCGGTCAGCGACGGTCAACTTCCGGATGAGTGGGTAACTGCATAAGTCAAACCCATACACAAGAGTGGAGATAAACAATTTGATACTAGCTATCGCCCAATTTCTTTAATCTCAACTTCCTGTAAACTCCTTGAACATATAATTCATAAGCATATTTCGGCATTTATAGATAACTGCAATGTTTTGTCAAGTTCCCAGCACGGATTTAGGAAAGGTTTTTCTGCCTGCACTCAAGTAGTAACTACAGTACACGATTTCACACTAGCTATAACTTCAGGAAAACAGGTAGATGCAATTTTTATGGATTTCTCTAAAGCTTTTGATAAAGTATCTCACAACAAATTGTTGTTTAAATTGGATTTGATGTGTAAAAACACATCAAATCGAAGGTAAGCAGGAATCCAGCTTATCAACTGGATTCCTGCTTACCTCTCCAATCGATCACTCTGGTGTCCCTCAGGGCTCGGACCACTCCTGTCATTTCAGAGTAGAGAATGACTGCATTCTCTACTCGTGTAATTGAAAGCCAGGAATTCATTTGAACGAGGCATTCCAAAAAGTTGTTCGCTGGTGTGACAAATGGCAAATGTCGGTAAATCTTAAAGAGACTATTTTCATGAAAATTTCTCATAAACGTAGCCCTCTTCATTTCACATATTCCACTAGTGACATTTCTCTGCAGGAAGTAAAGCAATACAGGTATCTTGGCCTTTGGATTTCTCATGACCTTAGTTGGACTTAACAGATAAACACTGTAATAAGCTCGTATAACTTCAAACTCTTTTATCTCAGACGAGCACTCACGCTTTCCACTCCTGCCGTTCGCCTTATTGCATATAAAGCAATTGTTCAACCTACTTTGGATTACGCATGTATTATTTGGTACCCGTGCCCTAAAAACATATTAATGAAATAGAAAAAATACAAAAGAGAGCAGTCAGATTTATTTACAGTATTTTTGGTCGTACCTCAGTCATATCTTTATTAGCCAAGGTCATCCTTCCAACCCCAACACAAAGAAATAAAGTTCTGAGATTGAAATTTTTGTTTCAGTTAGTTAAAGGTTCTTGTAAGTTAGATTTGACGCCGATACTTCATTTTTCTACAGGTTATGCCAGAAGACAGCGATACTCCTTGACAATAAGGAGAGTGAAGAGCTGGGCTGGTTGGTTCATGATCAAATTGATGAAAAGCCATCAGTGCAGGACACGGACAAGAAAGAACACACGCAGACACACCAACGCCGGACCAAATTTATTGAGGCTACCACGAGCTCTTATACATACATGTTGCGCAAGCGCCTGAGCTATGACATGAAGACTAGACTACCGATAAAGCTCGCAGTTGCCTCAATAAATTTGGTTGTTAGTCCGGCGTTGGTGTGTCTGCGTGTGTCCTTTCTTGTCCGTGTCCTGCACTGATGGCTTTTCATCAATTTGATCCTTGACAATAACGCCCTTCTCTACTCATAATAACGCTTTCAAGTATTCATTTTTACCAACAACAATTTCAGATTGGAACAAACTAACGAAGCTGTGTCAAAACCATTCTTTAATCTTTTCGCCAAATTACTCGAGTGATGTTTCTTTTTGTGAAATTTTGGTGTTATGATGTTGCTTTTCCTTTTATATACTTTGCTTTCTTCTGTGTTCCACTGTGTCAAGTTGCCAAAGTGTACACCTTTGCCTGTATTTCTTGCTTTTTATGTATGCCAACATGTAAAACTCATAACGTGTCCCTGCTCTGCTAAAACCCCATTGGGTAGCAGTATTCAGAAATAAATAAATAAAGAAATATAATTTCTTGCGAGAGCCACTACCGAACGAACACTGCCACACAGGAAGTGAGGGTGATGAGTGCAGGATGCTGATTATAAATGCGGCTCGGTTAAGGAAATGTCGCTAATTTTTCCAGCCCGTGTCGGGAGCACGGCTAAGCGTCCTTAAGGGTGGGAACACTAATGTTAAAAAAGGCGAACTGTAATCTGTTCACACCCCGTCCTTCCAGCTACTTCTTCCTTGTGGAGCAGAGCTGCTCCAGCTGACATAGCTGCAGTGAAGTAAGATGGAGGGGGGCTCCCTACTGCCTGTCTCTGGCTGCGTTGTTTCTACATGAAGGATGGAGACCAGTCTTTCACTCACGTAACTACAACTCGACTTTATATACAAGACGTACTATACATATTTAAAGACATTAGCGTGGTTCGTGGAACTTGAACGGGGCCGTCGCTTCCACTCAGCAGAGCCGACCAGTGCATAGCACTGTTTCTGCGACCTTATTCGCCACCAAAACTAGCACTAGAAATCATCTCTAGGAGTTTCCGCTCCAATTAATCTTCCAACCCCTTGATGCTCCGCCCGAAAATCCCTATCGGCAAATTCCAAACGTTTTCACTGTTATCGGCACTCCTACCTCCCCCTCTCCCATCCCGTTTATTGCGCACTTGACGTGGGCGAAAACGCTTCGACAACAACAGCAACAAAGAAAACACACATACATCATAAACATACAGGTACAAGACGATGCCAGCCTGTCGACAATAATGTACGGACTCATCTCTGCACGTGGCTCGCACGTGCTCCTATACAACAGAATGCCTCACGGCGATGTGATGCCAACACAAACCAGTTTAACTGGAAAGTCCGTTTGCAGTACGTCGAGTAGGTGACCACAGAGATTCCACGAAACGCTGCCCGAGGATCGAGTGACACATGTTCCGCCGGTTCTGCAAACCCTCTTCAAGCCCCGATTGTCGCAACTTCTATGTTTCTGCGACGACTTTAAGAATGGTTGTTCTCCCCAACGCATGTTTGACACGTGGCTGAACTCATTCGACGGAACGGACTCCCGAGTATCGGGCTACCGTAATTTTACCACGGCTATTACAGGGGACTGAATAGAAAGGAGAGAAAAGCCGTAGGATCCGGAAATTTTGACCACCTGGAGTCCTTGAACGTGCACTGACGGTACACCGGCCTCTGGCATTTTCGCCTCCACCGAAAATGCGACCGCCTTGGCCGGTTTCGAACCCGCGCTTTTGTGGGTGGCAGCCGAGCAGATAATTGCTATACCACCGCGACGGACAGTGAACGATAACTGTCCCTCCGCGGAGGCGAGCACGCACGAAGGCTAGCGACGGAAAAGGCAGGAGAGAGGAACGGCAAAGTGGCTGTTTCGCGATTTCCGGCTCGCTCGACAAGCAGTAGTAGGCAGTAGCTTCTCTTCGACACCATTCTAACGTGTTGATATTATTTGTAATTACTAACGTGAAAGAACCAAGCGAATATGTATTCTTAATTAAATGAACGTTGTGAATCGCGTTTATGTTTTTTTTAAGTTTATTGAAAGTGTGCAAAATATATACATTTTTTTACATTCGCATTTTGATAGAACAATCAGAGGTCCCAAAGTAAGAACTGTCAGGGGGACCTCCTAACAAAAAGTGAACAGAGTAACAGTACATCGTTAAGCAAACATTGGCGAAAAAAAAATATAGAAAAAGGTGTGCAAAAAAGGTAGGGAAACATAAGAAATAAAGACAATTGGCTTGAGACAAAGATATCAAAACAAAGAATTAAATCATAAATCATTAAACAATTGAATTTTAAGAGGTTTGCGAAATGAATGCATTGTGCATGTTTTCAAATCAAAGGGTAGCTGGTTCCACAGTGTTACACATGAAAATCTTGCCGTCATTCGACCATAGTTCGTACGTACTTTAGGTAAAAGTAGATTAGTTAGTTGCAAACCTTGTGTTGTTAGTATTTACAAGAGTGACATCAGAAAAACTAGCAATGGATAATTCATTATTTACAACACGAAACATGATTATTAGAATTTTCTGGCTAACAAGCTTTTGCAAGGGCAAAATGTTCAAGTTACGAAAAATGGGGGTTGATGGTGATGAAAATGGATTGAAAGTGATAAGTCTTAATGCTTGCTTTTGCAAGCGTTCAAGATGACGTAGATGCGACCGATATGTATTTCCCCATGATGACAGGCAGTACGATAGATGACTTTGCATAAATGCGTAATGTAAGGAAAGAAGGATTTCGGTTGTAAAGTAATGGCATGTTTTGATAATCACACGAATACCGAAAGACACTTTTTGAATTAAAGACTGAGCATGCTTGCTGAATTTCAAATGTTCGTCTAATATTACGCCAAGAAATTTAGTGGACGCAGATGCATGAATGAAGTGTCCGTCAAGTGTCACCGCTAATCAAGAAATATTCGGCAATAACTGTGGTGAATGAAACACCATGAAATTAGTCTTCGATGGATTGATACGTAATGCATTTGATTCGCACCATGAATGAACGTTATTTAAGTCTATGTTTAGTGAGCGCTGTAGCATGAGTGTATCCTTATGTGTGGTAAAAATTGTAGTGTCGTCAGCATAAAGAATAGCGTTAGTGTGTTTCAAACAAAGTGGTAGATCATTTATGAATAATAAAAACAAGAGGGGTCCCAGGATTGATCCCTGGGGATCGCCAACGTTAGTGATTTTTGGAGATGAGAAGGAATTATTTATTTGAACAACGTGCGTCCGATCAGTAAGATAGCTTTTAATCAGCTCTAAAGGCGGTCCTGATATGCCATAACAGTCAAGTTTATGAAAGAGAATGTTGTGGTTAATTGAATCAAAGGCTTTAGTAAAATCAATGAACACAGCTCCAAAAAGTACACCTTCATCAATTGCCAATTTAACTCTATCAGTGAAACTAATTAGTGCAGCTTCAGTAGAAAAACCTGGACGGAAGCCAAATTGGTCATTAGATAATATGTGAAATTTGGATAAGTATGTCATTAAGCGGTTGTAGATTAGTTTCTCGATTACTTTACTAAAGAAAGGTAGTATGCAAATTGGGCGATAGTTGTGGTCACCTTTTTTAAAAATGGGGATAATTTTACCTGCTTTCAGGCTATGAGGAAACATAGCAGCCGAGAAAAGCTTGTTGATTAAATTATTTCATCATCATCACCATCATCATCATCAGCCTATTTAGGTCCACTGCAGGACGAAGGCCTCTCCCATCGATTTCCACTCCACCCTCTCCTGAGCGAGTTGGTTCCACTTTACGCCCGCAAACTTTTTAATTTCATCGCTCCATCTAACCCTTTGCCTGCCTCTGTTGCGTTTTCCCTCTCTTGGTATCCATTCCGTCGCTCTTACTGTCCATCTGTTATCTGTTCTCCTCATGACATGTCCTGCCCAGGTCCACTTCTTTCTTTTAATTGATATAATAATATCGGCTACTCCTGTCTGTTCTCTGATCCATTCCGCTCGTTTTTTTATCTCTCAGCGTTACCCCTATCATTTTTCTTTCCATTGCACGTTGCGCGCTCCTTAGTTTCATCTCTAGTCCTTTAGTTATCCACCACGTTTCTGCACCGTACGTTAGTACTGGGAGGATACAGTGATTGAATACTTTGCGCTTTAGTGAGAGCGGTAAGTTTCCAGTCATGATTTCGTAATTCCTTCCGAATGCGCTCCAGCCCATCCTTATTCTACGGAGAATTTCTTTTCGTGGTTGGGAGTTCCTGTTATTAACTGTCCCAGGTATACGTATTCGTTTACACATTGTAAGGGTTCATTGTCGATTGTAAATTCCTGTTCCTTAGCTAGGCTATTGAGCATAACTTTGGTCTTTTGCTTATTCATTTTTAACCCAATTTTAATACTTTCCCTGTTTAGGTCATTAATCATGTTTTGTAGTTCGTCTCCATCATTGCTAAAGAGTACAATGTCGTCTGCAAATCTTAAATTGCTGAGATATTCTCCATCTATTCGAATGCCCTTTTCTTCCCAGTCTAGACGTTTAAAGATTTCCTCTAAACATGCAGTGTATAGCATCGGGGATATCGTATCTCCCTGTCTCACACCTCTCTCGATCGGGATTTCTCTGCTTTTCTCATGTAGGAGTAGTGTGGCTGTGCAATCTTTGTATATGTTGTTTATGATTTTCACGTATACGCCAGGTACCCCTTGTCGTCGTAGAGCTTCTAGAACTGCTTGTATTAGTATGGAGCCAAATGTTTTCTCGTAGTCGATAAATGCCATATAAAGAGGTTTGTTATATTCGGCGTACTTCTCAATTACTAGGTTGATAGCGTGGCTGTGGTCCATTGTCGAGTAACCTTGCCTAAAACCAGCTTGTTCTCTGGGTTGGTTAAAGTCGAGGGTTTCTCTTATCCTTGTAGAAATTACTTTTGTAAATAGCTTGTATATTACTGGGAGTAGGCTAATTGGTCTGTAATTCTTTAACTCCGTTATGTTACCTTTCTTGTGGATAAGGATTATATTAGCATTTTTCCAACTGCGCGGTATACTACATGTCTTGACACATTTCGTGAAGAGCGATGCAAGTTTTTCAAGTACAACATCTCCTTCGTCTTTGATCAAGTCGGCTGTTATACCATCTTCACCGGCTGCTTTACCGCGGGCCATGCCTTTAGCAGCTTTTTTGACTTCGTCAGTGGTTATACATGGAATTTCAGTATCTTCCTCTGATTCTATTTCTTTTAAGGTTGTATGGTCAGTCTGAGAGCTGTACAGTTCCGAGTAGAAATCTTCTGCTACCTTTACTATTTCGTTGAAATTATTGATAACGTTACCTTGTTTATCTTTTAGCGCATGCATTTTATTTTGTCCTAAGTGCAGTTTCTTTTTGACCGATTTAATGCTGGTGCCTCTTTCTACTGCTTTCTCTATTTCTCTCGTGTTAAAGTTTCTTATATCTCTTTGCCTGGCTTTACTGATCAACTTTGATAGTTCTGCGAATTCAATCTTATCTATGGGCGAAGTTACTTTCATTTGTTGACGTTTTTTTATTAAGTCCTTGGTAGATTGGGACAGCTTATTTGTTGCTTGCTTTGCTGTTTTGCCCCCGAGTTCTATCGCTGTTTCAAGGATTGTTTTCGTTAGAGTTTTATTTCTTCTACATCGTCACCTTTTTCGCCTAAGGCCTCGAACTTGTTGCTTAGGGCGACTTTAAATTCTTCGTTCTTCGATCTGATAACCTCTAGATTACATTTTTTTCTAGTGAATAATTTAGTTCTTGTTTTCTTTAGGTTGAGTACAATCTTTGCTCTTACTAATCTGTGATCGCTGCATTTTATCTTCCCCACTACTTCTGTGTCTTGAATTATACCTGTTTGTTCGCACATTATAAAGTCGATTTCATTCTTTGTTTCCCCGTTAGGGCTTTTCCACGTCCACTTCCTATTCTTGTGTTTCTTGAAAAACGTGTTCATTATTCGGAGTTGGTTTCTTTCGGCAAATTGCACGAGCATATCCCCACGGTCATTTCTACAGCCGACTCCGTAGTTGCCAATCGCCTGCTCTCCACTTTGTTTTGTCCCTACTTTAGCGTTGAAATCCCCCATGACTACAGTGTATTGCGTGCGTACTTTCGTTATTGCTAATTCGATATCCTCGTAGAACTGCTCCACTTGTTCGTCGTCGTAGCTCGTTGTTGGCGCATATCCCTGGATTATCTTAAGTTTATACCGCTTATTTAGCTTTACTACGACACATGCTACCCTTTCGTTAATGCTGTAGAATTCATCCACATTACCCGCTATATCTTTGTGAATTAGGAACCCGACGCCATATTCTCTCTTTTGGGGTAATCCTCTATAGCAGAGGACATGTCCATTGTTTAAGACTATGTAAGCTTCACCTGGTCTCCTAACTTCGCTAAGGCCAATGACGTCCCAACTAACTCCTTCTAGTTCCTCGAGTAGTTCCGCTAATCTAGCTTCGCTGGAGAGGGATCTTGCATTGAACGCTCCAATGTTTAGTTTCCAGTGGCGGCCTGTCCGGGTCCAGTGATTGTTACTGCCCTCTGCTGCTTCACAGAGCTGACCGCCGCCATGGACAGATGTTCTGCAGCTGCTGGACACTGAGGGCGAAGGTTTAATTGTAGACATCGTGTGGGAGGTGGTGGCCAAGTACTTCACCAGGGAGGCCAATTCCTGTTCTGGTGTAGGAGTGAGTCGTAAACGGCAGTTGAACGACTGTAAGCCTTTCAGGTACCCAACCGTCGCCAGGCCCCCTGCCGACGTGATTTCGAGTAGTATAATAACAAACCGCAAAAAAAAAAGGGGGGGGGGGGGGGGCGTCGAACCTGTGACCCGTGGCGGCCCCGGTTTCGGCGCCTCCGCATCGTTAAACGTACATTCTTTCAGGGCCTTTCATGGGCGATAATTTCTATCCGAATTAATATTGCGTACAGTATTTGATCTCAAAATGTCCGCGATCTTCTAGTTTTGCTGATCGCGACATCCAGAACGTCATGGTTCTTAAAACTGCTCTGACAGGTAGACTGACGCGCGTGGAAAATCGTGTTTTAGCGAATCGTTTTAACTTGTCGGTTGTAGCTAAGCAGACCTGTTTTCGCGTGCAGAGTTCTGCGCGTTTGGCGAGCGTAGTCAAAGTTGGGGTAAAAGAAATTTTTGAAAACCTTCCATGGTCTCCCGCATACAGAAATCGTTTTTACTACGTACGTGAATATGAAGGAAAAAAAAGAACAACAAACAAATTGCTGGTTGTAACCAATCGCGGTTGCATGATGTGCAATGAGTAATGAGATCTACCATTTAGTATGCCGGAATGGATGTGTGGAGACGAAATGGAAATAGACAGGCATCAGGGAGGTAACAGGCACACAGATACATACATACATATCTATAAACTAGCAAACACGCAAGCATACACCCCATCAGACACACGCAAACTATCTATTGTGGTGGTGAAGGCAGAGTGTCGCGTTCATTCTTATAGGAAGTGGGTTCAAACTGTTAATGCGTCATCCAATTTACATTGACCAGATAAATATTTGAGTGAAGGTTAGTAGTGTACGGCTTGAGTCTTACGGCAAGGAGGAATCAAGGCGTAATGTATAATCCTCATTGTGCTTGTGTTGTTATTTTGTCATCTATCTATCTATCTATCTATCTATCTATCTATCTATCTATCTATCTATCTATCTATCTATCTATCTATCTATCTATCTATCTATCTATCTATCTATCTATCTATCTATCTAATTTTCTTCGTTTCTTATGAGTTGCTGCTATCGGAGTCCGTCGGTTGTTATATCCAGCGCCGCATCGGTTCTTTTTTTTGTGGAATATTATTTATTATTCATTTTTATTTGTCAAGTACTGTCAGCCTTTTACAGGCCATTACAGGAAGTGGGTCGAAAGGTACACATAGCAGTACATTCTACAATAAGTCAACCAGGCATTAGCACTAACAACCAAAACAACAAACAATGGCAAGCCTCCTACTATGGAGAGGAAATGATTACAATGTACAATAAATCAAACTAAACATTAGTAACGACAACCAGAACAAGAAACCATGCGTAAACCTCGTAATCGGAAAAAAAGCACCGCTATGCTATAGGTTACAAAAATACGCTTCAACCCTATCCACGAAACTCCCTGCGCTATCTGTGGCAATAATTTCCTGGGGTAACATGTTTCATATTTCAATGGAGGCCGGAAAAAATGAGAATTTGAATGTGTCGCAGCGTGTGACGTATTGTCTGATGTGCTTATCATGACAATTTCTACGGGAATGGTTTCAAGTGTTCGTGCTTATCAACTCTTATGCGATCATTATAAAGCAAGAACAGAAATTTCATCGCTGCCACTCGCCGCCGGCAAGCAAGCGTAGGAATTGCTGCGGCATTTCGAAGAGCAGTGACGCTATCATGACGGGAATAGTTTGAAAATATAAAGCTTAGTGCCTTATTTTGGATTTTTTCCAGTCTATCTACAAGGTGTATTTGGTGGGTGTCCCAAACTATACAACCATATTCAAGAATGGGACGCACTAGAGTTTTATATGCTGATAACTTAACGGATGCAGTGCCGCCGCAGGTGCCGCCACTAACGAAACCCGAGTGTTTTAAATGCTTTTGCGCATGTTTTCTCAATATGAACACCCAAATATCTTACAGAGTCTGTTCGTGTGATATCAGAGCCCGCCAGGCTAAGACTGGTGAAAGTTCCTTTGACACAAGTTTAATTTTGGAAGCGCAAATTTGATCGAGCCCAGGGCCAGTAAATGATGAGATAATATTCACTTCATCTGGTACCGTAGGGTACAAAATAAAGATTGAGCAGCACGTGGAAGACGTGGAAGAGAGAGTTCAAACTGAGTGGTTTTATTAGTATCTGTAGGGGCGCTGAAATATGAGCTAAAAACCTCAGCGATGGAATCTGTGTATCTGTCTTTGTTAACAGCTATGGCAGCTGGGTGTGATTTGGGCTCATTGTTGTTAAGAAATTCTTTTATTACTTGCCACTTCTGCCTTCTATTGCCACTATTATTTGTGATCTTATTTTGATAGAATTCCCGTTTAGCGTGCTTCAGAGCAGCTCCCAGAATATTGGAATAAGTTTTCAGCCGACACTTTAGAGAATGATTGAACGGTTCTGCCTTGACCTTCCTGCGAAGATTATCTTTGTCTCAAATGGCCAGAGGTTTCCTTTGCGCTGTATGATGTTGAGCTGTATGAACCCGTCAAGCAGTGCTAGTTTCACGGCTGGTTTTCACGGCCCGTTGGAATCGGCCGGATGTTTGAGTCGTGTGATAGACAGACACACGGACTAAGTTTTTCGCCTTTAGGAAATCCAGGAGAGGCTATCATCTTCAGTAAATTCCGACGACATGCGAATGGGTTGTCTTTGACGCATTAGCTCCCTAATTTATATTATTTATCTTATTTTTTAATTTAACAATACGACGGATCCCATTCGAGATCATTGCAGGAGGAACACATATTTAAAATGTCAAATACAAAAAGTCATAACGGAGAGAACAAAACAATAATTGGACAGTACACTGAAAATTGGTTAGTGCAAGACTTCCTTGAGACAGGTGCAATAACTTGCATTGGCGTCCGCTGAAAACTGCAGCAACTTAAACAGTAGCAAAAAATGGAAGTATTTTGAATGGTAATGTGCATTTTCATATAGGTACATAGCATGAAGGGGAAAAAAGACTCACTCAGTCACAGACGATACAATTAAGTATAGTAAAATAAGTACAGCATTATAACACACTCTCGTATTCGCGTTCACAGGAAAAAAAAACCGGCACATACACTATTTGGGTAAAGCATTTCAGAGCAAAGTATAATTTCTAAGAAGAAAAAGGCAAGTAACAGAAGGGCTACTGCAACTGCGTGGTTGTCAGCGCTTTTTGTAATGGTGTTACAAAAGTGTTTGTGGACTTAGCATTAGTGATAGTTTAATATAATTCATTGCATCCTCTAATTACAAGGGGAGAAAGACAGTATTTGAGGCAGTTTGTGTTGGTTTGGTATTGAGCCAGTGTTTGAGCGTGTTTGCGTCGTGTTGGTCTTGTAGTGTTTAACGAGATGAACTTGGTGGTCTTAACGTCGCCATTCCAACATTGCAATAGCAACTTTAGTCTCGCTATTTTTGCTCTGGTTTCAATGGTTAGTAATCGGGATTTTATGAGCAATTCTGTTGGTGAATTGGTACGTTTATAATTTATTAAATACAAAGCGAATCGCTCTTCGTCGTACTCCTTCCAGGTATGTGGAAACCACGCGACTATGTCATATTCAAGTATTGGTTGAATTACTGTAGTTTTCATAGGCCAGTATTTTTGTTTGAGGTGCTGCGATCGGTAGCCGGTGTCCAAGAACAAAAAGCCTTTTTAGGACTGATGACGTGATATTTTTTATATGGGTTTCGATTCTGAGATCATCTGGCAGTGTTATTCCAAGGTATTTGTATTCTTTCACTTTTGGTATTGTGAATTTATTGATCGTGTAATTGAAGTCTGTTTTCACCTTTTTGCGAGTCATTCAGAGGACTGCAGATCGTCTTATGTTAACCATCATTTGCCATTTCGGACACGAATTATGAACAGAGTTCAGTGCTTTGTTAAGTGTCTCTTGATCTGCTGTCCAGTTAATTTCGCGGTATAAGATGCAGCCATCTGGAAAGAGTCGGAATGTTACATTGCGTATATGGATTGTAAATCATTTATGCACAACAGGAATAATATTGGCGCGAGAACGCTACTATGGGGAACCCCTCATATGACAGGTTGCGATGAGGATGCTGCATTATATACAAACTGATGCCGATCAGCTGAGTAGTCCTGGATCCACTGCGCAATGGAACCCAAGACGGAAAAAAAGATTTAAGACTTATGGGACACACAGTCGAGTGCCTTGGTAAAATTGATGAAAAGATCGAAAAATACGATTTAGAACAGGGAATGTCACAGGAGCCAACGTTTCTACAAGCGGACTTGTCTTCGTCAGGGCGGCAACTGCCTTCTCCAGCGTTCATTTACGTACGCATTTGCACGCTCTACCCCGTCCTCAGAAAGAGAGGAGAAGAAGAGCAGCACGTGCGAAATATAACTAAAAAAAGGGGGGGGGGGGGGTAGGGTGTAGGGGAAGTTGGCTGACAGGTCTAAACCTTATTTAGAGCGCAACCACACGACACATCCACACACCCACACACCCACACACCCAGGCATCAACCACGCACAGCGCTGTGCGTGGTTGATGCCTGGGTGTGTGGGTGTGTATGTAATCTTGATTTCCTTTTGAAAATGTGGAAAGCTTTAAAATAACTGGCCTCTTGCCGTTGGCTCCAGGCTTACTAAGCCTACTGAATTCTATCAATACTGACAGCCCAGTTTTAAGAACATTGTTCATAATATTGTTACGGTGTTAGAGCGCCAAGGAAGAAGATGGTATCTGGGTAGAAGTCGACGAAGTGTGTGCTTCGAGCAACAACCACCATTTTGGCTGCTTGGTTATTCACCTTCTGTAAATACCTTGTAAATATATTTGTACCGTTTTGGTGGAGGTGCGGGATGCGACGCAAGACGGAACTTCGCAGTGGACGTGTCCTGAGCAGCTCCGTCATGTCAACGGAAGGAGACGCTGCCTCCTGTGCTCCAACCGCGAGTTCAACAACTCAGGCACAGCTTGTCGTATTGACGCAGCCGCGCGATCCTGGAAACTTCTGTGGTACCGATGGCGTTGACGTTGACGACTGGATTTCGAAGTACGAGCGTGTTGCAGCGCAATATCGGTGGGACCCCACACTGATGCTCGTCAATGTCGCCTTCTACCTCTGTGGCACAGCGGGCGTCTGGTTTCAGTCTCACGAGGAGGATCTTACCAGCTGGGACGCCTGCAAGGAGAAGCTTCGTGACTTGTTTGGTAGATCTGCCGGCCGCCAGCGCGCCGCTTCGAAAGATCTCTCCTGCCGGGCGCAAAGATCAACCGAATTGTATGTGTCCTACATACTTGACGTTCTTGCCCTTTGCCGTAGGGTCGATGCCATCATGACTGAGGCAGACAAGGTGAGCCATGTTCTCAAAGGCATTGGAGATGACGCTTTCAATCTGCTGGTGTCCAAAGACTGTTCAAGCGTAGACGATATCATCAAGGAATGCCGGCGTTTTGAAGAATTGAAGAGTCGCCGCATCGCCCAACAATTCGTGCGGCTTCCGAACACTGCCGCGACGTCGTCTTGTGAAGACGTTCAGCCGCCGCCCAGTCAGCCGCTTACTACCGACAGCGTAGTCCGCATTGTGCGACGCGAAATCGAGGGGGCGTCCCCGCCATCCTTCCTGACGCGCCCTTCCGAAGACCCTCGACCAACGATTTCGTTAATTCAAACTGTTGTACGGGAGGAGCTTGCTAATGTAGGGCTGCAGCCTGTGTGTTCGCTCATGCAGCCGCCTGCTAGTCCTACGCCATACCCTTCGCGAACACCGGCAACTTTTCGTCGTTATCGTGACCCAGCCCAGTGGAGGACGCCGGACAACAAACCGATCTGCTTCCGTTGTCATGGTGTCGGACATATCTCCCGGTACTGTCGCAATCAAGGCTTTTCGTCTCGCTCGTTCGGTGCATATTGGCGTGATGACAACCGGCCCATTCAGTTCGCAACTCGTGACAATGGACGATCCAGGTGAAGCTACCACATCAGTCCGACGCTCCAGCCGTTCGCCCTCCCCGCATGATCACGACCATCGCTCCCGCTCACCTCTGCCCCATCGCTACACATCCCCTCGCCCATCTGAACGCTCCTTATCGGAAAACTGACCGATGCAGCCCCCGGAGGTGACGCTGCATTCGACCCCAGACCTGAAAAACCTCTCCTCACCCTGACTACGGACCAAAGCCGGCTTGCTGTGAAAGTGGATGACCTACCTGTTACTGCCCTTGTTGATACCGGCGCACACATTTCTATTATGAGCTCGAACCTCCGTACAAGACTAAACAAGGTCCTAACGCCACCTGAGTGCCAATTTGTACGCGTCGCTAACGGAGGAACTCCCGCCGTGCTCGGAATGTGCAACGCACGTGTGCGCGTAGCCGACCGCTAGACTGCTTTCCTGTTCCATGTTCTTCAACAATGTCCTCATGACGTCATTCTCGGTCTGGACTTTTTATCTGACCATTCAGCCATCATCGATTGCTCAGCCGGTGTTGTACAGCTCGACCTGTCTGAATTTTGCCGACGCCCCCGACACAGTCCAAAGCAAGCTTTCGTCTGCCGAATTTGTTCGCCTGCCAGCACAAGCACTAGTCTGTATCGCCGCTGAGCCGTGCCCCACTGTGCCGGATGGTGACTGTGTGGTCTCTCCCTGCCGTAGTGTTTTGCTGTCGCACAACGTGTCTTTCCCATACACTGTTGTCACCGTAAGGGCGAACAAGACATGCCTTCCAATGTTGAACTTCGGTCACAGCCCTCAAGTTATACCTCAAGGTATTGCTCTCGCCACTTTATCGCCATCGCATGACTGCGAGATATCACCGTTTTTACCAGAAGTCGCCGCTGCCGATTACTCTGCTCCACATAGTGCGAACAAAGTTCAATCATCTCCACTGGAACACCGAGTAACGAAGATGATTGCCGCGGATCTTTTGTGATTCCCAAGTCAACGACCTCTCTGCCCTGCTTGTCGCATACTATGACATATTTGACTTTGACGGTCGGCCCTTAGGCCAAACATCGCACGTCAAGCACCGCATACACACCGGTGACGCAGCTCCGATTCACAGGCGGCCTTACCGTGTGTCACCATCAGAGCGCCAAGTTATTCGACAAGAGGTCGAGAAGATGCTCACAAAAGGCATTATTGAGCCTTCTTCGAGTCCGTGGGCTTCACCTGTTGTCCTAGTTAAGAAGAAGGACAATACTTGGCGTTCCTGTGTAGACTATCGGCACCTAAACAAAATCACAAAGAAAGATGTCTATCCGCTCCTGCGCATAGATGATGCTCTCGACTGCCTCCACGGCGCGACCTATTTCTCTTCAATAGATCTGCGCTCCGGTTATTGGCAAATCGCCGTAGATGACTTGGATCGCGAGAAGACCGCGTTTGTTACACCTGACGGCTTCTACCAGTTCAAAGTGATGCCGTTTGGATTGTGCAATGCTCCAGCCACGTTCGAGCGAATGATGGACACCCTTCTGCACAGCTTTAAATGGTCCATCTGCCTATGTTACCTGGACGACGTGATTCTCGCCAACTTTTGACACTCATCTCGAGCGACTTTCGTCCATTCTTTCACTGTTTCGCGCGGCTGGTCTACAACTCAACTTGTCGAAGTGCCGCTTCGGACGCCGCCAAGTTACCATCCTGGGCCATCTTGTTGACTCTTCTGGCGTCCTCCCTGATCCGGACAAAGTTCGTGCTGTCCTTGACTTCCCTGTACCGACGTGCGTCAAGGACGTCCGCAGCTTTGTAGGATTATGTTCATATTTCCGACGATTTGTAAAGAACTTCGCTGACATTGCCCGCCCTCTGACTGATCTCCTTAAGAAAGACGTTCCGTTTTTCTGGGGACCTGAGCAAGCCTTCGCCTTCTCACGGCTCATTACGTCGCTCACCACTCCGCCAGTTCTCGCCCACTTCGACGCGTCCGCTCCTACTGAGGTCCGCACCGATGCAAGTGGCTACGGAATTCGCGCTGTTTTAGCCCGACGTCAAGCTCGTCATGATAGAGTTCTTGCTTACGCCAGCAGGCTCTTTTCCACAGCTGAGCGTAATTACTCTATTACCGAGCGTGAGTGTCTTGTGCTTGTATGGGCAGTCAGTAAATTCCGCCCTTATTTATATGGACGTCCTTTCATCGTTACCACCGACCATCACGCCCTATGCTGGCTGTCTACGCTCAAGGATCCGACAGGCCGCCTGGGTCGCTGGGCTCTACGTCTTCAGGAATTCACGTACACTGTAGTGTACAAGTCCGGCCGACTACATCAAGACGCGACTGCCTGTCCCGGTACCCCGTCGACGCACCAAATACTGCATCGGACGACGAGTCAATTTGCATTTTCTCGCTGTCCGCTTTCG
This sequence comes from Hyalomma asiaticum, assembly GCA_013339685.2. Lineage (NCBI taxonomy): Eukaryota > Metazoa > Arthropoda > Arachnida > Ixodida > Ixodidae > Hyalomma > Hyalomma asiaticum. Next base: position 70,553,422 of record CM023490.1, on the reverse strand, counting down.
CCAACATGGCTGACGAGCAGCGGCGTGACGCGGCTCTACGAGACATCATCAGCCGCCTGCATTCTGCCTCGCCGGACCGTTGGCTTCGCCGGTTCGTTGTCGTAGACGGCATCTTATATCGCCGGAATATGCTCCCCGTGGGACCGGAACTACTACTTGTAGTTCCCACTCATCTTCGCTCCACCGTGCTCCAGCAACTCCATGACGTTCCCACAGCAGGCCATCTTGGTGTTGCTAGGACGTATGAACGTGTGCGACAACGGTTTTTTTCTGGCCCGGCCTCTACCGCTGCGTTCGCCGCTACGTCTCTTCCTGCGAGTCGTGCCAACGCCGGAAAAAGCCCGCTGTGCACCCTGCCGGGCTCCTTCAGCCCATGGATATACCGGCAGAGCCCTTTTTCCGTGTTGGTCTCGACCTTCTCGGTCCTTTCCCTCTATCTATCACAGGAAATAGATGGATTCCCGTGGCTACTGATTATTCGACCCGTTACGCCATCACGAGACCTCTCCCGACCAGTTGCTCTACAGACGTCGCCGACTTTTTAATTCAGGACGTCATCTTACATCACGGCGCCCCTCGTCAGCTTCTCACAGACCGAGGTCGTTACTTTTTGTCAAAAGTAATCGATGAGTTACTTCGCTCTTGCGCCACAAAACACAAGCTTACTACGGCCTACCATCCCCAAACGAACGGTCTCACTGAACGTTTGAACCGGACAATCATTGACATGCTCGCTATGTATGTTTCGACCGATCACCGCGAGTGGGACGCTGCACTTTGTGACGTTCGCATATAACACGTCTCGCCATGACACTGCTGGCTATTCCCCTTTTACCTCCTCTATGGCAGATAACCGACGTGTAACCGATTGACAGGTGGCGCTACCATTCCGAGCATGCGCAGATAAGCTGTGTGTCTTCTTTCTCTTTCGCCTCTGTGCTGTGCATCAGTTGTTAGTCGGCGTTCGTGGTGTTCACTGCTCTCCTTGTGTCCGTGTCCTGCACGCCTCTTTCTTTTGATTACGGACTGTTACCAACTCTCTCAACTTTCTGTCCTTTTGTACAAATGCGTGTTAGAACAAGAATTAACTACTCCAGTTTCGCAACAAACGTGCAAATACAGGTATGATAATATTTCGAACTACACCTACCGAAACATGAATGTCATAAAAGCAAGTTTGTAACAAGACAGTGTACAGTTTTTAGATTCGAACCTCACTCTTTCAGCAGCAGATATTATTGCCTCCGCCTCCCTTCAAGTACGCCGGTGTTATGAGCATCGAGTCAGCTCTTCATGCGTGTTTGGCTCAGCGCGTGTTCATGTAGGTCTCGCCTGCTATTCATAAGCGAGCGACAACGCTAAGTGGCAGGCAACCTTAACTTTTTTCTTTTCCGACGCAGAGGTCGTCCAACAACACCTGCACAAACTCTTCGAGGAGGAATTGGACAGGGATGGCGACAAGTATGTCAATGCGGCTGAGCTCAAAGAGTACCTGAAGAAGTTCCACAGTCGCCTTATTCTAGACAGCATCGACAAGCAGTGGGTCTACTTCGACAAGGATATGCAGGAGAAAGTGCCCGGTGTCAAGGTGCTCAAGTGGGACACCTACAAGAAGCTCTCTTTCCCAGACAGAGGTCAGTGCACATCATTCAGCGACAACTCGCTTGATCATTTGTGCCTGTTTTCAACAATACGAACAATATCAGCGTAATTGCAGCTCTTCTCCATGTCATCTGTGGCGAAGGGGTATAACGGTAGCCCCACATTGTGCTTTGCTGCAGGGGAAGCATATTTTCGTTATTCTGTGATGGTGAATTGGTTTAATACATACTGGTGGGATAGTTGATTGGTCGTAGTGACAAATGACAGCGCACGACAGGTGGCGGGACAGAGCGCCCAATCGAGCGCTCCTGCTCGTCTTCGATGTATTTTTTGTCCGTGTTTTGCCGTCACCCATTTCGCGCTGCCACTTTCACTAGGCTACACCGGCAATTGACTTGGAGTATCCTGCACCTTGAGATAACATGTGTAGATAGCATAGAGTTTTGTAACGTTCAGTATTTTCCCTCATTATTTCTCCGTTGTGTTAATGAAAAACGTCACAGTTTCGCCGCAAGGGCGAAGCAATGAATGCGATAGCAAGAAACTGTAATGCTATACGAAGTGAAGCTCGCAGTTTCAGGAGCAATATTAATTGTAGCAAACATGCACTTGCTAAGTGAGCGCCTCCCGTGGGCAGCGCGGGCTGGTACGAAGGGCTTTATACGTTGTGTGTCACAAAGCTACAAATACAAATCTAGGGGAGGCCGCTAATTGAACAAACAGAAGATGAGCGCGAACTATCAAGTGAAGCACGCACGAAACGAACACACAGATATACACCGAACGAGCGCGAATAAGCTGTCACAATGGATACTCTCAGTTTGAACAGCGCTCCTGTTGCAAAGGCGGCCGAAGCAGCGAAGGAAACTAGCGTGTTTCAAGTGACGAGCTGTGACACTTGATAGTTCGCGCTCATCTTCTGTTTGCTCGTTTAGCGGCGTTCCTTGAGCTCGAGTGACTTTCGTACGCTTCCGTAACATCAGCGCGGACATCACAGTGAAAGCTCGTAACATCCCTCTTCCTCTGACCACGAGACAACCGCGCGAGCAGACAGCAGAAGGGCAAGGCCCTGCGCAAATATTAGAAGAAGCGAGCGAGCTGGACGACGACTTTCAAATGCATCCGTTGCACTCCACGCGCCATCTCGCTGGTAATGAAGAAACGCTTATAAGCGCCTGCCGTCTCTGAGTCCTGCCAGCGGTAAAGGGTGTGTATATAATGCTGGTCGTTAGCTCCGTGAGGGATCTGCTCTTTGTGGCGTAGTGGTTAGCGCCACGCGCTGCGGAGCGAGAGGTTCCTGGTTCGATTCCGCGCTTCGGAAACATTTACAAATCTGTTCCGCAAACCCACTGGGCGACGTCAATCCAGCACCTTAATAGCAGCCACCCCGCGCATTCTAAAACAGGAATTCCCTATAGCCATACTCACCGTTCGAAACGATCAAGCTCTGACGGCTCAGAAGTGATTGAGAATTGCAATAGGCTCACATGACCTCTGTTTAAGCGCAAGTTTAATGGCGCACTGATTGATGATGCCATAAACCTAGCCGACCAGCTCTATACATCAAGCATTCTCAGCGGCAACACTGGGAGGGACACTTCTAGTCCTACTGACCTCCATTTGAATTTCTGTGAATTAGCTCCGACGGTGCATGCTATATTAAAACGGCATCAAAGTATGTTAATACAAAGCGAGCACCTTATGTTTTTTTTCCTGAGCCACCTCGTATCGTTTACTAACGGTGAAAGGACAGTGGCTGCGCCTCTTCTAACGAACCACGATGCAAAGTGTGCACAAACGTGCGAAGCGCGCATAAAGCTACATATACGCTTTTGAGCTTTAGGTTTCGTGTCAACTTCGCCTGCGACAGCTACGACGTTCTGTATGTGCTTGAACGTGGCGCTTGCGCGAGACAATATGTCGGCCAAAGGAACTCCATTTCGAGTACGCTTTGATAGCCACGAATGACCTTGTCCACATGCCAAGACGCACATTCGGCCGCATGAAACAAGCATTTCGGAACCTGTTTTTCATTCGACTCATCATTCCTGATGTTCGATTTCAACACTCTTTCGCGCGGTATTAACGAGAATGCAGGCACACAGACATGTGTGCCTCTGGGTGATGTATGTCTGGGTGACGTGTCCCTCTGGGTGATGTGTGTTGCTCCATAATAGTTAACAATCTTAAATGACGTTAACTCTCTGTTTGAGGCGTCCCTCATGTCAGTGCCACTCACCTTTTGAGTGTTCACGCTGTCTTGGCAATACTAATGATAATAAACATTTGACATGCCTTTTGTGCACGTTTACATTTTTCGCAATCCCCTGATTGTTCGTGTTTCCACATTACTTCAGTGTTTTACCTGTTGATAATTCTTTATTGATTATGTACTTTGTTCGTCTTACAAAATGACTGTGGCTTGTCTGTCAATGTAGTCTTTTGTGACACCGCCTATGGCTGGCGCTGTCTCACTTGGATTGTGTTAATAACAAATCGTATTTGCGAAAGAGTGAAGCCAAAAAACTTTGCTCGCGTTCGAACCTGGCGCAGTTAAAGAAAAGTATAGATAAGCGCCCCAAAGATTTTCTCGAGGTTTTCTTCACGATAAAAACTCACAAAGCAGATGCTCCCATTCAGAGTAATCGTAGCTGAGCAAAAATCTTGGCAAAATCTTTTGGTCTGTTTTTACAAGAAAAACTGAAGCTATTGTCAGCCAACGGCCCGTTTCTCATTAGGAACTCGCAGGAGGCTCTAAACTTTATCAGTTCAGTCTCAGGGAAAAATCTAAAAGGTTCTTCCGTAGACGTCAGCGATCTATATTATAGTTTACCCCACAGTAGTTTGCTACACTGCATTCGAACGAGCTATCGAAGAGTTCGGGGACATAGCTTTCTAAACCTAATGAGGCATCTCTAATAGCCGTTCTTTAAAGCACTTCAATTTTATTTGAGATCGACCATGGTGAAATGGAATGAAAGATGCTTTCTGAAAAGGCAGGCACGCGCATAGGTTCATGTATGGCCCCTATTCTTAGCAATCTGTTTCTATCCCGTCTTGACAATGCACCAGCTGCTGATTTTAGCTCCACAAATATGGTAAAAGTTTTCAGATTCGCTTAAGATTATTTGCTTTTTTTTAGAGTGTGACGCTGCAGACTTTGCTCAACAATCTAAAAATGTTTGAACTCTTGCTGAAAAAAGCTTAGACCCTTGGCGTGTTACCCATGAGCTTCCCAATGAAGGGAACACTTCGTTTCCTTGACGTTCGGCTAAATTTCTCCGAAAACCACTTGTGCTGTGGTTACGAACCCCGAGCAAATAAACCAATCCTTCCTTTCAACTCAGCACACTTGAAGTTAGTGAAAAGGGTAATCGCCAATCTGTGCCTAAAGAATGCCCTCGAAAATACCTGCCCTCGCCAAATGAACCAATGCTTTGATGAGCAAGCAACACGATTATCACAGGCAGGTTACCCTGATAAACTGATTTTCTCCGTAGCCGAGAAGTTGCTTACGTAATGAAAAAGCGTCTGCTTCGAACCTGCCGCCCGCACCTCATAACATTGATAAAAGGAAGATGTGTTGTGATACCGTACATTCACAAATTATCGCATAACATCAAGAAGATTGCGCAACGGGCTGATGTGAGGGTTTTGTTGTCCGCGCCAGCCAAACTTGCTTCAATTTGCAGATTGACTGACCCAGACTGTGAAGAAAAGAAATCCTGCAAAAAGAATCATCAAGATCCATATAATTATGTACAATGTGTTGAAAGGCTTGTCTGTAGTATTCCGCTGACATGTGACCGCGTGTACGTCGGTCACACAGCTCGCTGTATTAACGATCGCCTCTGTGAACATGCGTACAACGTGAAAAACAAGAAAGGGGGATGGCTGGCCATTCACTGTGAGGAATGTGGGTGCGAACCTGAATTCAAACGTACCACTGTAATTGCAAGAAACAGGAATGAAACAACGCGCCTAATCATTGAAGCCCACAAGATCTCGTGGTTGAAAGACAAATGCATCAGCATGCCTTCCATCTCATTCTCACCTAGAGAAATAGCTTATCTGGGTGGCACTACACGTGTGATGTAAGATCTTGTTTTGCCTTGTAATGCGCGATATGTGTTCTGCTGTGGTATAAATAAGGTCACATTCCTCGCAAATAAAGTGTCGGTAGTTCGCGCTTCGTTTGTCATTTTGTGTTCTTTATTCTGTCCTCGTTCTGGTGCGCAACGCTTCAGTTCATCAAGAGTTAACCAACGAGATCACCATGTGACGGACAATGCCTAATTCCATATACCACGTGTCTGCCGCTTTGACCAGTTCTCATCCTGTTACCTGCGTTTTCGTTATATTCCATTGTCAGGAGTGCCATGTATTACTATTTTAGTCAGCTAAAGGGAAGGGGTCAAGGGCTCGTTCTTTATTTGTTAGAAACAACTTAATGAGCAAACAGACAATGAAGCCTAGGAAAGCATAGGGGAAGTTACTTGTGGTATTGTTATTGTGACGAAAGTAGAAAGGAATTAAAGTGGACGAAAAGACAAAGCTTGCCTTCGGTGGGAACCGAACCCACGACCTTCGGATGTCGCGTCCGATGCTCTACTCAGCTGTTGCTTTAATTATATTTCGTTATCACCATTGCCAAACGTTTTCATTGTATTGCTTTTCTCGTTGCTTTACACTCGTTTCTTGTTAGTTCCTTTAGCGCATTGTTATTTGCTGTTTACACACGTTTCTTGTTCTACGAGTTCTTTTAACGCATTGTTGTTCAAGGTAATCACGGTACATAATCACTAATAAAAGGGAAATTAGCATCCACTCGTTTTGTAGCACAAGGCTACAAGGAATTCCATACGGATTTCTCAGAAATCAAAGCATCCTAGTTGCTGAAAAATTCGTCCTGGTCCGGGGTTCGAACCCGGGACCAGGACGAATTCTGAGGCGCTCGCTCTGCCATTTGAGCTAACCAGGAGGCTAGCGATTTCCAGCGCGAGGGCGAATCCATCGACAACTCGAAGCACATTATCACGGTAATGTAGGCGCAGGAACAACACTCACAGTGACACGAGAAGACAGGACAAGTCCTCACTTTCATCTACCTTTATTTGTGGCTACGCCGACAAATATTGCTACATGCATGCTGCAGTTTAGGAGCTCGGCCGATGCGCGTGGCCACCATCGACGAAGAAGACGAAGCTCGCATTTGGCTCGGACTCTGAGCTGGAGCGGTCCGCTTTGCAACCGCTGCCTGTATATAGCTACTAATCGTAGTGCCTCGTCACTCGTCGTTCCTGTAACATTGTGGTGGAGGTGGAACGCTTCCCCGTCCTCGCCACGGAGCTCCGTAGCGGCCGCACCATCCACTTTTCCGCCATGGCTCCTGAGGAGAACACTTCGTCGCCATCTACACCTGCGGCGTCCACGACAACATATGTCACGGTTTATAATCTGCGGGATCCCGGAACATTCTCCGCCCAAGAAGGCGTTGACGTCGACGACTGGCTGAACATGTATAAACGTGTCAGCCGAAGCCACGGCTGGGACCCTACCGTCATGCTCGCAAACGTCATCTTCTACTTGGGAGGGACACCACGTGTCTGGTTTGACACAAACGAAGCCGAGATCTCCAGCTGGGATACTTTCAAGGCAAAGCTTCGCGACCTCTTTGAAAATCCATCAAGTCAGAAACTGGTTGCGCGTAAAGAGCTTGCCGCCCGTGTCCAATCGTCAACGGAATCCTATGTCGCGTACATTCAGGAAGTCCTTGCGCTTTGCCGGAAAGCAGATGAGACAATGGCCGAGGCTGAGTAGGTGGGCCACAACCTCAAAGGGATCGCAGACGATGCGTTTAATTTGCTCGTCTACAACAATGTGTCCACTATCGATGCCATTATAAAAGAACGCCGCCGTTTTGAGATGGCCAAAAGTCGCCGCGTCGTGCACCAGTTTTCCCGTCTGCCCAACACGGCTGCTACATCCCATTGCGCAGACCTCGTTCCCGCGGCCCCTTTTCATGAGAGCGTGACGCGTATTGTTCGTCGAGAACTTGAAGCGGCAACTCCAGCGCCATATCACCCGCGCCCACTAGACGGCACTCTTGACCAAGTCGCTCCCTCCATTTCAATTATTCATGCGGTAGTATGACAAGAAATTGCCAACCTAGGTTTGCCGTCCGCCTACTCCGTCTCCCGACCTGACTTCCGACCACCAGTCTCGATGGCGACGCCCCGTGTCGACACCTACCTTCCACGAAGGTCCCGCAATCCGGATGAATGGAGAACCCCAGACGACAAGCCGATTTGCTTTCGCTGCCACCGAGCTGGTCATATATCCCGCTACTGCCGCACATCCTGGACGCCGCCCATTTGGAGCTCGTTGTCGTCCCCTCGCCGATATGTAGACCCGCCCCGCTTTTCACCCCGTCGTGTGTACACCACATCTGACGCCCCTGACACCCGCTCGTATGCCCGTTCGCCGTCACCTCAGCGTCGTCGTTCCCCGTCGCCCCAGCCACGCCGCCAGTCCTCGCCGACCACCTTTGGAGCCCCCGGACGGAAAACTAGACCATGCAGCGCCTGGAGGTAGTGCTGCATCATTTTCATTGTGCCCAAATCCTCCGTTGACGCTACTTACGAACAATAACTTAGTTGAAGTGCACGTAGACGCCATTCCTTTGACCGCATTGATTGATACTGGAGCCCAGATGTCCATAATGAGCGCGAACCTTTGCCGTCGACTCAGAAAAGTTCTTACGCCTCCCACTACTAGGGCCGTCCGTGTCGCCGATGGCGGCACTGTTGCCGTCGCTGGAATGTGTACTGCTCGAGTAGGTATTGCCGGCCATCATATTCCAGTACTCTTTACAGTTCTCGCCAGCTGCCCTCACGACCTAATCCTGGGGATGGACTTTCTTTCAACGAATTCTGCCCTGATCGACTGTTCTGCCGGTACTCTTTGCCTTGAACTTCCTTCTCTTCCGGATACTCGCCCAGAATTCCCCAACGCCCTCTGTTCTAGAGCCTTTGTTCGCCTACCACCTAAAGCCCTCACGTTTGTCGACCTGGCCTCAACATCACCCTTGCCTGATGGAGACTAGGTCATCACACCTCTTATAGATGTCCTCCTGGCGGGCGACATCACTGTGCCGCACTCAGTTATAACCCTGGCCGGTGGACGCGTGCGCCTCCCTCTCCTCAATTTTGGATTGGCAAAACAAGTTCTACCACAAGGCATATCTGTGGCTACAATCCGTTCGTTGACAGACGACCATATAACCACCTTTGCTGCCGACGTCTGCACAGATCCTCCAGCGCGTCCAAAGGACGCCATCTGCGCCGATAAAACCTTTCGCCCCATGATAGCGCCGGACCTCACACCTGCACAGACAGCCGCCCTGTACATACTTTTGGTGTCCTACCGCGACATATTCGACACTGATACTCGACCACTACCTCAGACATCACTTGTTAAGCACCGCATAAACACTGGTGATGCTGTCCCCATTCACCGCCGACCGTATCGGGTGTCCACAGCGGAGCGTCAAGTGATACAGCAGGAGGTGAACAAGATGCTTGCCAAAGGCATTATTGAGCCCTCATCGAGCCCTTGGGCGTCGCCCGTCGTGCTTGTTAAAAAAAAGACGGCACGTGGCGTTTCTGCGTTGATTACCGCCATTTAAACCGGATCACTAAAAAGGATGTTTACCCTTTGCCACGAATCGATGACGCTCTTGACTGTCTCCACGGAGCCCAGTACTTCTCGTCAATAGACCTTCGATCCGGTTATTGGCAGATTTCCGTCGATGAGCAAGACCAAGAAAAGACCGCGTTCGTTACTCCAGATGGGCTCTACCAATTCAAGGTTATGCCGTTTGGTTTGTGCAATGCTCCCGCCACATTTGAACGAATGATGGACTCCCTGCTCCAAGGTTTCAAATGGTCCACATGCCTTTGTTACCTCGACGACGTCCTTGTATTTTCGCGTACATTTGACACGCATCTTGAGCGCTTAGCTGCAGTTCTTGAAGTATTCCGCAAAGCTGGTCTCCAATTGAACTCATCGAAGTGTCACTTTGGACGTCGACAGATTACAGTACTGGGCCACCTTGTTGATGCTACCGGTGTGCAACCAGATCCGGAGAAAATTCGTGCAGTAACGGCTTTTCCTGTTCCTCAGTCTGTAAAAGACGTGCGGAGTTTTGTGGGGCTCTGTTCCTATTTTAGACGCTTCGTGAAAAACTTTGCAGCAATCGCCGAACCACTTACTGCACTCCTCAAGAAATACGTCCCTTTTACGTGGGGACCCACGCAAGCTGCGGCGTTCTCCCACCTTATAGCGCTCCTAGCCACTCCGCCTGTATTGGCCCACTTCGACCCGTCCGCCCCTACAGAAGTCCGAACCGATGCCAGTGGTCACGGAATCGGCGCCGTCTTAGCACAACGTCAACACGGGCACGACCGTGTTATAGCCTACGCCAGCCGGCTCCTAACAAGTGCAGAGCGCAACTATTCCATTACAGAACGCGAATGCCTAGCTCTTGTCTGGGCAGTTTCTAAGTTCCCTTACGGAAATATCATATATGGGCCAGATATGTTTTATATATGGCCAGATATGGACATATAAGCGCTCATATCAGGCTATATACTGCCATATAAGGTTCAATATAAGGTCATATACAGCCAGATATAAACGTATATGACGTTTTATATGCCATATAAGGCAGCTATATACTGCCATATATGGCTTTATATTGCACCTTATATGACATATACGGTAGCAGGATACTTCCATATACGGCGTGCGTGGCCCGTATATGGCTTTATATACTCGATATAAAGAGTATGCATCAAGTCCCATAATGCGAGTTAACAGTCATATACATAGGTGTATTATATTATTTATGTGTCGACATCCAATTAAGGAGCAGTTACTCACAATATATATATATATATATATATATATATATATATATATATATATATATATATATATATATATATATATCAAATTTTCTCGCGTCATGGTGACTGATAATATATCACGCGAAGCGAAACAATAAATACCCTGTAATGTTATTTATATACACACAGATAATCGATGGAACCACATATCTCGTCCCATCCAGCAATTAGTTATTACAAAATAAATGAATGCAAAAAGTAAACACTAAGGGTAAATGGTAAAAGAGAGTAAGGGAGGGTTGGCGGTGAGTTCTGCTTTCTCATGGCATCGTAATTTCATTTAATACACGATTTACCTACAGCGCGAGCTAATTATTATCTGCATTAAAACGATGTATCAAGCTGAACAATTATTGTTTCGTCGATGTTGCAGTTGCAAAAGCCAAAAGCAATTGTATATACGTGCGCATTATAGTGGTGCAATGCAAAACTTGTGCCAGCTGTACCACAATAAGTGCCTAGATTGCATGTTCACTGTAAGTTATAGCTAAACGAATGATTGTTGGAATGTGTCAGCAACGCTCTTTACTTTTATTTTTATTTTCTTTGCCTCGTCTTGTCCGAGTGCGGCGCGAAAGAGGGCTATCGCTTCTACTCTTTCTACAGCTGACCCACCATTGCTCAAAAGAATGCCAAAGACGAGCCAAAAACTAAATGACAAAAAAGAGCCCCCCTCTGTCCACCCCCCCCCCGCTCTCCGGTTCTTTTCTTCCGCAAAGAGCCACGCTTTTTTTTTTCTCGGAACAGTGCGTAGGACCTTTGGAGACGGCCCCTCGCTTTTTCCACGTGCACGTGGAACAGATTTCATGCATCAGGTGAAGCGCTGCCAAAGCTAGCTCTCGTGTTTACGCTGTGTACTTTCGCGTCCAAAAAGTAGTCCATTGCTTGTGGTAAGCAAGAAAATACACATGTCTCACTGGCAGCCGTGAATCATAACACATTTCTCATCATTTTGACAAAACGCGCTCGTATTTTCGGGGAAACAATCGAAATATGCGAGTTTCTGCTTTACGTTTGCCGTTTCCTCTAGGAACGATACACCTCTCTTTCTTTTTCTTACGGACTACATTTGCGTAGCCTTCACAACTTTAGAGAAATTTTCTCCACGAAGGTTTTGCTGTGTGTGGGCTGCCTGGCTGTACTTTCCGAAAAAGGTGGTGCTGTGGTACTGAGTGCAGTGAGTGGCATGTTTCGATCGTGTCGCAAATAAGTGGACAACCTTCGATGTTCTAAAATGACCTGCGTCGGGAGTGACGGAAGAGCACATTCCTAACGAAGTGGGGCCACAAGCAAGTTTGGTGGCAGTACAAAGGCTTCTTTCATGCCAGGCTGATTGCTACAAGGTAAGCTTTGATGCTTGTTACTAAAATTCTAATGCGGTGTGTCAGTTCAGAAGCACGTGAATTGGACAATTTTATAGCTGCTAAACGCTTTGTTTTCGCCGTCGGATATCGGATAAACGGCTAATGTCGAAAAGCGAGCGTGTTTCTTTTCTATATGTTAAGTTGCGCCTTAGCCATTGCTTCTGCTTCTGACCCTTTAGCGGCGTTGCAAAAAGACGCCAAATGCAGTATTTTCTTCTTGTGGCGAGATCGAAGGTCACCCAACAGATGCACCGTGCTTAGACACGCTATCATTTTCTGATTTTTCCTTACGAATGCCTTAGACAACTTGCTGTTGAAATTCTGTTCGTTTCACCGGTGCCCTTTCCCCGCCCTTTCACTAGTGAAATTCTCGTTATTGTAGCTTATTCGCGGAATCTGGCGCCAATGAAGCCGTGAGGCTGGAAATGCATGCTGCTTCAGAAGCAGCTGAAAGTGCCGTATTGAGCATAAAAATGGCGTGGCCGCATTTTAGATATTATCTGCATTTATTTTATTTATTTACCAAAAAGAGCACTCTGCACGCTATTTCGGAGAGGTTACAATACACTCAGTCGTCCCTATACATCAAAGGTCAGTTGCTTTATTGCAATAATGTATAAACATGTTTGCTGGTTCAGCTATCAATGACAGTGCTTTATGCGCATACATTTGATGCCATTTCGGAGAACCGGCCTCACGTGATTAACAAGCCAATCACGTCGTTGAGAAAACAGCGTTTTTTTTTTCCTGCGTGACAGCTGTAGCTTAAATGCCATGAATTGTTTTTGACAAAACAGGGACAAGCATCTCCCTTCCCTTCGCCTCAAAGTGCAAGGAAGTAAACTGAAATAATAATTGAGCAACTGCTTGTAAGGTGCTTTGCATATCGACCAGCATATTGCGTAGTCATGCACGGTCATGCAGGATGGTTTAACGATACGGGCCTGTTCCGATGTTTTATGATTGTTGTTCTTGGCGCCTAAGTGAATGCATGCATGTATACATATAAAATATTGTGTCATTGCATCATCAGCTGCACATATTTTGGAGCTATTTATCGGCCCTGATAATGTAAGCATTACTTTCATGCTCCAATTGTGTTTTGCCATTTACAGCTCGCACAGAAGACTTCCCTACGAGGTGCCAGTTCGAGTGCAGTGGAAGACTGAATTTTAATATTATCCCTGGGCGCAAAGCTCAGCGACTTGAGAAGCAAAAAGACAAAAGACAACTCCGAAGAATGAAAAAAATAGCTGGAAAATAAAATACACACGTGAAAGGTCCATCTTGCATTTGTGTTCTGTTTTTGTTTATATATGTATTCAGCTCTCACACATGGCCTACAGTGTCAAGCAGATATGGCCATATAAGACGCCATATATGGATATATTACAAATTGCGCAGATATGGCCATATAAGGCCCATATACGGATATATTAAAAATTGGGCAGATATGGCCATATGAGGCGTCATATATGGATATATTAAAAATTGGGCAGATATGGCCATATACGGGCCCGTATACGGATATATTCAAAATTGGGCAGATATGGCCATATAAGGGCCGTATTTGCCATATATGGCCATATCTGCCGAATTTTTAATATAACCGTATATGGATTTTTTCATATCAGTCCATATATGGCATTTTCGTGAGGGTTCCGCCCATATTTATATGGCAAGCCATTTTCTGTAATCGCAGATCACCATGCGCTCTGTTGGCTTTCATCGCTGAAGGATCCTACCGGCCGGCTCGGTCGCTGGGCACTTCGATTACAAGAATATACCTACACAGTGACGTACAAGTCGGGGCGCCAACATCAGGATGCGGACTGCCTCTCTCGATACCCTGTCGAAGACCCGAACGCTATGTCTGACACTGACACCTGCGTCTTTTCTGTCTCCCAACTGCTCCATGTCGCTGACGAGCAACGCCGTGATCCTGCCTTGCGTACAATCATTGATCGCCTGGAGTCGTCACTTTCGGACCCTTCCCTTCGCTTATTCGTCCTTCAGGATGGTGTTCTCTACCGCCACAACATTGGCCCAGACGGCCCATCCTTGCTGCTCGCGATCCCCAAACACCTTCGCCCGGCAATCCTCCACGAACTCCATGATCTTCCCACTGCCGGACACCTCGGTGTATCACGCACCTACGACCGGATCCGCCGACGCTTCTTATGGCCTAGACTTGCTCGCTCCTTTCGTCGCTACGTAGCAGCTTGCGAGAAATGCCAGCGCCGCAAGACGCCATCGACGCTCCCAGCCGGGTACCTCCAGCCGCTAGACATTCCCGCGGAGCCATTCTTTCGCGTTGTCTTGGATTTACTCGGCCCTTTTCCAATATCTACCTCGGGGAACAAATGGATCGCAGTGGCCACAGATTACGCTACGCGCTACGCTATTACCCGCGCGCTCCGAACAAGCTCTGCCACAGATTTCGCCGATTTTCTTCTCCAAGATGTAATTTTATTACATGGAGCTCCACGGCAGCTGCTCACGGACCGTGGCCGAACATTCCTCTCCAAGGTCGTCTCCGACATCCTCCAGTCTTGTGCAACGCGGCACAAGTTATCCACGTCGTACCATCCGCAAACAAACGGAGCGTCTGAATCGCACTCTGACCGATATGCTTGCCAAATATGTTTCCTTGGACCACACTGACTGGGACCTCGCCCTGCCATATGTTACATTTGCCTACAATTCCTCACGTCACGACACCGCCGGCTATTCTCCGTTTTTCCGTCTATACGGCCGAGAACCAGCACTTCCCCTGGATGCGTCGATACCTGCTGTCACGGTGCCCACCTGTCAATATGCCCTTGATGCTGTCGACCGAGCTGCCCACGCAAGAGAAATTGCCCGTGACCGCCTTTTGACATCGCAAGAGAGCCAACGGCGTTTGTACGACCGGAGACACCGAGACGTGCACTTTCCGCCTGGTTCTTTGGTCCTCCTGTGATCTCCGACACGTCACGTGGGCCTGTCAGAAAAACTGTTGTCGCGGTACACAGGCCCTTACCGAGTGGTTCGAGAGGTCACTCCCGTGACTTACGAAATCGCCCCTATTGCCCAAGCTGCTTCGCCTACTTCGCAGCGACGTGATATCGTGCACGTCACACGGTTGAAGACGTATCACCCTCCTGTTGATAACATTTAGCCGCTCCGAGACGTCGCTTCTACCGCCGGGGGGTCATGCTACATGCATGCGGCAGTTTAGGAGCTCGGCCGATGCGCGTGGCCACCATCGACGAAGAAGACGAAGCTCGCACTTGGCTCGGACTCTGAGCTGGAGCGGTCCGCTTTGCAACCGCTGCCTGTAATAGCTACTAATCGTAGTGCCTCGTCACTCGTCGTTCCTGTAACAATATATACACGTACCACACGTATGCTCCATCAGTCAAGCACATCGCCACCGTCATCCGACATCACATATCATTGCACACAGCCCTCTAGATATTTTATCTCTCCTTTCCTAAGATTAACAGACGTTTCACTAATGCACTCTTTGCCCTTCTTACAAATGAAATATGCCTGTAGCGAAGAAGCGATAGCCGTAACGGCGGCCGATGTAGGCCGTGCCGTCGTCGATACTTTATTTAACTGCAGCGAACAAGGTCCACGGCTGAACAGAGTGGCGGGCTGCAGCGTCGAGTCCGGCCGTGAGCGTGAGCTCGTTCTCTTTCTCTTTCTTCCTGGCTCGCTACCTCGAGCCACGCGAGAGACGCGGCGCGGCCCGCGATGGTGGCAAGCGATGGCAATGAAGCTGGCCGCTATATGCCTCTAACAGTTCACGTGCCGTCTGGTCACTTCCCCTACCAAAAATTTTCGTTTCTTTCCAGCTTGGCTCGCAATCACTACTTCTTGCACAATGTTCTGCCATATTCCACCGTTCTTAACAACGCGTGCGTGTTCCATTGCCCGGTCATTGAAGCAACGGCCTGTTTGGTTTGTCCTATATAAGATACACCGCGCGCCATTGGAACCTCGTATACTACCCCAGCGGCACACTTAGCACATTCTGCGCCATGTTTCTTCTCGCATTCTCTTCTTTTTACTCCCTTTTTTGACACACGTGCACACAATTGTCCAAGCTTCTTCGGCGCAGAAAATAACCACACGCATACCGTACCGGTTCGCCACCTTTTTCACATGGTGTGCGATTCTGTGTACGTACAGTATTATCACCGGTTTGGTGGCGGTCCTTTTTCCTTTCCCAACCACTTCTCCGAACAGTGACTGCTCTCTTTCTCAGAAGGCCCTTAGTAACAGATGGAATCACTTCCAACGGGTAGTCCGCCGAACGCAACTATATACACAACTATATCCGCCGAAAGCAACTATATATATATATATACATATAGTTGCGGCAAGGAAATCAGGTTGACCCCGGTACAATAAGGAACAAGAGCGAGTTGGATGCACGTTGGTTTTTTGCACAGTATATTTACTGACGTTTCGGCTGGTGGACCAGCCTTTGTAAAAGTAACAAGTACACATCAACGCGTTTCCTCATATACGATATATATGAGATAATGTAGGCGACGTAGTCCAGCGATTACACAATTCATTGCATGTAGTGCTCATGACGGTACAGTTAGATCTCATGCGGAAAACAGAAAAAAAGTACAGAAATCATCACTCTTCGCGCACACATCATGACGATGCAAGCACATGTGACCGATAGCTACAGCCCTTACGAAAATGCCATATATGTATTGATATGAAAGAATCGATATACGGTTATATTAAAAATTGGGCAGGTGTGGCAATGTATGACATATACGGCCCCTATATGGTCATATCTGCCCTAATTTGGAATATATCCGTAGATCTATATGCCTACAAGTTTTCCACAATGATTAACAACTCAAAAATGGTTTGGAGTTGAGTAAATAAATTGATAGGAAGAAAACAGGCCACTGTCCCTAGCGATGTACAGATAAACGATACGCACTTCAGTGGCAAGGCACTACAAATTTAACCTTTACTTCCTTGAGGCAGGATCGTCAAGTAATATAATGCAAGCGACTGACCTTAAACCGGCTGAATGCTATAGTGAAAACTCTCTCACTAATTCTTTGTTTTTATCACCCGTTGCCGAGGAGGAAGTAGCCACTGCCATATGCTCACTAAAGAACAGCTCACCAGGCAAAGATGGCACTACCGCAGTACCTATCAAGGCAGTTGTTGATATGATGGTCGTTCCATTCACTTACATATGCAACAGACTCTTCTTGACGGGAATTTTTCCATGTGCCATGAAAATAGCTCGCGTAACAATAATTTTTAATGGAGGCAATTAAAATGAACTTCAAAATTATCGCCCGATATCTATATTGCCGCTTTTCTCTAAGGTCGCGGAACGCCTGATATGGAAGAGGGTATACTCTTTTATAGCAAACAGAAACGTCATTTGTGAAGAACAGCGTGGATTTAAAGCAGGTGGATCAACTCAGACTGCTCTACTCCGCATTAACGATAGCCTACTTCATAACTTTGAAAGAACTTTTACACTGTGGGGAGTAGTTCTGGATTTCCGTAAGGCTTTTGATTCGATATTAATTAGGAAACTGCAAATGTATGGAATACGCGGAATTGCGCTTGATGTAATGAAAAGTTATCTTTGGGCCAGGAAACAGTATGTACAGCTTCATGATCTTAAATCTGATTTGGGCGTAATTAAGTATGGGGGCTCCCCAAGTATCGGTACTTGGCGCCTTACCTTTTATGCTTCATATCCACGACAGAGGAAGCATTCCTTTCACACCAAACATAGTCATGTGCGCCGACTACACCAATGCATTCTTTTCTTGTTTGGGTCTTCGCGACATTGAGATCACCGCAAATTCCGGATTGGATAAACTTAAATCTTGGCGTACAGTCAACCAGCTAGAAGTAAACGTAAAAAAACCAAATTTGTGCTCTTCAAGCAATAAAGGTAGGCCTGTAGGTCATGCTATCTCTTTGATTTTTAATGGAGAGAATATTGCGCAGGTAAATAAAATTAATTTCTAGGCGTATGTTTTCAAAGGTACCTTAGTTGGTCTGACCATGTGGACAACCTTCGAATAAAAATATCAAGGTCGATTGGTCCAATTCGACGCTTGCAGCATCTCCTTCCAGGGAGAGTTAAACGACAGCTTTACTTTTTTTTTATCCACTCGCAGATTATGTATTGTATTTTAGTCTGGGGTACGTGTAACAAAACAAATACAGAAAGTATAATTCTTCTTGATAAACGCGCACAACGTTCGATAAACACCTCGGTCCCCACAAACATGCCTCTTTTTTGTGTGTATAATGTACTCCCATTCCAGAGTGCTATAGCATGCAACTAGCCATGTTAATCTTCCCAAAAATTAAAGATAATTACCAGATTTTTTATACATATTTAAGCAGAGATCTTAAGTATAATCTGCGCACTGTTGCGTTGGTCGGGCCAATGTGCCGGACTAACTATGGTGTACAATCAGTTGATAACCAAATTGTTCTATTGTGCAACAAGATTCCCGAAATAATTGAATACACCAGGGAGGTTAGAAACATCGCATAATTTAGGAAGCGAGTTATGGATGTAATAAACAGAACACAATTCTAAGGTGCATTTGCTGAGAATATTACTGTATGTAATGTACTCATTGTTTTCAGATGACATTTCAACATTTATGTATTTCAATATATGTTAAATGGTGCTGATCACAGTGCATTCTGCATTTATCGCTGAGGAGCCGCTTTGTTTGCATCTTTATCTTGCATTTCTCAAATCGTTATAGTATTCCTCGTTTATTTATTGTTTGTATGTATATTATTGTATATTTTTTGTACACTGGTCCTGCTGTACCTGCCCGAAGTGCCTCACGAAGAGTGGGCCAAGTCAGGAGACACACACTCCTTTTGCCCCGATCGTGGGCATTTTATGAAAATGTCCAAATAAAAAAATAAAAATGAAATATGGACCCCTATATGGCCATATCAGCCCTGTTTTTAATACTATATCCATATATGGCGCCTTATATGGCCATATTTGCAGAATTTGTAATATATCCGTATTTTTGCCCTTAAATGACCATATCTGTTTCACACTATAGGCCATAAGTGAGTGCTGAATACATATATAAACAAAAACAGAATACAAATGGAAGATGGACCTTTCACGTGTGTATTTTATTTACCAGCTACGTTTTCATTCTTCGGAGTTGCTTTTCCTCTTATTGCTTCTCAGGTCGCTGAGCTTTGCGCCCAGGGATAAGATTACGTGTTCCGCTGTACACGAGCTGGCACCTCGTAGAGATCTTTTGTGCGAGCTGTAAATGGCAAAACACAATTGCAGCATTATAGTAATGCCGTATATTCACGGCCGATAAATAGCTCTAAAATATGTGCAGCTGATGACACAATGACACAATATTTTATGTGTATACATGCATGCATTCACGTAGGCGCCAAGAACAACAATCAGAAAACATCGGAATGGGCCCGTATGCCGTCCTGCATGACCGTGACTGCACAATGTGCTGGTCGATATGCAAAGCACTTTACAAGCAGGTGCTCAATTATTTCAATTTATTTCCTTGCACTTTCCCGCAGAGGGAAGGGAGATGCTTGTCTCTGTTTTGTCAAAAACGATTCAAGGCAAATAAGCTGCAGCCTAGGGGAAAAAAAAAGCACTGTTTTTCTCAACGACGTGATGAGCTTGGTAAAACAGGCGAGGCCGGTCCCCCGAAACGGCACCATATATATGCACATAAAGCACTGTAATTGATAGCTGAACCAGTAAACATGTTTATACATTATTGCAATAAGAATAATGCTGGGCGCACGACGTCGTGAGCGCGAACCGGCAAAGGCTCGACGCACGACGCGGCACGACCACGACATCAGCAACAACTTGATGAGGGCTAGTTGGTGCATATCTAGAGCAAAGAAGTAACAGCACAAAGGAACACAGACGACGAGGAAACGAAGACCACAGGACAAGCGCTGACTGCCAACTGAATGTTTATTGCTTGAAAACCTGCCTATTTATACATTCTCAGAAGGACATGCGCACAACAAAACACTCGCAATAACAAATACATTCGTCCGTTCATGAAGTCTATTTCCTTCTGTGATAGTGCATGTGAGGGCGAACTAACACAATTATCTCCTTCTTCACTGATCCAGAACGCCTCTAAAATTTCTCTTTCTCTCTTACATTTTTCTTTACCAACAAATTTTGTCTTTTCAAGCATGGGAACGCATGTGCACTTCTTGCAATGGTCAACTAAATGGCTACCATATCCATTTTTTACATTATTTCTGTGTTCCCGCGAGCGATTATTAAAGCATTGTCCTGTTTGACCAATATACACTTTCCCACAGCTCATAGGAATTCGATATGCTACATTACTCGTGCAATCAGTGTAGAGGGTTTTGTGATTTGTGGTGCACGCGGGGGTCCTGTGTTTCGAATTCATGAGCGCACTTATCGATGACAGCTTGCAATGGGCATTGCAAAGCAAGTTAACATTGTGCCTGTTTGAAGAGTCATCTGAAGGACTCAAGTTCACGCATGAATTGCCGATCAGTAACCGAATTCAGTTTCTTGACATCAACCTGTTTTTCATTAAGTAAGCATGTACGCTGGACCTATCAGTCCAGGTAAAAAAAAACCTTGTTGCCGTATGAAAGCGCGCAGACCAAATTGATTAAGAGGGGCATAGCCACCACTTGTATTAAGGCAGCATTAAATAAGTCATGTGAGCACGAACGTGAACTTAGTCTGATGAATCAGCTAGCACGGTTACGAGACGCAGGGTTTCCCCAATCTGTCATTACATCCGTATGCGAAACAATTTTGCAGAGAGCAAAAGCAGAGCAGGGCAACAAAGGTAAGAGGAAAGACAAGAGGCCAATGCACGTAGTTCCATACTTGCACAAGTCTCAGAATCTTAAAAAAGTTTCAAACAGGCACAATGTTAACTTGCTTTTCAATGCCCCTTGCAAGCTGTCATCGATAAGTGCGCTCATGAATTCGAAAAACAGGACCCCCGCATGCACCACAAATCAAAAAACCCGCTACACTGATTTCATGAGTAATGTAGTATATCGAATTCCTATGAGCTGTGGGAAAGTGTATATTGGTCAAACAGGACAATGCTTTAATAATCGCGCGCGGGAACACAGAAATAATGTAAAAAAATGGATATGGTAGCCATTTAGTTGACCATTGCAAGAAGTGCACATGCGTTTCCATGTATGAAAAATCAATATTTATGGGTAAAGAAAAATGTAAGAAAGAGAAATTTTAGAGGCGTTCTGGATCAGTGAAGAAGGAGATAATTGTGTTAGTTCGCCCTCACATGCACTATCACAGAAGGAAATAGACTTCATGAACGGACGAATGTATTTGTTATTGCGAGTGTTTTGTTGTGCGCATGTCCTTCTGAGAATGTATAAATAGGCAGGTTTTCAAGCAATAAACATTCAGTTGGCAGTCAGCGCTTGTCCTGTGCTCTTCGTTTCTTCGTCGTCTGTGTTTCTTTGCGCTGTTACTTCTTTGCTCTAGACCACGACATCTAGCCAGCGATGGTGCGACTAACGTGGTAAAGACGTGGCCTTCGAGACTTTCGCGGCGCAGTTGTGCAATCTTGGTGGTCGTATTTCTACGCTCATCACAGCGCGTGGTTCACAGTCGTTCAGGACAGACGACAGTCCTCGATTGTGGTTTGGTGTTGACCACACGGCAAGCAGCTTATTTCTGGACATGCCACGCGCCTCCGCCGAAAGCAGAGTGGCTTCCTAGCCTCTTAGATAAGGTTTTAAATAGGCGAAAGTGTGTGCCCCTACTAAATTGCGCGGCCGAACAATCGACGTTGTTCAGGGCACAGCGCCCTTGGCGCGTTTTAGAACGTAACCGAAAGTTCGCGCTGCACCTAAGAGTTGGCCGCACGCACCAGGCCACTGAGCTATTCGACCAAGCAGACGAAAGGGCCAGCACGCCTGTCTAGTTAGGCGCGCCCGACCTCGGAGATTTTCCAAGCCATCGTGGTGGGGAGCTTGCTGTAGGCTCCGTACTTTGTTAAGCCGGCATCCCTCGTTTCTGCTTTCTGTGTGCAGCTGAAGTTCTCGTGATATCACAGTGTGTAGTGATTTAGGGGGAGGAAGGGACGCTAATTTCTGTCGCCCAATGCATTTTTTTCTCCCCCCAGGGGAAGAAGAAAAAGGCACTGTCCCGACATTTTTCATGTTAAAATTCAAATTCTGGCCTTTTCTGTCGTCACGCAGCTGGATAGTGTTGTGGCGATTGGCGGCCGTCATGCATAAAAGAGGTCCAGCTTACACAGCGTATTGACATCGATTACGTCAGAACGCCGCTAATTTAACTGGGCGGTTCAGGCGATAGGCGAATGGGAACGTTTGACAGCGTTTGCCCGCATAACGCAGATGTACACGCTATCAGCAAGCCAGTGCTTTGAGGTGCTTACTTACATAAGCTATTAGAAAGAACAAAACAAATCTGAAGGCAGGGTGCTTATTTCTTGGAGGCTAGGGCTACCTGTGCATTTATATTTCCACTTTCGGCATCAAATACAACATTTCCGTCACAGAACACTTTCTGTCACTGAGAACAGCAACCAAGTTTCCAGGAAACAACCCCTCACCAGTGAAACCATTCCAGGCATTGGTCACAGCAAATCATGCTCGCTTGTCCGTCATCTTTTTGCTTGCACAGGCCGCATATCCAGATCCGCTTCTCTTTTTTTACTGCAACTGTGAGAAAAAAATAATTACAAGATCTTCAAAGTATGAAAGCATAGAAAACGCTTACACTGCTTACGAGAGGAACTTAAAAGAGCCCATGCATCAGGATTGAAGTACTTTCTCAGTTTTGGTAAGGAAACCCTGCAGTCTAGCAGAGCAATAGGGAGACATTCCGGACGAACTTCAAGGTCACCTTCCTGCAGGATGTATGCACCATCCACCACACTCTGGCACAGGCTCTTGTCGATGAAGCCCCACAACAGCACTGAAAAATGTGCAATAGTAACAGATTACAGCTAACATACCTACATTTCAAATGCGAGAAAGCAATCTTTCTTACATTTTGTTTGAGACTTTCCAGACAGCTGCTTGAATGGCACAGGTCTGCCATCATCGTGTTCGCTTGCTCTTTTTAGCGTGTTCTGCAGCAGCCTCTTATATGGGGGCCTCGGCTTTTGACTGTAGGAAGTCTTATTTGAGACAGCCATATGCAGTGGCCCCCCTTGGTTTGCACTGTCTCCTGTAAAAGTGTCTTCAGTGCACAGCTGCTGATAGGTGTGATGGTGGCACCACTGGGCTCATTCTTGCTCGAAGGCTGCTCCACTTCGTCACCATGTAACGTGGAGGCAGAACAAACATCTTGCACTGTGGCATTTTCCACTACTTGTACCTTTTCTGGTTCTTGACGCCTCAATGTCACTTTTTCATGCCTTCACCAAGCTGAATTCACAGACTCTAAAAAACTTAGTCGTGCTGCAAAGACATCTGGCTGGCACTCAGGCATGTTTTCTGCAACAGCCTTCAGCGTTTCCATAGCGCAGTTAAAGCGTTGATTTTTATTCATTTCTTTTTCAAAAGAAGGCCCCGGCATTGACGGCACTTGTGCTACACCAGAAGTGCCCGCCATGGGCTCAGAATTAACTGTTTCATGGTTGGGGTGAAAATCTGCTGTGCTACGAAGGAACTCCACCTGATACGATTTAAACCATCGCCTGCTGACAGCCTCCTATAGGCACGGTTCCAAATTAAATTTAGCGCGAACCGCGAGCATGTGCCGGTAAAGCAACCTCATCTTCATGTATGTGGTGCAGCTGCATGAGTGATTCTCGAGAGAAATGTCATGCCAGGCATCAGTAGAGGCAGATGAAACAGCATGCGTATCCAATGACAGCTTCCTGATCTCTCGAGAGTCATCATGTAGCTTTGCCAGCTCGTTCTCCAGTAGCTTGCAGGCATATGGTGTAAGCACTTTGCTAAACTGCTTCCGCACACTTCCATGTCCTTCATAGCTGTAAAAATTACATGTCTCTAAGAGCACAGTCTTGTGATGTGCTTCTTGAGACATGCTTGTTGAAAACTTGAGCAGTCCACGGAGTGCTTCATGAAGTTTTGTGGAAGCTGAAAGAACATTTTTTATCTTTGCATTGTGATACTCAACACGGTTGTTGGTGTTGTGGCCTCCTGTGAGCTCTCGATCACAGAGGTGCCTTACCCACATATCAGTAATGCCACTCCAGTTTTTTGCGAAATAGCCGGTAGCTTCTGAACTGGCATACCTTTAAAATTCATGTTTCGTATCATCGTACTTCTGTGGTGTGGGAGCATAGAACATTTCAGAAAAGCTCTCCAATAAACGCTTGCGCTCATCAGGTGACTTTCCAGGGTGTGCAGCTGTAGTCTCAAAAGGCCCGCTTCACATGGAACTCGCAGAGCTGGACTGCTGGGGAACCTGGGAATGCTGCTCTGACAGCATTCACTTCAGTAAAAATCTTTGTCCACAACGACAACTTTTGTATTTGTTGCTGCCGAGTTTTCTTGGACAAATGTCTCGAAGAGGCGTGTAACAACATTTCGCTGCTCGGATGACACAAATGCATAAGTCACAACATGGCTCAAACCAGACCCACCCTGAACGACCATTACAAAAAGAGGCATATGCAGTTTGTTGGTGCGGTATGTTGCATCAAGCAGGAAAACTTCCGGAAAGCACTTGAAGGCCTGCTGCATGTGTGGGGTCTGAAAAAACAGCATATGCAGTTCCTTGCTTTTATCCGTGATAGCAATAACTTTGGCACCATGTTTTGTTGAAGAGCAGACTAGACGACCTTTCCAGCAGTGTTGTGCTCCAGGAAAGCCTTTAAGAAAAACCGACAACATCACGTGCTGAAAACCTTCACCAGAACCACAGGGAACTATTGCTGGTGTATTGTCAGGCGTTGCACTCACCATGCCTCAGGGGCCAGTAAAAACGCCGACTGTTGCTAACGCACCCTACGTTTTCACTGAAGTAAACTTCTTGGACAACACGGCCCAAGCGCTGGTCGACGCAGGGGCAGCCGTCAGTGTACTTGACTCCACCTTAACAGCGAGTGCGGCCAATTTCCTTCTTTGCACTCTTGGAGATAAAGCGAAAACTAATCCAATGGAAATGTGGAAATATGTCAAGAGCAAGAAGAACTCCTGTGACGCTATCCCTGACGTCATAGATGAAAAAAGCCTACGGAGCAGATATCTTCCCTATTGAAAATATTGCCAGTATGTGGAATGGTGGAATCCACCATCCATCATCATGGTGGATTATGGTGATGGCACGGTGGCATGGTGGAAGCCAGGACATAGTGGATAGCGTACCATGATGTAAGCTGGGACATGATGGATAGTGTACCATGATGGAGGCTGGAACATGATGGAACATAGTGGATGGGCATGATGGTAGGAATGCGGCACGAGACAGCATATGAATATATTCAAGATGTGTATCGATGGCAAAATAGTGAACAATGCTGTAGATATTTTGAATACATATGTGTAGTACACAACAGTAGTTCTGGAGCTGCTGAGCACAGTTCAGGGGTTTGACGGTAGCCTTTAAAGCATGCACTTTTCCTAATGAGGGTTGAAGAATGCTAGTATACACTGTGCAAGGGCATTATATCAACCTTAGGATCAAAATTATCTACCAACTTCTCACTAGTATGTTGAAATGGAGTCAAGTTTTATTCATTGCATATTGTGTTGGCAGCTGTCGGCTTTTTTCGCTTGCCTTGGCGGCCAGCCTCCGTAAAATAGCTGCGCAGGTGCTTCCGGACCGCAGCAAGCCTGCTTTCTGCCGGTGGTGCTGGTGGAGGTTGTGGATGGCTGCTGGTATACTTCTCCAGGCAGTCTATGAAACAGTGCAAAAATGCCATTGTTTAGGCTTTGAAATACAGTACAGGAAGGGGAGAGAGTGCGGCTACAAAGGCGTATATCTGTACAGGGAATGGCTATGAAGTCTTCCTGGATAGAACATGTGATCGGCTGCGGCGAGTAACGAAGCGACAGCGTAGCCTCTTAATTAACAGCAAAGCGGCACACTTACAACGCCGAGCGATTCTACTACCTTTAAGGCAGTATAATCCTTTGAACTTCCTCAGTTTTGTCCTTTTTAATAGCAGCTAAAACATTTTTATACCTGCATAATGACTTTGGATCGCAGTTGTTTGCAGCCCTAAAATGGCAGTTAATGCACAAACGCTTGCATACATCAGCGATAACCACAGCAATAGGCACGTTTCGCGAGTCATGTAGTTACACGTATAAAAAGCAAGACGATCATGTTCGTGGCGACAATTTTATGCACCGTTTCATGGAATGTTCACGCACGATAGCGCGGGCGGACCAGCACTTCGCAATTGTTGCGACTAAGCTCTGCACACACATCGTGCACACGCCAATTTAACGCCGCCGACACCGCACTCGATTTCCTTTGCTGTAAAGATTGCACACAACAATGATAGGGCACAAAGCGCAGCATTCACAGCCACCTACCTTAGTTAAGAAACATGATGATTCCAGTTTGCGTCATCTGACGGCCTTGAGGCGCTGTGCCGAGCCGCGTCGTTCGTCCGTAGATCGAGAAGCGATGTGCCGACCCTCGATGTGTGCGAACGAGAACGCATTTCCTAGGAACACACATCACGGAACGTAGAAAGCATTCCGGCACTGCTTCTCACTGATCCGCGTACACACTGACAGACGGTGTCGCGACGACTCACGGCCCTCGGCGAATGGACGTCAACAAAGGATCTCCGAAGTGTCGACGCTGCCGGCTGCTGCTTTCTCAGTCTATCGCACACCGCACCTCACACTGGCTCAAGAAGGTCCACTGGAGCTAATGAGCACAACGATAAACATACACCGAGATGCAGCGCTACCAGAAATCGTCCGTACGAAAACAAATATCGCCACCACGTTGTACACGACAGCCGCAGCGCGCCGCCATGTTTGGAAGCAAAAAAAACAGCAATAGCGCGATGGTGGGACACCACGGGCTGCGGTTTCGGTTTCAAAATTTCAGACCAATTCTCATGTTTTCAGTGTAAGGAAATACAGACACAAATGCTCTAAGGCTAAAAACTGCTTACGCAATGTATTGTTCATTTTACATACTATTCTAAAATTGAAATTTGCCGTAAATTATGCAAATGACGTAACTTATGCGAGCTTGCATTTCGCGACGTTTTCCTCGGCCTCGGTCCAACGTGTTCCGCACCACTTCATGTTGCATGTGTAACGCCACATTGCATGCGCAACAGTACACAGTTGCCCTGTAGCGCATATTCTGTGCATTATCAGCTGCAGCCAAAATGATGTTATTCAGCAATTAATACTGCTGAGCCGTATGTGTGGTGGTCGAACAAATATTGATTGCAACAAGCAAAAAGCAAAAAGTAAAAAGAAGAGGAGGACAGCGTAGTAGGCATGGTACACAGTGCAGGAAAAAAACAAAAACAAGGGCAGATACAACGAAACACAGCAAGGTCTCTCTCCTCGTTTTTCGTTTTCTTTTTTTCCTGTGCGTGCACCATGCCGATTACCTGTATCACCAACTCGGAGACACAGGGCGGTGAGAGAAGGACACACAAGGCGCTCAACAGCCAGTGGTTTTATTATTGCTGGATATATAAACAAATGCTTTGCATATAAGACCAACCAACACAGTATGCATGCACACAGGCTATGTTTTGTAGTTTTTCTGCATTGCATCTTGCATACGCACAGGCTATGTTTTGTAGTTTTTCTGCACAGATGTTGCATTTTCCTGCGGCAGTAAACCATTGGTTATAATTGTTAGTTCAGCACCTTAATCGCACATCTTGTTCACTCACCGTCCCTTGTCCAGCGCTGTTTGTTAGAACATGATAAGTACCATCCTGCACGTAACTAAGAGTAGCCGTCGTGCAGTACATCCCTGCAGCATTTACCAGCATGCTTCCAGTGACCAGTGATATGTGTATAAACGGGGCGCACACTTCCAGGACAGCTGCTGCCGTCCTCCTATGCAGCACGAGTGCTGGCGCGTGTTCTCAACATAGAATGTTGCACATATGCGCTTACCATTACCCTTAGTAAGGGCACACGTTCGCGAAGAGGGAAAGCTCAGCTCGATCGGAATAATGCTGTTTCAGGTGCAATAGGCGTAGAATCTACAACGGCAGTGACGAACAGGCCGGTGCACGCAATTCAAAGAACCGAGTCCCGCATTTCTCGGGCACTGTAAACGTATTAGTTAATCGCGCACAAACTATAGACCCTAAACATTTTACTGCCAATGATTACTACCATCCCAGGTATGCTAACGCAGCCACCTTCCCCACAACCACCACGCTCGCCATCACTGCAACACCATGCTTCCACCACGCCACCATTTTGCTGTACACAGCCACCATGGCACCTTCATTCCTCCACCATGCCACCATCTCGCTGTCCACAACCACTAAGCTCGCCATCATGGCACCTCTGTGACTCCACCACGCCACCGTCTTCCAGCAAGCAGTACAGCATGACACGTTCGCCATCACCACCGTCAGCCACCATTTCCACCAAATGCATCCACTATTCACCGCCATGAGCCATCTTTTCCATCACGCTTTCCAGCATATCTGTCATTATTTCCGGCATATCCACTAATATTTCCATCTTAACCACCACGAATTCCAGCAACCACCAAGAGAGAATTTTCAATAGGGTTGGCAAAAGCAGAGGCCTGAAATGCTTATTTTCATTCTGTGTTTTCAGTCAAAAGCCATAGTTTCTAAATTGCATGACGTCAGTGAGCTCACACAGATGAGGGAATTTGAGCTGTTGACTTTATTTCAAGTTTTGTTCTAAAACTCTGTGCTTTGTCTGTCGCCCCTTTCTTAACACTGTTATTTAAAATATCCCTTCAAGTAGGTGCTCTACCTTCAAACTGGAAAACTGCAAATGTTATCCCAATTCACAAAAGTGGTTTAAAATCAAGAACGTGCAACTACAGGCCAATTTAACTGACAAGCGTTGCTTGCAAAACATTAGAACACGTTATTTATAGGAATGTAATGGCACACCTTCAAGAAAATAGTTTCTTTATCCCAACTCAACATGGCTTCAGGGCTGGCTATTCTTGCGACACACAGCTGAGAGTATTTTGCCATGACATCGCAGCGTTTATCCGAAAGTCTCAAAAATGCAGTCAACCTGCAGACTCGGGCCTGCAGGTTGACTGCATTTTTTAGACTTTCGGAAAGCATTCGATACGGTATCTCATACCCTGTTCCTACAAAAGTTGTCCTACCTTAATTTGCCAAATACCCTCCTGAAGTGGTTGGAAGCGTACCTGTTAGAGAGAAACCAACGCTTGATAATTGGAGGTGTTCACTCTTCTGATGTCCCAGTATTATCAGGTGTGCCACAGGGGTCTATCTTAGGGCCTCTGCTTTTTCTAATATTCATCAACGATCTAACTGAACACTTGTCTTGCCGTGTGAGGCTATATGCAGTTGATTGCTGCATTTACCGCGAAATTTCACGTGAATGAGACAGTGAACAGCTAAAAAGTGATCTGGACAAAGTCATGTCTTGGTGTTCAACATGGAACATGACATTCAACTTGTCCAAATGCAACCTCTTCAGATTCACGAACAAAAAATGCCGCCCGCATCTTCCCACGGGGGGAACTCGAGTAAATGCGTCGCAGAGTGGTGGGGGTATCGCGTGAATGTTGAGTAATTGGGTATGGATTGGGAATGCTTAATTGTTATTTCGTCTTTATTATTCAATTATTTATTGAATGAAGGCGCTTGCGTCCACGAGCAGCGTCCGGAGTCGCGTCTCGTTGACGACGTTTGCACGCCGCTTCTCGCTCACGTACCTGGGATCTTAAAGCTCGCTGCTCACGTTTCTCCGCTGCTTCTCGTGCGTTCTAGGGAGAGGAGTACGGGGGTGAGGTCCGCACCCCCACTGCGCATGCTCCGCTTGCTGAACGCCCGGTGGGCCGGCACGAGACGAGCCGAGCATGCGAAGTGGGGGTGTGGACGGCGCCGACGCCGAAGCGCGACATTGTGCGACTAAGAAATGCTCCGCATTTAAAAGTACCCCCTGTTGGCAAGCTTATGTCATGAATACAACACAGCCAACACTGGAGCCATTTTTTCCAGCAATCTGACTTGGAATGCGCACACTGATTTCATCGCAAGAAGGGCCAGCGACAAATTAAACTTCTTGAAGCGTAACTTTAAACAAGCTCCGGCCAGCCTGAAAGAAACGCTGTACATGTCGAATGTACGCCCACTTTTGGAGTACGCGTGCAGTACTTGGGACCCTTTCACTAAGGTGAACATCGACGCTCTAGAGCGTGTGCAGCTGAGAGCAGCCCGTTTCGTCACAGGTAATTATGACTTTTCTAAAAGATCTTTTGAAATCAGCAATACTTTAGGATGCCCTCTTGAAGACATACGCAGATTCTTACGTTTGTGTCTGTTTAACAAAATTTTCCATGGTTAATTAATTAACCTTTTTAAACATTCATTTTTTCTGCTATCAATTAGCAATGGAACAAACTACCTGAAGAAATTGTAGCCGCGTCCAGGGGAACATTCGCCACTGCGCTTCAGAGTCACATTTTATCATAGCCTTATTATACTTTCATTTGTTCCTTCTAGCGGTCTACGCTTGATTTATTTTTTTCGATCTCTGCCTGTATATATCTGTGTGTGTGTATATGTGTATATAATTGTGTACTTGTATTTATTATATGTATATACACATATTTTGGGGTTTTACTTTCACACACGTCAATGTTAATTACGTGTCACCCTTCGTCGCTTTATTATGTACATGTATTTCCTTTATGTACACTCAGTGTTAATGATTTGTCGCCATTCTGCATTTCTCTGAAATGTATTACTTTTTTGTACACGTATCTTGTAATTATCTCCCCCTACACTAATGCCCCACGTGGGTGCTGTAGGTATTGTAAATAAATAAATAAATAAATAAATAAATAAATAAAATAAAAAAACCTGTCAACGAAGCACCGCTTCTGGCTTTGAACGGATCAGAGATCAAGGAATTTGGTCGCATTTACTTGGATGTGAGTGCACTTGGACAGACGCTTCCAGTAAAATTCGTCGTTATAGAGAGCCCGATTTGGCTAGTTGCTCTATATGAGTGGTATAGCGAAGTAGGGGGAACCACTGCTTTTATTGCGATAGCAATTATATGGACAGTCACGGGTGGTTTTTCCCGTCCCCGTCGCCGCCGTCATGAACCGTATATGTATAAGTATGTCTATATATATATATAAAAGTACCAAACAAAAATAATTCAGATAAGTGTTTCCGAAGCGCGGAATCGAACGAGTAACCTCTCGCTCCGCAAGCGCGTGGCACTAACTACTAACCACTAGGCCACAAAGCGCAGATCCTTCAGGGAGTTAACGGCGAGCCTTATATACACACCCTTTACCGCTGGCAGGACTCAGAGACGGCAGGAGCTTATAAGCGTGTCTTCATTACCAGCGAGATGACGCGAGGAGCGCAGCGGACGGCCGCCTTTGCAACAAGAGCGCTGTTCAGACTGAGAGTATCCATCGTGACATCTTACTCGCTCTCGTTCGGCGTATATCTGTGCGTTAGTTTCGTGCGCGCTTCACTTGATAGTTTGCGCTCATCTTCTGTTTGTTCATTTATCAGCCTCCCCTAGCTTTGTATATGTAGCTTTGTGACACACAACGTATAAAGCCCTTCGTACCGTGGCTATGGTACTCGGCTGCAGATCCGAAGGTCGCGGGATCGAATCCCGGCCGCGGCGGCTGCATTTCGATGGAGGCGAAATGTTGAGGCCCGTGTGCTGTGCGATGTCAGTGCACGTTAAAGAACCCCAGGTGGTCGAAATTTCCGGAGACCTCCACTACGGCGTCTCTCATAATCACAGCTGGTTTTGGGACGTTAAACCCCACAAATCAATCAATCAAGCCCTTCGTACCAGCATGCGCTGCCCGCGGGAGGCGCTCACTTACCAAGTGCATGTTTGCTACAATTAATATTGCTCCTGACGCTGCGAGCCTCACTTCGTATAGCAGTAGAGTTTCTTGCTATCGCATTCATTGCTTCGCCCTTGCGGCGAAACTGTGACTGTTTTCTAAAGTGAACCACGGCTCTGCCATGTGTCATGCATTCACCACATGAGGCAAGTGGCGGAGCTTACCTCGTTTAACCTTACTTCGTTTAAGCGCCTATGAGCGTGTTGCGTGGGTTAGCACGAATTTTTATACCGCGAGCAGTACCCCACGAAGGTTAACTTGTGCCCAAGGACAGTTACTACATCCCGTGTCACTGTCTTGCAGCGTTTGTTCGGGACCTGGATACCCGTTGAACTTGCACGTGGCGTTACCGATAAGATCTTGTTTGAATCCTCTGAGCGTAGCGCCCGTCCAAGGAAACGGTCTCACCACGAAGTCTCCTCCCCTGCGTTAAAGGCAAAACGCACGTTTTTATTCTTACCATTATCATCCAGTGAACTTGCGTCGCGGCGAATTGGCGAGGCGTTTGAACTTTGTCCTCCGGCTGTCGCCACCGTTGATTATAGAAAACCAAACGGCGTCACGCGACAGGATGTGTACCCTTTGTCGCGTCTAGGTGATGCCCTGGACCGTCTAAAAGCAGCCTGCCATTTCTCGATGCTAGACCTAATGTCCGGCTACTGGCAAGTAGCAATGCATCACGGAGACGCGGAGAAGACATTTGTTAGCCTCGACGATCTGTACCAATTCAATCGACTGCCCTTCGGCATCTAAAATGCCCTGGCCACGTTTCAGCGTCTCATGGACAAAGTTTTGGGAAACTTGAAGTGGACGATGGCGCTTGTATACCTTGATGACGTCGTAGTCTATGCTACACTTTTGAAGAGCACCAAAATCGACTCGGTGTGCTGTTGGACAAGTTCCAAGCAGCT
Organism: Hyalomma asiaticum; assembly: GCA_013339685.2. Taxonomy (NCBI): domain Eukaryota; kingdom Metazoa; phylum Arthropoda; class Arachnida; order Ixodida; family Ixodidae; genus Hyalomma; species Hyalomma asiaticum. The sequence goes on along the minus strand of CM023490.1, from coordinate 70,520,490 downwards.
GGGTTCTGTCTAAAGTTAAAAAAAAGGTTTCTTAGGTTTCGATGAAGTCTTTTATCTTGGCCACGTCGTCAGCAAGAACGGCATCCGTCCACGTGCTGTAAGGATGCGCGCTCTAGCAGCTTAGAGTGCCCCTTGCATGCCAAAGGAACTGAAAAGCTTCTTGAGGTTCGCATCTTATTTCTGCCTCTTTATCAGTTACTTTGCTCAACAAAGTGTGCCTTTGACAGTCTTGTTGAACAAGACCGTTACGTGGGTTTGGTGGCCTGATCATCAATCTGCATTTGCAGACCTTAAAAGTGATTTGCTACAGCCACCAATACTAGCCCACTTCGACGAGTCATTACCAACGATATTGCAAACGGGCGCCGCCCAAGAGGGCCTCGGCACCGTGCTTTTACAAGACGGCTCTTCAGGTGAGCAATCTTATGCCAGCCGTCAGCTCTCGGATGTGGAGCGACGTCGATACTTCTCTGAGCTCGAATGTCTGGTGGTCATTAGGGCTGCAGAGAAACTTCACCCTTACCTCTATGACCGCCACTTCACCGTGGTGAGAGACAATAGTGCGCATGGTTTAGCTTCAGTCTTAAGGCTACTTGTCCTCAGCATTATTCTGGTGGGCTCTAAAGCTGCAGGAATACAACTTCACGATCGCACATCGATGTCGAGCAACACACAACGACGCCGACTTCCTTCCTCGCCAACCTGTGTCGGTGGGCGTCGTTGAAGACTTCAAGACTGCACAGAGCAGTGAAGGAGAGCTTTGGTCAGTAGTCGACATCTCCACCGCAGGGTCAAGTGATCCCAGCTCACGTTACACGTGGCTTTGACGGTGCTATAAAGTGGAAGACGGCCTGCTTTTACATAGTAGGCGCTCACGAAGGGACTAACCTGTGTAGTAGTTGCCTGTGGTACCGCAGGTCCTCCAGTTGCACGTTCTGAAAACGCCTCGTGACGCCTCTACTGCTGGCCACTTGGGTTATGCGAGAACCAGCCCCCGAATTTTAGAACGCTTCTGGTGGCGCAGCATGCAAAAAGGACGTTAAGGGTCATGTAGCCACCTGCTCAATCTGGCAATACCGTAAGCTCTCGCCCGGAATAAAGCCCACCCCCCCCCCCCCCCACACGCAGTGTTTTGAGCCACCGAGCTCACCCTTCGAAGTGGTGGGCATGGATCACGTGGGCCCCTTCCCAAAGACAAGAATGACAATAAATATTGTCGCTGTCGACCGTTTGACCAAGTCTGTTGAAGCCGAGGCCGTGCCGGACACTTCTGCACATCATGCAGTACTGTTCCTGTATCGCCCGCCATTGTGCGCCAAGCCCCGCCATGGTGGTCTAGTGGTTATGGTACTCGGCTGCTGATCCGAGGGTCGCGGGATGGAACCCCTGCTGCGGCGGCTGCATTTCGATGGAGGCGAAATGTTGATGCCCTTGTGCTGTGCGATGTCAGCGCACGTTAAAGAACCCCAGGTGGTCAAAAATTTCCGGAGCCCTCCACTACGGTGTCTCTCATAATCAGAGCTGGTTTTGGTACGTTAAACCCCACAAAACAACAACAACGGTGCGCCAGAACGATTGCTAAGAGACAGCGGGTGTTGCTTCATGTCGCGAGAGTTTCCAACAGCTTTAAAGACCTGCGGCCCCGAACATGCTACGACGGTCTGTGAACCACCCGCAGTGTGACGGCCTGGTCGAGCGGATGAACCGCAATCTGCGAAATCCTCGCTTGTTACGTGAATACTTGGCACACCAAATGGGACCGCTTCCTCCTCGACCACTCTGCCATGAACCAAACAGGAAACAACACAAGCAACTTCATTCTCCCTTGTGTACGGCAGAGTGCCTTCGATTCTTTTGAACTCTGAGTTCGGCGACTCGAACAGTCACATTGTTGACACTTCCGAGGCAATGCAGCAGCGCCGTCTCGACGCTTCAAAACGGTTGCTCGCCTCGAATGAACGAACTCAGGCGCTGAACACGAAGAACTCTCGTCAGTTCCAAGCATATCATAGGATCCTGGCGACCTCGTTTTAGTTCGTCGTGCGGTGCGCCTCCCGGGGCGTGCTGCAAAGTTTATCCCACGCTTTTGGGGCCCATTTCGCGTCGTTTGCATTTTGGGACCCGTGACATACCGATTACATAATCAAAAGAAGAGGCGTGCAGGACACGGACACAAGAAGAGCAGTGAACACCACGAACGCCGCTAACAACTGAAGCACAGCACAGAGGCGAAAAAGAAAGAAGACACACAGCTTATCTGCGCAAGCTCGGAATGGTAGCGCCACCTGTCATACTGTTACACGTGCCGTTCTACGCGATAGACAACTGCTAAGACATTCTATCTCCTCTCTGTTTAAGATAATCGACGGTTGACTCACGCATGCACTTCCACTAATACTGCTCTTCTTGTGTCCGTGTCCTGCACGCCTCTTCTTTTGATTATGGAATGTTACCAACTCGCTCAACTTTCTGTCCTTTTGAACATACCGACTAGATGTGTTAGATGACGAAGGACATGGTTTGAGTCGAGTGTTCCCTGAGCAGGTCTCGAATATCAAAAGTTTTGCCCGCTGACACATGTACCAGTGTCCATACACATACTCTCTCCCCCCCCCCCCCCCCCGCCTACCCGCTAGAAAGATGTTACGGGTCAAGAGGAGTGAAAGCCAGTGGCCAGAGACTTCGAGGAGACTCACACAGAGGTAGAGGAAGACGAAGAGCAGAGAATAGGCTAGCGGCAATGGCAGCCAGTATAAACAGAAACTGGGTGTATTTTAAGTGTTTTCAGTTTCTATGTGACATGACGAGATGTTCAAGGTTCTCTTTTGGTCAGCTTGATGTAGCCCCCTTACACACTAGCATTCTGCATGCATATGGTATCATGACAGTCCTTAATTTTTACGAAGCGGTATCACCTGAGCAACTAATTGATACAAACACATTGGCAGAACTGGTAACTCATTTTAGAGCTAAACAATTTTGTATTTGAAGAGAAACACTGCTTCCAAGTTAGTGGTACGTCGATGGGTACGCAAATTAGCCCAAACTACGGCAATATATTTAGCTTGAGAACAAATTTTGGTAACCCGAGTGCTAACTCCTTTCTATAGAAACGTTACATTGACAATGTTTTTTACTTGGTGAACAGCAGCGGCTTTCATCATATCGGACTGTAACAAGGTCCACAAACGCATATCGTTTTATCATATGCATTCTGCGTCGACTTTCTGGATAACAGCGTATCAGTGCGACATAATAAACTCTCAACTACTCTATACAAGAAGCCGACAGACCGCCAAAACTACCTGCATTTCCAAAGTAGCCACGTTAAACATTGCAAGAATAGCATTCCGTATAGCCAGGCTTTACGTTTTAATGAATCTGCTCTGAACAATCAGAGCTCCGAAAACATTGTGAAATATTAAGAAATGCTTTAGTTAAGCAAAAGTAGCCACCGCTATTAATTGACGACGCAGTCAAACGTGCCAACGTGGGCGACTGTATAACGCTTTTTCGCACCCTGAACAAACTGACTTCCTTCACCCTATACAAATCTTGTCCTAATCCATACGGCGTCAGTTCCGTGCGTTTCAAATATATACTAAAAAAGCATCATAATTATCTAATGCAAAGTGAACACCTGAAAACCATCTTCGCCGAACCGCCTAAAGCAGTATACGGGCGGAGCAACTGCCGGCCAGGTCTGCCAGGCTAACACGTAGCCACAGCATCACTATCACTGTACCTAAAGCGACAAATATTCGACATATCATCATCTAAGTCCGATGGACATAACCTCACCCTTGTGGAAAACCGCGATGTCAAGTACGCCCCTATATGCGCACATCACGACAAGTTGTTAGTACCGCTTCAAGTTTTCATTTCAAAATCTAAGAGAATTATGAATACGACGGCAGAAACGTAATATATATGCTTGAATTGACACTGTCCAAGAGGCAGTACATTGGAAAAACAGGTGGGGCGTTTAGATGGTGGTTTGGTAATGATAAATCTCGTGCTAACACGCTGCCGAACCTGCCAATTTCTAGAAACGTGCACCTCCCTGACCACTCCTCTGACAAGTTGTCACCTCACCAGAATTGGGTTTTCGTTCAAATTATGATATAGACGTCCGTGAATCGTTTAATTCTTATTTATAAATTCGATACCGTCGTGTCTGGCCTAAATGAAAATGCGGGAAGGTTAAGGTTAGTCTATCTTTGTGACCGATAGCAATTTTCTACGTTTTTCTCCTTTACCAGCTGATCATAGCTTTCTTTCGCTCTCAGCTGATAACGTTTCCGTTATAACGGGTCGATTGCTCGTCGATAGTTTTCGTACCTTTCGAACTTTTTCTTTCAACTCAATGCGCGGAATCTGTACGTAGAATCCTCAGCTGTTTCTTCTTTAGAAAAGACTAACTGGCATTCTGTATGGTGCATTAGTCACCCTTCCGAACAGGGATGGTGAACCACGTGAACGCGCTACAACGAAACCATAAGGTTTTTGTTTGTTCCCTTTCTTTTTACTATCTGTCCACATAGCAGATATTTCTTGTTGATATTGCACTTGTTTGATGGCGTTGTCTCTTGCACCGTGGCGCATGCCGGTCGTGTATTATTGTTTTGGAATGTTATGCCTCTCTCTCTCTTTTTTTGTGCTTTCAGCGTATATGTTCGCATTCTGTGCATACTCGTGTCCATTTATTTTAGATCTACTGACTTGCATTTCGCATGACGTCCTCAGTTCTTGTTTTATATGTATGTACACCTTACTGATAAGCGTATGTATATTAACCGCACCCATGCGCCATGCTCGGTATTTAGATGAAGGTCGGTCCCCGACCGAAAGATCTATAAATCGCTTCATGCGAACGTCTGCTTCTTCTACTTGGTATGTGAACATATATATAATATAATTTGTGCCCAATGGGTCAAACGTATTTGGAGTAAAATGGCAGACACGACGTCGCGGTTATCATTTATTGCAAACGCTTTCGACCACGGTACTGGTACGTCTTTTTCATATGCCTTGAAAAAGAGCCGTCCCGCGGTCGATATTATCCGCAAGAAACGATAACCGCAAAGTCGTTTCTCCTGTTCTCGTCACTCTTTCTGAATGTGTAGGGATGCTAGCGAAATTGGCTGCTGGGTTTTTAGAATATCAGTTTAAAAACGAAATTACTCTGCGTCGCGTATAAATGCTACCAGGTGGGTGGTAAAATTCACTTGTAAATAATAAATACTGTGTTTTTAAGCAAGGTAAGTGAACGTGCGTAGGCTTTTCCTTGGTTCTCGTTACACTTGAAGATTGACCGACATCTTCGAAGATACGGCGCCACAGGTAATTCTTTCACGACTTGCAGGACCAAGTCAAATACATTTCTTTCCCTTTTTTTGCAAGCATATGTGAATGCTCGTTTCCGTCAATGTAAGAAATGGTCATCTCGTTTTCACCACAAGTGAACAAAATTTCTGTGTTATATTTATACTGCTTACATTTCATGCCCGTATTGCAGATCTAGAAAAGGCCGGGGAAGAAGGGCAAGGCGGCCAAAGCGATGCTGGAGCGCACCGAGCGGCGCTGGAAGCTTGCCGACTTCGACAACGACGGTGCACTGGACAAGGCCGAGTTCAAGAGCTTCCTGCACCCCGAAGAGGACGAGCGTGTTCGCAACGTGGTCGTCACCGAGGCCATCGAGCTTATGGACACCGACAAAAACGGCATCGTCTCGTTTGAAGAATACATGGAGCACCTGAAGCGCGTCTCTGGACCGGAAAAGGATAAGGACAAGAACTGGGCTCCGGTACGTTTCCTCTATTTTCATGTGATTGTCCTTGCTCAAAAGTTTACCCAACCTGTTTAGTAACCTAATGAAAATTTAATTATCTTAAGAACGACTGCCTGACCGACCCCTTTTTTATTCCCGCGTACGCCCTAAAGGGAAGTAGACATCCCAGTAGAAGTAAAGAAAGCTTTGAAGGAAATTGAAAAGGTCAGAGCGCCTGGTGTGGATGAGATTAGAAGAGACGTGCTGAAGCATGGTGGCAGGTTACGCTAGAAGAACTGGCAGCCTTGTATGCGCAGCGCCTCATATGGCCTCGAGCATAATAGTGGTGGGAGAATACGAGCATCATCCTGTTTTTTAGAGAAGAGGATTTCAAGAATTTCAAAAAATGCAGGCTGCTCAGCTCATTGACACTTGCCGACACGGTGTTTACGAAAGCAGGCCTCTAATGTAATTTGTGCTACATTAGATTTAAATTAACGAATTAATGAAGCAAGGTGTCGTAAAGGCTATTCAACAATGAATCATATTCACATGATCAATGAGGCAAGACAGAAATCAGCGGCATATAACAAACCCTATATGGAGCCTCCATAGATTACGAGAAAGCATTCGACTGGGTCGACACCTCAGAATTCACGCATGCACTGCGCAAACTAGGCAAGAGCAGGATATGTGCGGTGGCTGCACATAGCCTTCTGTGAGAGCTAGGCTTGTTGGTGCATGTTGAAGCGCAGCTATTTCGAGCACAGTGAACACAATGACAAAGAGAGACACACTAGACACACCAGCGCTACTTGGAAGAATTAAATTTTATTTCCTCGACCAAGCCTCAACGAAAATACCTGCGAGCGCGCATCATTGGTCACATGACCCATGCTGAAACAGTGTCATCCTTTGGCCTTTTTTTGTTACATGTCCTAACTAATATACGATGGTCACGTGACCTATGACGGGTGCTCGCAGATACTTTTGTTCAGGCTTGGTCCAGGAAAAATAAAAGTATTGTCAGTAGCGCCCCTCTGTGTAGTGTCTCTCTCTCTTTGTGCTCAAAATAACTGCCTTCCATAAGGAAGGAAGGAAGGAAAAGGAAAACAGAAAGGAGAGCAGTAAAACACCAAGGAGCAAGGCTGTACGACAAGGAGACACAATCTTTCCACTGCACATCACAAGAGGTATCAGAACACTGAGCTCGTATGCGGTCGGTTGGAGTGTTGTAGGGACCGACAACCGGCCAGAACCCTTGATAACATCTTTGTGCATTTGGAAAGATGCCGAGTTACAGTAACGCAGTCGAGCATCCTTTAGCAATTGGAGTACGATTTACATTTTTAAATTGAGTTTGAAAAACACAGATAAGACGCCGATGTGTCACTTGGCGGTGAAGCCTTGATACTGAGATTTAAGGTATTTAAATGTATTGTATGTCACCTACTGCTGGTCATTATGTCTGTTATCGAGTAGGATAAAGGTTTTTGTGCGAAGCCCATGCACCCAATCATGAGTATACTTAGCATGAGGAAACCAGGAGCGTCGACAGCACCATGGCGAGTAAACGGCAGCTCATGTTAGGACATAACACTGGCACTCGAGCTGGCGAACAGCACAGGGAAGATAAATGCGGGCTATACGGTGCCCTGGCGTGCATGTCATGAACGTCGTTCGTTCCTACAGAATGGAGCAAAGCTGGGCAAAACCATGCCGAGTGCTACTAAGACATACATATCATTACTAAATCGCGCTGACAGAGCTTAACACACACTGCACGCGCAGTTGACGTTTCACAAGAACCATCATCACAACTGCATCATCAGGACTGCTGGTGTATTAGGTTTATTGCTAGAGTTACTTTGTGAGAGGAGCCGTGGTAGCGTGCTTGCTTGGCACTTTGGGGAACCCGTTTCGACACCTGCCTACCTCATCGGTCGATGGTTTCGGATGTTACAGCACCTTCGTGGATATCTGTGTGTTTGTTATATCTACGTTTCAGTGTCATACGAGGGCAAACGGTATGCGTTTGTTATTTTCAAGTTAAATGTCTATTCTAGTTGGGAAGAGATCGACATGTGCTGTATCAAATTCAAACACCTGCGGCACATATCCGAATGCCACGTGTATGAGCCACACGTGATTGCAGTGTCGTTAATCGTGGCATACATAACGAGTATATCATGTTAGTAAGCATCAACCACTCATGTTCGTCATCCATTCTACCTTACCCTCGAAGTCGGTGCATACTGGATGAACGAGACGGTCATGAGACCACCGAGCCGAAGGTGGCCAGACAGACAGACAGACAGACAGACAGACAGACAGACAGACAGACAGACAGACAGACAGACAGATAGATAGATAGATAGATAGATAGATAGATAGATAGATAGATAGATAGATAGATAGATAGATAGATAGATAGATAGATAGATAGATAGATAAGGTCATGTTGCTCAAGTTCGCCAAGAAATGCTTTGCAATCAACATGCAGAAAAACTCAAGAAATATTCAGTAGTTTCGGAAGAGCACGGCCCTTTAAGATAAGTAGTGAGGTGCTGGGAGTGCTAAGCGAATGGATCTACTTAGGGCAGGTAGTGGCACTAGATCCAAAACGCAGCACTAAAATAACGAGAAAGAAATCGCAGTGGCCCACCTCTGGCAGCTATTGCCTGATTATCAGTTGCACCTTGCCATTAGGAAGTGTATACCATCTGCACCTTACCGCGGAAGGGTGCGCGTTTGACCAGGTTGGTTCATGATTACGAGAACACGAAACAGCGCTGAACAGCCGGGCAAACGAAGAGAGTGCCTGTGTCTGCTATCTTTCGTCTTCAATGCCCTTTCGTCTTGCCTCTTGCCGTTGCTCACTTAAGGGGCAGAAAGAAGCCTTTGTTTCGGCGCGGAGATTGGATTGAGTCAGCTTTATTTGTCCAACGGCTGCTGCTGGTGGCAGGTGTAGGCTGCCAGCGGCCCGCCGCTCGACGAACGTCTTCCAATGACCTCGACTGTGACACCGTCTCCGCCGTGGTTTTGGTACATGCCATTAGCGATCACCTCCAAATCCCGGTAATTACAGAGTTTAAATATAAGTTTGAACTAGCCATCCTGCTAACTATCTAGCAATTTTGCGACTCTTATGACGCCCGCCACTATTCTGTCTTGAAGAATTTTTCTGCTTTCCTCGAAGAGCCTGTTTTTAGGGAATTTTTGAAAGGCTATATATCGCTGCACGGCATGCGTGCTCCGACAACGTTTAAGCAGAATTGTTGCTGGGCGAGTTGGTTGACATTGTGAGAACACAAGGTAGCGCAAAAAATCGAAAAAGACTTAGGAAGAAGGGGAGAAGAAACAACAGGTCGAGCGCTAAACATCAACTGAATTTATTCAAACAGAAGAGCCAAGAATTACAACATATGCGCATGAGTGCATGGACGTCGTGAAAGGCGAAATTAAAATACAGAATTTAACAGATGTGTTTCATTCTCATACAGAGAAACCGATGTGTCACTAATACAACTCGTGCCTCTCTTTTTTTATGTGACATGCCTCCAAAAGTTCCCTAGCCTACGTATCACCACTCCTGCCAACTATGTTTGCCTCACGCAATCTTGGTTCACATCCGCATGTATTGCAGTGCGCAGGTAAATGCGTCACGCCTTTGTTCATTACAGATAATTCGTGCTCCCGTGCTCGGACATTGGACGCGTCTGCCTGTTTGGCCCACATAGGTTTTCCCACACAACATCGGTATTTTATACACGACGCCCTTCGTGCAAGCCACGTAGGATATGGTATGCTTTTTCCCGCATCGAGATTTTTTTTTTCGCCAACGCGCCCAATGCGCGGACACAGTCCAGCCAACTTGCGTGGCGCCGAGAACACAACAGGCACACCGAACCTATTGCCGACTTTTTTCATTTTGTGGCAAAGATTGTGGACGTAAGGCACCACTGCGGGCTTACATCCTTTTGGGATGGGGCTGGGCATTTTCTTGTTCGTGCCCTTCACCTTCTGAAGAAGGGTTTTTGGGACCGCGCCTATGACCGAGCATGGATAGCCGTAGGAGAACTTCATGCTGGGGGAGTTGGTGCATGACTTTTTTCCAAGTTTGTTGCGCGTAGAAGGGACAATCACAGGAAGAACAAGGCAGACAGAAAGAGCGCAAACTATCAACTGGTTTATTTGCTCTTGAAACAGATTATATAAGCATGTCCAAACGTCACAAGGATAGGAAAGAGGGTAGAAAGGGGGTGAGAGGGGAAGCATACAATTCAGAACACCTCACCTTCCCATACACCTGCGCAAAAACTGGTCTTCAGCCTTATACAGGGTAACAGAAGTGTAGCTTACACATTTATCACCTTTATCTTTATTCTTCTTCTTTATTCAAAGGTTACCCCGCATTGCCCAAAGGCGTTACAGCAGGGGGGTTACAGAAACGACATAAACAATTCTTCGTTCTTACAGCACACTTGCATGGCAGACAATCCATTCCACTCTTTAACAGTTCTAACAAAAAATGAATTCGCGAACAGGTTCGTCCTGGTGCGTAATTCTCTTATTTTAAAAACATGGTTAGTTCTAGATGAACGGTAATGAGGTTCCTTAAAGTATTTTTCTTTATTAATTCCTGTTTTATCATTATATATCTGAAAAAAGAACTTCAGTCGCAGCTTTTGCCGACGCGAGGAAAGCAGTTCCCACCCAAGTTCATTTTTCATCTGAGTGCAGCTCTCCCCTCTATTGTACCGTCCCAAGACGAACCTGGCCGCCCGGTTTTGAATTTTTTCAATTTTATCAATCAATGTGGCTTGCGAAGGATCCCACACGGCACAAGCGTATTCCAATATAGGTCGTATACATGTTAAATAGGCTGTCTTTTTTAAGTTCAGTTCCAAAGTTTTTAAATTACGTTGGATAAAGTTTAGCGCCTTTCCATCTTTACAAACTACATCATCTACATGCGCATTCCACGAGCAGTCGGATGACAAGACTACCCCTAGGTATTTATAACTATGTGCTCTTTTTAGACGTTCATTGTTTAAAGTATACTCTGTTTCCATTGGTTTCCGCTTCCTTGTAATAGAGACATGGACACACTTTTTATTATTTAGGTTCATTTTCCACGTAGAGCACCAATCTTGAACACGTTCCAAATCAGTTTGCAGTTGGGTAAGGTCTCTGTCACTCTTTACTTGTCTATACACAACACAATCGTCTGCAAACAATCTAATATGTGATGAAATACCTGCTGAAATATCATTTATGTAAACTAAAAATAAAAGTGGCCCTAAAACTGAACCCTGTGGAACTCCCGATGTCACATCAACGTAATCAGAGCTTTTGCCGTTTAAGATGACGCATTGCCGGCGCTGGCACAAATAATTTTCAATCCAATTTAGGACAGCAGAATCTATATTTAGTAATTTAAGTTTGTTGCAAAGGAGTGAATGTGTTACCGTGTCGAATGCCTTGCGGAAATCTAAGAAGATGCAGTCAGTTTGCCCCCCTGAATCAATGGTGGATACCAGATCATGATAAAATTCAACCAGTTGTGTGGTGCACGACAACCCCTTTCGGAACCCATGTTGAACATTAGTTAATATATTGTTTTCAGTGAGGTGTTTCATTATTCCAGAGTAGAGAATGTGTTCCATTACCTTGCACACAATTGATGTTAGAGAGATTGGTCTGTAATTCCCAGCATCCTTTTTCGATCCCCCCTTGTGGATTGGAACAACATGGGCAGTTTTCCAGTCAACAGGTAGGAGGCCTGATTTCAAAGATTGTTTATAAATTATGTGCAAGTAAAGAGAGATTGGTTCGGCGCATCGTCTCAGAATACGCGGAGAAATCGCATCTGGGCCAGTTGCTTTCGTTTCGTCTGTTTGCTTTAATAGCTTTTCAATGCCACTTACGCTGAACTCAATTGGGTTCATTGGAGGTATGCTACTGGCGTCGAACGAATAGGCAAAGTCCTGTATTGGCAAAAAGATAGATTTAAAATAGTTGTTCAAACAATTCGCCTTCTCTCCATCATCTGTGATAGTTTTGTTATTATGAACAATTTCATTTATACCGACACTCTCAGAACCGCAACTCTTGATATATTGCCAGAAATGCTTAGGATTTGCTCTCAGCGTGTCGTTCAATTTTTTAAAATAGACGCGTCTGGCATTTTTTATACCTTTTTTATATTCTTGCGTAATCTGAAATAACTTTTGATAGTAGCTAGTCCGTTTAGTTCGTTTGAATTTAGCGAATAACCGCTTTCTCTTATTGATTAGCCGTAACATACGTGACGTCATCCACGGCTTTCTTCGTTTTTTCATTTTGGAGGAATCCGCGCTTGGCACGTGTGCCTCAACGAGTTCAAGTAGCTTATTTTTGAACAGACGCCACAATTCATGCACATCCTTATCATCCACCAGGCATTCGAAGACCGGTAGATAACTATACAGTTTTTCATTTATGCTAGAATAATCGCCTCGGTCAAAGAAGAATACTCTTCTATTCCCGCTGTGCTTCACGCGATGAATTTTCGTTTTTATAGATGCGACTACAGCGTGGTGGTCACTTAAGCCCGGAATAACAGTTGTTGAGTTTACAAGGTTTGGCGAGTTGCAAAACAACAAGTCTAAGATACTATTTTCACGGGTTGGCTCGGTTACATATTGTAGCAGACCGTGAGTATCAATAATGCTTTTGATGTTCATGTTAACTTGACTACATTTTGGAATACACAGGTATTATCACTCCAGTGAAGGTCTGGTAAATTAAAGTCGCCACCTACCAACATAACTTGACCTGAAACCTCAGAGATAACTTCACCGAAAGCATGTAGTGGCGCCACGTCAGAGTTCGGTGGCCGATACACCACCCCGGCAGTAAGTGAAAAATAATGAGATAAATGCACTTTACACCACACTGCTTCCACCGCATCATGGCTGATATCAAGGGCAGATGAGCGTAAATCAGATCGAACAAGCAAAAAAACGCCGCCACCACGGCTCAGCCTATCTTTTCGATAGACAATAAAGTTCTCTGGAAAAACTTCACTGTCGCTGATGGAAGGATTTAGCCAAGATTCCGTGCCGAATACTATATCCGCCTTTACAGACTCTATTAAGGCCGCAAGTTCATCCGCTTTGTTACTCACGCTACGGCAATTAACAACTAGAGCAACCAGGTCGACATGAGGGCTTACCTTAATTTGGGCACCACGTCAAGGTTTTGTAACAGGAACAACTTCTTCCTTTTCTTTGTCCCACCTAAAAACCCCGCCGTTTATAATAAGCTTATCATGACTTAACTTCACTTTGTTATTTGTATCTTCCTTTTTAGCTTTCGCATATTCCCACAGGCGCTTGCGCATTCCACGTGTCTCAGGCGAGTAATCCTGAGCAACGCTGAAATTGGTCCCTTTAAATCTTTTGGCATTTAGTAGAACGTCTTGTTTTTCTTTGTAACAGGAGAAATTTACAATAATTGGTCGCTTAGCTTTTCCAGTAAAACGACCAATCCGGTGCGCTCTTTGAACCGACTGCAACTGTATTCCCAAGTTATCTTCACAAATCCTCTGGATTAATTTTTCTGGCCAACTCTGGTCTGGCTCCTCCCGAGTTTCTTTCTAAAAAAGATTAAGAAACTCGGGAGGAGCCAGACCAGAGTTGGCCGTGAACTATTAGAAGCATTTTTTATTAAAGATAAATGTGATAAATGTGTAAGCGACACTTCTGTTACCTTGTATAATGGCTGAAGACCAGTTTTTGCGCAGGTGTATGGGAAGGTGAGGTGTTCTGAATTGTATGCTTCCCCTCTCACCCCCTTTCTACCCTCTTTCCTATCCTTGTGACGTTTGGACATGCTTATATAATCTGTTTCAAGAGCAAATAAACCAGTTGATAGTTTGCGCTCTTTCTGTCTGCCTTGTTCTTCCTGTGATTGTCCCTTCTACGCGCAACAAACTTGGAAAAAAGTCATGCACCAACTCCCCCAGCATGAAGTTCTCCTACGGCTATCCATGCTCGGTCATAGGCGCGGTCCCAAAAACCCTTCTTCAGAAGGTGAAGGGCACGAACAAGAAAATGCCCAGCCCCATCCCAAAAGGATGTAAGCCCGCAGTGGTGCCTTACGTCCACAATCTTTGCCACAAAATGAAAAAGTCGGCAATAGGTTCGGTGTGCCTGTTGTGTTCTCGGCGCCACGCAAGTTGGCTGGACTGTGTCCGCGCATTGGGCGCGTTGGCGAAAAAAAAAATCTCGATGCGGGAAAAAGCATACCATATCCTACGTGGCTTGCACGAAGGGCGTCGTGTATAAAATACCGATGTTGTGTGGGAAAACCTATGTGGGCCAAACAGGCAGACGCGTCCAATGTCCGAGCACGGGAGCACGAATTATCTGTAATGAACAAAGGCGTGACGCATTTACCTGCGCACTGCAATACATGCGGATGTGAACCAAGATTGCGTGAGGCAAACATAGTTGGCAGGAGTGGTGATACGTAGGCTAGGGAACTTTTGGAGGCATGTCACATAAAAAAAGAGAGGCACGAGTTGTATTAGTGACACATCGGTTTCTCTGTATGAGAATGAAACACATCTGTTAAATTCTGTATTTTAATTTCGCCTTTCACGACGTCCATGCACTCATGCGCATATGTTGTAATTCTTGGCTCTTCTGTTTGAATAAATTCAGTTGATGTTTAGCGCTCGACCTGTTGTTTCTTCTCCCCTTCTTCCTAAGTCTTTTTCGATTTTTTGCGCTACCTTGTGTTCTCAGGACAACGTTCAAGGTGGCGCACATATGTTTCGCAGGCGCAGCAGAGCCACTTCAGCACGTACATGGACAAGGACAAGGACGGCGCGCTGAACGAGGTCGAGATGCGTGACTGGGTGCTTCCCAGCCACGACCGTGAGGAGGGCGAGGCCTGGAGACTGATCTCGGTGGGAGACGTCAACCAGGACACCCGGCTCACCAAGGAGGAAATCGCTGCGCAGCCCGACTACTTCATGGGAATCTTGCCACATGAATTCTGGCAGCAGGAGGGACACGCGGGCACCGTCAAGCAGAAAGAGGAACTGTGAGGAGACTCCAAGTGTCGGTGGGCAGAAGTGAAAACGACTGGGAACTGCTCTGTGGATGTGTGTGTGCACACAGGGACATGTCGGAAAGCATTTGATGGCAATCCATGCACAGCAACCAAGTCACATCTTCACAACCGATATAAATTGCACAGTCGTAACCCTGGGTTTTAAGAAAACTATACTACGACCGATCTGTGACTGAATACCGTTATTTTTCTAACTTATCAGTGCTCCTCTAGCGCTAATGCATTTCCCCTTTAGTGAATTTTCGAGCGCTTTTTGATAAGGCGCTTATCTGGCGTGTCTTTATTGCTTGACGATAGTGTCTTCCACTTCTGCCTCTCTACATCTTAATTAGTCTGTGACACTGTACCAATACATTGCTGCATATCCTCATTAGTAAATAAAATGAAACAAGAGGAGCCACCTGCAGGGCTTTCGATTGTTGTCCGTCTTTCGTAGATTTGACACTCAATAAGGGATCGTTCTGTTTTGTGGTGGAAACGGGAAAAAATATGGCGTGTGCCAGGCAAGGGCACCTGCCGGTGCAAGTTAGGATCCGGAAGGCGCACGCACGTATGGATTCATGCGGGTGACATGAACAAACGTTGAAAAGGACAGATGTTATTCCACGCGAAAGCTGTCGCAGGATTCGGTAGGAAACGGAATATCGCTAAAAAAAGTTGTCCTTGTGGGACCATACAATGACACACCAGGGAAATGGCCGGGGTAACCACGCAAACAGCACACCGTCTTCTGGTTTGTTCGGACAGGAAAGCCAGCGAGGCGAGCAATCTTTCGTACCCGTAATGCCATCGAAATTGTGAGCAGTGGAGGTGTCCATGGACTAAACAAGATCACTGCCGAATAGCGCATAAAACGACGAGTGGCCAGTGGTTCCAGGCGGCGAGAGTCATACACGAACTTCACAAATGGCACAGTGACGTCCCAGTCTTATCATTTTGAAGAAACATACATTGCTAGCACGTTGGTAGGCATATCTGTAAGGCACTCGGTGGATGGTGAGCAGTGATAACTTCGTGTCTAGTGGAGCGTCGAGTAAATCAGAAATGGCCAGCGATCTGCGAGTAGTAGCCCCGGAGAGCCGTGGTGTAGGATTGCGTTGTATAGGGGGAAGTCCGTGGCGTCTGCGGTGCAACTGGTAGGCTGTGATGGGAAGAGTGGTGTGAATGTGTGGGCCCAGGACTGCTCAGCAAGGGAACACAATTCAGCCATGAGTGCACTCGCACACAAACACTAATTCTATTTACAGGTAAACATTATATAATATACAACTCAATGATTTCGCTATAACTAGCTAGGAACATGAAGTCCTTTAACAGGCAATAAAGTCTTGATAAATAATAGGGACATTTAGCGTGTCCGGTAAACCGGTATACGCAAAGGTGCAGCGGATACCGGATAGCGTGTAGCGTTGTTTTTCGCAGTGAAGTGGCGCCAGCTATGGGGGATAAACAGAACAAGCAAACCCGCGTTATGTGTCCTCCGAGATTCTGGAAGCCACTCGCTAAGCCTACAGCTTCGATAATTTCATTCTGGCTCTCAGAAACGGCGTTGAATCATCACGGATACTTTACTGTCGAAGCTGCATGATACAAAGCTAAGGCAAATACAACCGTCAGTTAGTTACTTAAGGGCTACAGAGCGCGCGACGACCATTTGAAAGATTCGAAGCGGAGGGCGGTCAGTCGGCCATGTTTGCCAATGCGCTGTTTACGCCCGGTATTACGCTGTACGCAAAGCGCTTGCGTATAGCGGTTTACCGGACACACTAAATGTCCCTAATGTCTCTCGCCGTGTTAGGCTTGCGGGGGAGACTGTTGACGAGTCGGCGCGGACTCGGTCAGTCGATGCGATGTCCGGCTCGTTGACGACGTGAGCGTGCGTCGGCCCACGACACAGCATGGCTTCGAGAGCAGGGGTATGGGCCACCGTGGTAGCTCAGTGGCATAGAGGCTACTATGTTCCTTTGGCCGCAGCCCGGACATGAGTCAGTCGACTGGCACGGGAGCAGAACGGGATCAGCTGCCTGGGACGGCAGCTGGAACAGCGGTGCCTCGCCTGGTTCCTGGGCCAGTCACCCAGCTGGAGCGCAGATTGCATTCGTGGGTTGACTAGCTATCAGGAACGGCAGCCAGAACATCGGACCCTTTGTCTGGTCCGTGGGCCAGTCACCCAGCCGGAGCGCAGGAACGGTACAGCGCTGAAAGGACGTCGCGAGGTTCCCCGGACCAGACGTCCAGCCGAAAACCGCCTTGCTCGGACGCTGAGCCGCCTCGTACGCTGGCACGCGCTCTTCCGTCACGAGTTTCCCGCTGGTTATACTTCGTCGACTCCAGCGTCACTCAGTTTCGGTTTCGCTCTTTTACCATGTACGTCATCACATAGGCAGTACAAAAGGACAGAAAGTTGAGCGAGTTGGTAACAGTCCATAATCAAAAGAAGAGGCGTGCAGGACACGGACACAAGAAGAGCAGTGAACAACACGTTCACTGTTCGGCGTTCGTGTTGTTCACTGCTCTTCTTGTGTCCGTGTCCTGCACGCCTCTTCTTTTGATTATGGACATAGGCAGTACACTTTTGGCTGCATAATGCATGACGTCCTCCGTTGCAACCGCTATTCATCTGTTCCCTTAGAGGATCACAGTAGGGCAAGTCACACGCGAAAGAAAGGATCGATGAGAATGTCGATTGCTGTAAGAGGCCAGCTGGAGCCATATGATAGTTTCGACATTGGCAGAAATCACAAGCAGTGACACATCGCCGCATGCATCGGTATACATATGGCCAAAATAAGCGGCGACGGACGCTGTCATGGGTGTGAGTTACACCGATATCAGGAATGGTGGGTGTGTCGGGGAGTTCTGTGGTATCCCGGCAGTGGTTCAGCGCCATCAGGGCGCAGGTTTTGTCTATAAGGGACTCCGTCAGAAACACAGAATAGGTATATGGAAAGATCGAGAGTGACCGCGCACGGTCAAGAGAATATGGTGCGTATAATGCGACCAAGGCGCTGTTCATGGTTCGGAACCACGAAAGAGATATTATGCTGAGGTCAGAGTCGACGTCTCTATAGGTCCGGTAGATCTGCAAGGACGAGCAGTAGACTTCCTGATGCAAAGTTCCCGGTTTGTACGCTACTGAGAAAAGAAACTAGTGCAAGCACAACAGCCTGGGGGCCCTTAGTGTCTTCCACTGAGGTTGAGTAGCAAAGGCCCTGGCGGTCGGTTCTTAGGCGGAGATAGCGACTAAATAAGAACGGACGAAACTTCGCTGTCGTGTCGACAAGCACTGGGCTCCCTCGCTCTGTGAGAGTCGCTGCTTACTTCTGTAGCAAGAAGGTGGCTGATGTAAGCGATGACGAAGTTACGTGCACGGTGCATGTGGGCAAGGACGGTGTCCGTGCAGTAACCACTGTGCGTACATCAATGGGCGTTGAAGGGTGGACATGTGCTGAGATTGGGGACGTTGTTGACAGTTTCGCCAGTGTCTTGATGGCTGACAGCATGAGACCCACTCAACTTGGAATGACACTGAACACTGGGAAAATGACAACACGATGGACCGGAAAGAGGAGAAAACGGGAGAGGATGCATGCACCTCGTATCTCACCACACTGTACTGACATCAGCGCGCTCAGTGCCGCAAATCCAGCGAGCATACAAAGGCAGGTGTCAGTGTTGAGGGTCTGCAACAGTGCAGAGACCCTAGCGCGCCCACGATATTTCATTGAGCTACTAAACGCACATTACCTCCTATCAGCTTTCTTACCCCAGAATTTCCGAAGATCACTGAGAACGTTTGCAATTAATAATGCTCCTACGTTTCTAAACATCGATACGATTATGACGGATGCCGTAGTGCGGGGCCCCGGAAATTTTAACCACTTAGGTATAACGCGTCCCACGACGACACATAAAAACGAGAAACATAACGGCCTGCGTACAACTGACGATGAACAGCACTTCATGATCATTGATACAAACGTGGATACTTGCCGCGCAACGTTTGTAATTACCATTAGTCGTTCTATAAAGAGAAAGAAATGAGCCACCTATATTCAATTCGAGCTTAGTTCAACGAAAGCATGAATCACGTCGAAAACACGTTTTCGGAGAATAGCACCTTTTAAACAATTGATAGAACTGCATAGGTTAGAAATTAGCACGACGCATTTCATAAAGAGAAATATTAAGCCACCCGCAAAGTAGCTCTCGCTTATATACAGGAACACACGAATGATAAAGAAAAGTTGTGAGACCGTTAAGCTTCGCCTTGAGAGTTCAATGCCATGGCGATGCCTGGGCCCATTGTCATCGCAATCGCTTTCGCTTGCTGTGCTGTTCAGTCGCCTAACCATGTAACCACACTCGCTATTGCATGTCTTTACCGGTAGAGTTGAGATTGTGAATTACTGCGATGTAACTGGCAAAGTGGCGATGCGCTGTCAAATCTTGCCGATGAAGAAGGCACTGCATTCGCCTGGCGCTTGTAGACATCACAGGACACATCACAAACGTGTCAACATGACGTGAATGAACGTCTATACGCAGGCGAACACAAACGCGAGCACAGGCGACCAGGCCCTTAAGTGCGAGCATCCTACTGCATGCTCCATGCATGTGGAGCGGCGAAACATGCCGCCGTTAGTGTTCTGTATACGCTCCGTGCATGTTAAAGAACCCCAGCTGGTCAAAATTTGCGGATCCTGTCCAACACGGCGTACCTCTTCTTCTTATCTCTTTCAGTCCCTTTCCTCTACCCCCTTGGACGCGCGGCCGGTGTCCCCACATGGGCTGCATAACTTAGCGTCATTTCGTTAACCCAACCACAGTCATCTTCGTCACCACAAACTAGGTGCTGCGTGTACTTTGCGCCATCTCGCGGGTCAAGCCTCTGCCACGCTTAAGCACCTCCGAGATGAGCGAGCCACCAACGGGAAATAGTATATAGAAATGGCTTGCTGTAAGCGTTCCCAACAATGCCTGCGGCGTAGCCGAGTGCATAGCGCAACGCGCTTTCATGTGAGGGGTCCGTCGTTCGACTCCCGCTCGCTCTGAAGGTGTTTCTCTTTCTTTCCTTCAATCTGGAATTATCGCTCAAGGACAATGCCGATTTCATAACAAAGGAGGCTGACACCGAAATTTCTGGGAAACGAGCTCTTTAACTGCCTATCGCAGTTAAAACACGGACGTTTCCTGAGAATAGCGGTTCAAGGGATTTCAGGAGAAGCACACATATTTACCGTGCCATGTTTGAAATTACCACGACAGAAACAACTCTCGCTTATCCACAAGAACACATGAACGATGAGGAAAACCATGTTTTCAGAGAATAGCGGTTCAAGGGCAACTGGCCGAACCACAGCTATATACCGCGACGCACTCGGAAAGTACACGCCAGATAACTTAAAAAATATAATAAGCCTCCTGCAAAGAACTTTCGCAAAGAACATAGATGAAAGCGAAATTACATGCTTTACGACAAGGAGGGTTTCAAAGCCAATCGAGGTGGCCACACATATTTGCCACGCCACGTTAGAAGTAAAGAAGAGACATTCCGTAAAAGGAAACGTAATCATGCGACTGCAAGCAAATCTCGCTTATCTAAAGGAAAACATATGACAAAGAAAAAAAATCCACGCATAGCCACGGAGCGAATGATGATGAGTGGGAGAAGCTCCTGATGTTCATCGTAGATCGTACCGAGTTCCGGATTAATTTAGTTAACGCGCACGCTACGAATCCTTATGGTTCAACTACGCACAAGTGAAATCTCCCACCGGCACTTTATTGCAAGTCAAGATCCAGTGCCTATATATATATATATATATATATATATATATATATATATATATATATATATAGCAGTCGGTATTTTTCTAATCAAGAAACTCGCTAGAAGACGCTGCGTGCGTCAACGTTGTCTCTCGCGGTTGAGGGCGCGTTCTCCTTCTTTGCGAGCTGGTAGAGCTTTCATCGAAGAAAGAGCGTTTCCATAGTCAACGTGCGCTTTCTTTCGCTCTCTCTTTCTCTGTCTCTCTCACAAGACAGCAGATGGAAGAGTGAGAGCTCTCGCGCGCCGGGAGGCACGCGCCGAGGGCGATCGCGAGCGTGGCTACGACACGACAACGAAACATTGAGCGCCGCAGCGCCATCTATCGATCAATTCACGTACTAGCTAAGCAGCACCGCAGCGCCATCTCGTGATCATTCTGAGATCATTCAAGAGCGAGCGCTTTCAAGAGCGAGCACGAGACCTAGGTGTCTCGTGCGCCATGCGCTCCCATACTACGCGTCCCATACATCTGAATGAAGCGAGCACCGCAGCGCCATCACGCCATCTAGTGAGCACTTCATGAACTAGACGAGGGACAACAGAGGATGGAACGACCCACGGCGTAAGGAGCTTCGCCCCTAAAAATGTGCCTAATGGCCATTTAATTTAATTAAACCACAGAAGGCATATTGATGGTCAGCGCGAAACACGAGGACAAAAGAAGAACGAAGGGACACAAACCACAGCGCTGTGGTTTGTGTCCCTTCCTTCTTCTTTTGTCCTCGTGTTTGGCGCTGACCATCAATATGCGTAATCAGTTCCAACTCGCCCATATGACCACCCATAAACCACAGAAATTTACTGCGCCACCTTAAAATCACCACGACACTTTCCGTAAGGAGGAGTAAAATAGGCTGCCCGCAAACAACTCTCGCTTATCTAAAGGAAAACATAAATCACAATGAATGACAACGGAAACAGGTGCTTTCCGGAAACAGGTTAATGGGCGATTGAGGAAACTACAGATATTTACCGCACCATGTTAGCGATCACCACTACCCATTCCACAAAAAATATAATAGGCCGCCCACGAACAAATGTCGCTTATCAAGAGGAAAAAAAATGAATGATAACCAAACATATTTTCCGAGAGAAGCTGTTAAAAGGGAGTCGAGGGATACACAAATACCGCGGCACACTATGAATTCACTGGACACAATACCTAAAAAGGAACATAATAAGTCACCTGAAAATAATACTCGCTAACCTACAGAAAAACAAGAATGATAACGACAACGGATGCTCTCCGAGAATGGAGGTTAATAGGCAATTGAGGAAACCACACATATTTACCGCAGCTCGTTACACATTACCATTCCGTGAAGAGAAACCTAATAAGCCGCCTGAAAACAACACTCGCTTACCTACCAGAAAGCATGATTGATAACAAAAAACGGATGCTTTCTGAGAATGGAGGTTAATAGGCAATTGAGGGAGCCACACACATTTACCGCGGCTCGTTACAAATGACCAAGCCACATTCCGTGAATATGAACATAGTAACCCGCCGGAAAACAACAATCGCTTACCTACAGGAAAATATGAATGATAACGAAAATGGATGCTTTTTCCCGAGAGTGGAGGTTAATAGGCAATTTGAGCGAACCACACACATTTCCCCCTGCCGGGCTCGTTGCAAATACGAAGACACATTCCGGTGAATATGAATATAATAAGCGCCTGAAAACAACACTCGCTTACCTACAGGAAAATATGAAGATACGAAAAGGGATGCTATCCGAGAATGGTGGTTAATAGGCAGTTGAGGAAACCACATATATAGACCGCGGGCTCGTGATCAAATACCAAGTCACATTCCGTGAATATGACCATAAATAGCCGCCTGAGAAACAACACTCGCCTTACCTACAGGGAAAATATGAATGATAACGAAAGGAGCTATCCGAGAATGGTGGTTAATAGGCAGTTGAGGAAACCACATATTTGACCGCGGCTCGTTACAAATTACCAAGTCACATTCCGTGAATATGACTATAATATCCGCCTGAAAACAACACTCGCTTACCTACACGAAAAATATGAATGATAACGAAAATGGATGCTTTCTGGGAATGGAGGTTAATAGGCAATTGAGGGAACCACACATTTGCCGCCGCTCGTTACAATTACGAAGACACATTCCGTGAATATGAACATAATAAGCCGCTTGAAAACAACACTCGCTTACCTACAGGAAACATGAATGATAACGAAAACGGATGCTTTCCGAGAATGGGGGTTAATACCCAGCCGAAAAACCCACCAGCCCGAGTCTGGTGTCTTTTACCCGTTCACACCAGAGCGGAAATTCCGACACGGGTTCTGGCGTGTCTGGTGTACCCGGTCGGTTTGGTGTGATCTGGTGTATCTGGCTGGTTTGGCGTCTTTGGTGTGATCTGGTGTACCCGGCCGGTTTGGCGTGTTTTGGTGTATCCGGCTATTTTTGTGTAATCTGGCATCAAGCGACCTGGTGCCATATACCATAATTTCGCACTGTTACACAACTATTGCCAAAACAGCAGATGTTACTAATCTTGTACTATGATTAAACCTACTGTGGATCAAACTGTGCACACACTTTTTCATGCCCGAGAAATGATGGCAGGCTGCATGACACAGTAGTTTTGATAGCAAAAAAAAAAAAAAACGGCCGACTTGTTTATTTCATTCTCGATCTTCTCGGCTTGCTAGTTTTCTGTGGCAGCCATTCAAACCTTTGTGGCCTGCTTTGACTCTTCTCCAGAGTGGCCTCGGACAGCAGTGTGGCACCTGAAAAGGACAAAAACAGTGTGTTATAGGAGTTTCCTCATTATAAAGGGACACTAAGGCCACATATTAGATTGAGCAAGACTGAAAGATTGGGTTTGTGTGATAGCCACTTCACTACTGCTGGTGAGAATGCAGTTGTAAGAAAATGACAAAACTTAAAAATTGGAGCTTGTTTTTTTTTAAATGCGGGAACATGGGAATGTAGGCTACGTAAGAGCCGGCTATCCCACAAAAATTGAAGGAGACACTGCAAAAATTGGAGTGGTGCCACTGCATTTATATCTGTCCGATGTCAGCTCATCTACTTTGGGTACTTGACTCCTGGTGTCAAATAATGAAATGGATAAACTCCGACAATAACTAAACGTGCAGTAGCCACACTTATTACTCAGTATTTAGGCCACAGAGCTCAGTGCATCGTAGCACTGGCAGCCAAGATCATGACGTCAGGCCCACTTTCCGGCGTGGGCGATTGATGTCGGAGATTGTGAGCACATGTTTTGGGATGTTAAACCCCAGAAATCAATCAACCATGTGACGTGATCACAGCCCACTAAAGTAACGTTAGCAGTGCGTATAAACTTGTGCAACATGCTTCCCATACAGCCTAACATTGTGGGACGAAATTTCAGCTCTTAAAAATATTTTAAGTTTCTTTTTAGTCCTGATGAAGCCAAGAAAGGCATAGGAAAAATTGTACATTTTCATGTACTGTACTGTAGTAATTATGGTATAGATGGAAAGGAATTAAAGTGGACAAGAAAAGCACACACCTGCCTTTGGTAAAGGCCAAACCTACAACCTCCGGATAACGCGTGCGATGCTCTACCGATTGAGCTGCAAAGGTCCCGTCCATATTATTGGGTATTTGTGTGCGTATAATTCCGGGAGTGCTAGGCAGCACCACTCGTAGCCATGGCGATGAGTATGGAACACATTGTGCCACATGGCGTCAAGTAGAACATATTTTTCACAAGATGGCTGTTGTCCAACTTGCCCTATACTTTATTTGGCATCATTAGGCTGTTTCTAGCAAAGAAATGTGCTCTGCCACTGTGGTCTAGTGGGTATGGCACACAGGTGCATACACAAAGATCGCGGGATCGAATCCTGGCAGGTATGGCTGCACTGCAATGGAGGCGAAATGTTGAAGCCCGTGTACTACTGGGCGATATCACTGCACATCAAAGAATCTAGGTGGTCAAAATTTCCGGAGCCCTCCACTACAATGTCTCTCATAATCAAGGTGTGCTTTTGGGATCTAAAATCCCAGAAATGAATCAATGAATAAACAAGCCCTTAACACCTTCCCTTCTTTCATTTTATCTTTGTACCAACCCCCATTTGACATTAACCTTTCTGGAAAAAGAAAGGCGGTTCCAGTACATGAACACAGTATACACGTCTAACATATATCTTACCTATACATCCTACTTAAGCTGTAGTAGCTCATATGCCTCATGACTAGAGAATTCAATATTTCAGAGAAGCTTACCGCACAAACATGGAGTTTTTGGTGATGCTTTCATCATTAAGCATAAGAAATGCAAGGTGGTGGTTAAGCAGCCACAATATATATTACGGCCACAGAGGGTTTATGCATATGTTAGTAATTTCGGCCATCCGCTCTAGCGCACTGTGCAGTGAAGAGTAATGTTTCAAAGTGTTTACTGCATGGTTTTAACAATGCACACATACCCCTTCCTGAAACTGCCAGCCAAGCGAGCAGGTGTCAACGAGGTACATCAGGGAAATAAACATGAAAAGCCATCGGCCAGCTTCAGAGAATACACCGATATGACTTCACGGTGTGTGCATGCGAGTTTCCGGAAGCAGCACCGCCACCATCTTAGTTGGAGTACTCCGAGCATAGCTGGCGTGGCCACCACTCCGTATTCCAAATAAACCAGCTTATTAGTTGCGCAAATCCTTGTCAAGAATGACAATGCAACGCGGTGTAAAACTGTCCATGTGCATGTTTTAGTTCAGTTGGCTCAGCATTGTAGTTGCTTAGGAAAGGGAATGCTGATAGTGCTAGCATTTGGCCTGGACGTCTCGTCATTAGCTAGTGCACTCGCGTCATTTCTCATTCCTGTTACATCTGCTAAATGAACAGTAATGAAAAAAACTCCCTTGCTTACATAGAAGGCGCAGCACAGCAGCGGCGTATAAGCTAGATTTCCCTCTGTGTTCTTTGACCTTTCCTTTCAGTCTTACTTTAATCCTGCTAGGTTTAAGTCCGCACAAGAACCAAGCAATTTTTTTACATTGCAGCTGTTAGTAGTTGCTTAAACTTGTGGTGGCAGCGACCAGATGCCATCGTGACATGTCCATAACAGCCGACGCTGTAAAAGCATCAGCACATTGCCGTTGTCATTTGAGAACAATCCGCTTTATGTGATAGAGGCGGTAGTGCACAGAAAGCAACTTGGACAAAATGCGCAGAGATGTCCGCGAATTTCAAAGTTGCATGATAGACAAAAAGAAAACGGGGGCTCGTTTTTGTTTACTACTACGAATGTTCACACGCATTCACAGAAGCTAGGCAGGTGTTATGTACAGATGTGTACGACCTGTTGGCAGAAGTTCATGTGTCGCATATGTTCCGTAGCAATCCTTTGAAACATGTGTCTGTTTCAAAGATCCGCGAGAAAAGGCTGCGGTCACCTTCTGACTGGTTTGTTTTATTATATCTTGCTTACGACATTCCGGAACATTTCATACTGTCGCCTACTCCCTTTGGCAAGAAGCACACGTGAATAATTGGATAAAGCATTGCATGGTTGCGTTTTGTGTTCTTCAGCATAGGGTGCACACACTGAGAAAACGAGTAACGGATAAGTGGCTGCTCAGTTTGGCCACCTGCAGCAGTCAGCTGTTTGCTATGCACCAATATCGTCACTAAGCCTTCACCACTTCGAAAGCAGCGGGCGGTTCATTGCTAAGAGACGCCAACACCCATAAAATTCTAAGTTTTGTTACGTTGTTGCCAGTGAACCTTCTGCTCATAATTATGTGAAAGATCGAAAAGAACAGCAAAATATTGAAGCCCCGCTAGCTACGACGTAGGTATATACAGATGAGCTTTCACCACGCACCGTGCACTGTGCATGCGCTGTGCTTGTTTGTATCACAGGTTCATAATGGAAACTAGAAGAGCCACAGTCCGGACGAAGACAAGTCCACTTGTTGAAACGTTGGCTCCTGCGACATTCCCTGTTCTACATCCTTTTTAGCGATCTGTTAATAGGTTCACAATAGGCGATTCACAGTCGTCAGTGATTTTTGTATGCGGTAAGTTTAAGCATCACTGCGCTCTGTCAGCCAATACTTTCCTTAAGAAAAAGGAAAACAAAACAAGCACTGTCCAGTCTGCCACCTCGGGCGGGACTCTTATTGAGCTCGCGTGGTAGAGCATCAGATTTGCTTAACAGCATGCCGATCATGCAACCACTCTGTTTTGACGCAGCCGCAGACTGCTAAAGTGCCATACATTAAACCCACGGAACTCGCTAACTTCCACGAGAAGTGTACCGTACATGCTGCTGTGTCGAATTCTGCCAACGTGTCCTAGCGATTCCGGTCAGAGCATGATATCCTTAGGAAACAGCAGAAACCTTGTGGTCATTTTGCTGTAAGTTGTTGTGGAATGTCGACACATAGCCCAGCCATCCAGCTGCCACATTATCAAAAAAGTTACCACCAAGTAGTTCTCCATTCCAAACCAGCCGCCTGACCGCACGGGCCATCGAAAGAAAGCCGCGGGGCTACGCGGCATGGCTACGATACCTACGCGTTCGACGTGCACAAACGATAGAGTACACGCATGCTTGCCACACAAACAAAAGTTTATTATCGCGCTTTAGAAAGCAAATTTTCTAGCGCATGATGAGTACGCAGGAGTTCTGCTACCTCTTGCGTTGTTTTTATGGAGCCTTTCTTATCACGACTCACGATCGCCCGCTGGACAAAGGTTCAAATGACTGACGGTGATACGTACCTGTTTCGTTCGATGGCTGCTCTCCGGCACGAAACAGTACATCTTCGTCATCCGTTGCACCGGTAAAACACAGGAGACGTGCGCACAGAGGAGAAAAATGCTTGAAACGAGAAAAAGAATGCGACATGGCTACAGTGTACTAGAATATACGGGTAGTGGGCTCAGAGAGCGGCCGGGAGTGACGCTTCTCACGTTGACGGCACGAGATGGCGCCAGTAGGGCATGGGCTCGCGCATGGCTCGCGCACCATACTCGCGCTTTGCGTTACGTCGAAGCATGGAATTGTTGCTCCGCATTTCAGTGCCTGTCCCGTGAAACAGTTACTGCTGCCCGCAAGAATCGCCGGGCTAAATGGCATACGTAAATGCTATTGTGGCTTGTAAAACCGTACAGCATGGCTCGATGGGACCGGATTTGCTCAGAGGCGCTCAGTGTCTTTAAGTGTGCGCTGTCTCTTAACGACGATCTACTTACATAGAGAACATTCCTATGATAAAAGGTTTTCAACAGACGGAGAGCTGATTTTGGAAGCTCGGCGCGGTCTTGCCGGGGTCAGCACTTGAAAATTTTTACTGGGCATACAAAGGAGAAACCGCTGCATCCTTACCTAATAACTTTCGTCCTTGCATCATTCCGTACGCAAGAAGTCGATGTTGAAAAGTGAAAATTTCACGTGATCGATTCCCAGGCAGCAAACCTGCATTGTCCTAGCCTGGACCAATGTTCGAAAAGAATGGCACGAACATTGGTCCAAAGTTGGCATATGAGCCAAGTGCAACTTTCTCCAATGTAGGACCAGCATTCATGCCAACACTGGGCTGACAGTATGCCAGTGTAGTTGCCAGGATGAAAGAAACATAGGGCCAGTTCACGAATGCCAAGATGTCAGAAACATAGGACAATTCACAAATGCCAATGTTCGCAACATGGCGCTAATGCAGGGCCACCATGCAGCCAGTAATATGCCATCCTAAGTTCGCTAGCCTGTATTCTTACTGGCCTGCCACTATAGCCATTGTTCAGGACCTCTTCCACTGCCATTCTTTTGCCAGCAGGCTTCAAATTTGCCTTGAGGTCCTGCAGCTTACCATGAGGGCCACACCAACTCTTTACAGTCTTGAAGGCGATGACTTCCACGCCGATTGGACACATGCCGCACTGTGCTTGAAAAGCATCTAGTCACACCTTTTTCTTTACTGCCTGTTCTATGTAACCGGCCTGCCTTTGCTCAATTTCCTTTTCTCAATGACAAGTGCCCTGATGCTATAACATCAACTAGTAGTAAAAAAATAATGATTTAAAGAAGCAGATGTCCAGTATACAAGCAATAGGCAAATGAGAATACTCGAAGAAATTTTTAAAATTTTATTTATAGAAATACAAATGAGAAAATTCAACTGTACAGCACTTAACTTATTGCCGTCACAAGCCAAGATGGAATTTGGCAAGGCACCATGAACAATGGGTTGGCTAGAGCTGCAGGTGTGAGGTGCTCATGTCTGCCGGTTGGCCAGAATCCTATAAGCAGCCACTGGGTATGTGGTAGAAATGGTGAGCTGGCCAGGGCCCTGGATGCAGCTACCTGGCAGAAAGGTAGCGTTGTGGGGTTGTTGATGGTCTCTACTCGAAGAAAAAGGGTCATCCGGCAGCCAACTTCTGATGAAGCCCTTGCTTCCAACGCATTTACTTCTTGTAGGTAACCCATCTGCATACAAGAATATAAAAACCAAACCGTAGTGTGCATACAACATTAGAAAATCATGACAAGGATAGTGAGCTTCTAAAAATAATGTAACATGCCTATTGTGAAAGAACTGATTAGGCACATCAGCAAGTCACTCATAAAATAGATTAGCATTATGTGGTGCAGAAAGTGCATTGGAAATAGACGCACACAAGAACTTCCCTACATTGAAGCAGCTATTAGTATTGGAAGCAACTATTTTTCCATTTACTATGCTATACTTTGCACGGAGGACAATACAAGCCGCCCATGCATGAGCTTACAAGCATTTCTTATTGTAAGTGCACATCAAATATGCATGATAGTGTGCCTGCTCGTCAGCAGGCAGAAAACAACGAAACACAAAATTGAAAGCAATCTATGTGCTCTCCACAGTGCCACTTAGGCACAATTTCCAAGAGCAATGGAAAGTTTGCTCACATGGTTCCCAAGCCCTGCAGCGCACTAAATAAACCTCCAAAATTTCCCATGCTCCTTTAGATCTGCATCGATCGAAAGCCTTGGCCTAATTGAAGATATGCTTGAAGCAGCATAACGTGCTGTGTGATGCCAAATGGACTGCCAATGAGAGCGTTTCTGTTGTATATCCTGCCTCATTTAATAGAATACTTCCAGCCTTCCCCATATCAACATTTTCCACAAAATTTAAAGGATTTTGCAGATAATGTTGCTGACACAATTTAAACACCTGTCCGCATACTGTATTTGTCTCTCGCAGATTTCTTTATCACCAGTTTTCTTTCATAAGCCGTTCAACTTCAAAGAGGCTGGCTAAAGATTTTGAGGCCGCATTTACCAATCTTGAAGGCACGTCAGATGTTTTGCACGAGTAGAGTCATCTGTTTTGGGGTAAAAGCATGATATTTCCCAATTTTACACCGCAAACATGTGTCAGGGGAATTGGAGCAAACCTTATTGATCCCTTACTTCAAAAACCATGTCCGCACTTTTTTAACGCAGCATGGAATTTGCAGTATACGCTTGCTTATCAGGGACATCAAAGTCTTGTTGGATTACATGATCCTGTTGACGCTATTCTCTGTAGTGGTTGCTTCCTCTTAAATAA
Source organism: Hyalomma asiaticum (assembly GCA_013339685.2). Classification (NCBI taxonomy): domain Eukaryota; kingdom Metazoa; phylum Arthropoda; class Arachnida; order Ixodida; family Ixodidae; genus Hyalomma; species Hyalomma asiaticum. The sequence goes on along the minus strand of CM023490.1, from coordinate 70,490,182 downwards.
ATATGCAAGGTGCACCAGTCCACAACTTGCATCTGATTCATGCAATTTATGACCATGTCATGGTTGATGTTTGATCCGTAGTGGCCAACTTTCGAGCATTATTTAAACATGCTCACAAGCTCTACCGAAAGTGCACTGAAATTTCTAGCTCCAGCAGCCTCCCTTGAACCTGATCCAGGCCACCACATGTTGTCCTGGATTGATAGCAAAGGTTCTATGAAGTGTCTGCTTGATGCCGTCATAAAATGTATAGCTCATTACTGGAACTTGCCAAAAGCTTGCATGTAGCAGCAAAACAAACGCAATAGGAATGATAAGTTTTAATGAAGCTGTATATGCAAAGACGCGCCTTACAAGAGAGACAACCTGTTCTGCATTCAGATGCCTAGAAAACACTTCAAAACGAAAAACTTCTGATGTCCAGCTTTGATCACCTCGTAAACGTCAAGCTCTTGGTGAGCTTTCAGTGATGCTCAGTAAAAGCGATGAGCCCTTTTCTCCATGCCATCGCAGAGCGGGGCTACATTGTTGATGACATGTGCTAGAGTTCTGCACAAAGCACTCGATGAAAAAGTACTGAACTGCAAAATGATGCTTCGCAAACAAGACAAAAAAATCAGCTAAGGTTATGGAAATTAGGAGCCACCTTAGATCCATTCCACATGCCAAGCCAGACACCTTATGACTAGCAACCTCTCCATTTCTTCTGCCAAAGACTTGTATTTGGCTTCACGAGTTTTATGAGCATGCACTGAAAGCATGCCCCACTAGCACTGCTGTCAAACTCACGAGGTGCTGCCATTATCGTACTACTAACCAGGCTGGTGAATGCAGCACTAGCTAACAGGAGCTGTGATACCAAGAGAGCTTTTCCTCAACCGAGACACATTCTATGATTGGATAGCTCTCAGATTGACACTGCTATCTTGTGCATGGAGGTGCTAATGTATGTTAATGAGGATGCATAAAAAATCAATGGCCACATTTTCATGAATAATATGTTGCATCTTTCACAAGTTACCAATGGCTCTACTGTCAATTCTTACTTATTCGTTTCGAAACACTGAACTTCGGAGTATTTGCTTGAAATCCCCAATGTCTCTCCAATTACCACCACATAGAGATTTGCAGTTTTAACGCATCAGCTTCAAGGAGCGTGTGATACCCTCCCATAAAATATGGAACTTGATTGTATGTAAACTTAACATAAAAAAAGCAGACAATTTCAGAATAATTCTACGAAGAACCTAATTTCTCACTAAGTATCAACTTGAATAATAGCACCACATAAGGTCCCCCTCATCCCCAAATAAACAACTTTGCACCTAAGGTATCACTGCTACCTCTGCTTTATGCTTGCTGCTTTTTTATTGCTTTGTTCTTGCTACTTATGGTTCTTTCAATGTCCGTGACGAATCAATACACAGCCACACATGAAAATACTCATTACGGCAACAGAAGAACAGCTTTCTTGAGACCCGCTTGCAGCATGCACGAAGAGCATCTTTCCGTACTTCTATGCCACCAGGGGTCAGGGTAGCATTGGCAAGGAAGAGGGGATGCCCCCCTTGTAAGTGCATTAATTCATGATGGTGATTTTCAGTGTGTGAACATAAAAATTAAACAGAAAAGGAAGAACGCTGAGTAGGGCTTTGGAATTTTCACCTCATGATTCATGCATTTGCATGGATGTTTTGTTTTTGAGCGATGTGTCTCCTAGATCTCATTAATTTCTTTACGATTCCTTCTTGGAGTTGCAGCGTTCCTGGATGCAACATGGTAGTTACCGACCGCTGGACAAGAAACACAGTGCGAATTTGGGCTGTCAGAGGAGATGAAGGAAAGTGCTACCACAACTTGAGAATTTATTTTAGCAAGTGCCAATGTGTGTGCATGAAAATCTTCTTGTTTTTTAACCTTTATTTTACAATAAGTGTATTGCCTAAAAAATCGGAGCACCTTTGCCTGATTAATGATTTCACAAAGCAGCATGAGCTTACATCGACATGTACAGTTACAGCTTGTCATTCGCTCCAAATGCTGTAGAAATAGCATGACACCACTGATACAGACTAATGTGGCAACTCTGTAAAGCACACCTATTTGCGTGAATGTCACAAGTTGCTTCATTCTGATTAGAATTATGCCAACACACTCCTAAACACAGCAAATGTGCTAGCTGACTACTTCAAAATCTGGTTCTAGCCTTTCGTTGGTGGCATTACACTTTCTAAGATACCCTCCATGAAGTACTGTTAGAGCAAGCCCTGCATGCTGTCATTCATTGCTGAAGATTAACTTTTTGCAAAAATGTGGTTGTGTGTACTGATGCCATTTGGAACTATAGGGAAGCAGCTGTTCTGGGAGGCTTTGCACATTTCTTGCCTAACCATGCCACTGACTCGGACACCACAGTTGTCAAACATCCTTCGGGGGTTGAATGCAAAAAAACAGCTTTCAGGAATGGTAATGTAGCGTCAGTGTCAGCATCCACTGTGGCAGCGCCTCCTTTTTATTTTTCACCCTACAAAGAGAAGAGCTGAATGAACTACAAAATCCGTTTTCTTCATGCCAACTAAACTATGCTACTTTCCCTACTCAAGTTCACCCCACAGACTACCAACTATAATATTTTGTTCATACATTCCAAATTCGAAAGCGTATTTTCGGGCCATCACATTATTTGTTTAGTGGCCAATTGCACTACACACAACCAGCTTTAGAGAGTCCACGGCATGATTTAAAGCCCTGCCACACCTCACAAACTCGAGAGTGTCAGATTAATCATCGTAGGAAGGAACGACCCTCCCAGAGCAACTGCCCGCTTAACGCACACGATAATTAAATGCCACAGTTGTCTGCCTAAAGTTTAGACCTGTCCATGTACTTAAATGGGATCATTCAGTCAGGCATGTGCTGCCAGCACAAAAGAAAGCTATGATACTTCAGAAAATTCATGAGGAATGTGGGGCAGGCCACCGTATTATAAACCACAGCGTTACTGCTAAAAATGCACGTACCATCACACCTGGGAAGAGGCAGACTGGCATGTGTCCTAAATAGTTGGGAACAGCAAGATGCCAAGTGTAGCGACAGTGGTTGCGACACTGCACTTACAACATCCACTGCCAAAAAAGTATGGAAAAGTTTGTCTGCTTCTGTGTCAGAATGGGACTTGTGAAGAAATAATAATGTTATTCAGTTAAGCAGTGGACGCTTTTTTCTACAGCATTTGTAGGGAGCATCGCTCAGCATCGTCGGGCTGGTTGTACAAAGAATGAAAGAGTGGAAGAAGAGGAATGCTGTCATGGAGGGCTCCAGAAATTTTGACTTAGGGCTTAACATGCACTGACACCACATGTCAGTGCATGTGCATACATTAGAGATGTGTTGTATTGCACAGGACATAAGCCTCTAGCATTTCTCCTCCATCACCTGTGGCTAAGATTTCCACGAAGGCAAAATGCTAGATGCCCACGTATTCAGATTTGGGTGCACAATAAAAAACTCCAAGTGATCAAAATTTCTGGGGACCTCCACTATGGTGTTCCTCAACTTTTCACTCTTTCATTCCCTCATCATGCATTTTCAATTGAAAAAAAAACTCTCAGGCCTGCGCAAAGTATGCAGCACAGTCACAGTGTAAGCTTGACTTTGCTGCATGCTCTCTCGTTCTTTTTCCCCCCTAACTTCTTCCACAGCTGCTTCCTCTTCTTAGCGATCTTATTCCTCATCATTCTCGCTGCCTCTTCTACATCTTCACCATGTTCTTCCTCTTCATTGCTGTCTTGTCTTATTCCTCATCTTCCTCTTTTTTTTTGTCGATGTCCCCTTCCTCTTCATCGTCCATCTTCTTTCTCTTCTACTCGTCCTTCTCCTCCTCTTTGTCCCTGACAGCTGACAACGTATGATGTACCACTCCTACCATATTAGTGCCATGGCTGAGAGCATGATGTGCTCAGCCATCTGGTGAGTCTGGGATGTGTAGCACTGCCCCTACTGAGCTGGATTCAATCTGCACAGGAATGGAATCTTTTACTCATCGTGAGTGATAGTGGCCACAGAAACTGAAGGGCGGTGGCAGGCACCACCGCTATTCATTGCTGCCATTGTAACGAGTCCATAACAGTGTACGCTAAAACACATAAAAAAAAGGCCTTCCCTTGGTCTGTTCTTTTAGGGGCGAAGCTCCTTAAGGTTTGGGTCTGTCTGTCCGTTGTAGTAGCGCGTTACCTACTAGGAACGCGCCACCAGGAGGGCGCGTGTGGGAGCGCACGAGCTCTCTCACTCTTCCATCTGCTGTCTTGTGAAGAGAGAGAGAGACAGTGAAGAGCGAAAGGCGCCTTTGGCTATGGAACGCTCTTTCTTCGATGCACGCGCTACCAGCTCGCAAAGGAGAACGCGCCGCACCGCGAGAGACAAGATTGATGCAGGAGCGTCTTCTAGCGAGTTCTCGATTGAAAAATACCGACTGCTCACGCTTGAACCGTTCCGGCCACACATATACAATATAGACACTGGATCTTGACTTGCAATGATGTGCGGGTGGGAGAGTCACTTGTGTGTAGTTGAACCATACGGTTCGTAGCGTGCGCGTTAGCTAAATTAATCGGAACTCGGCACAATCTACGATGAACCTCCCGGGCTTCGCCCACTCATCATCATTCCTCCGTGGTATGCTGTGAATTTTTTTTCTTTTAAATTTCTTAAGGGCTGGAAAATGCCAGAAAAGTCAAGGTTACAATAGCCCCACTTTCTGCTTTGAGTACTGTTCTTCCCTTTACCCACCCTGATGGACAAGGGCCATGCTCCCTACAAAGGCTGCAGAATAATACAGGAGCGCCCTTTCCTTAAACCGAAGCACAATTATTATTTTTGCAAGTACCATTACAGCAGTGAGCAGGACACACTTCTCAAGCTGTATTTGCATGGCAGTATAGTAAGCTCATAACTGTCCCTAAACTTCACGTCTTGCCTGCAAACTACTCTAGTTCTAAGTGATAGGACATAGATGGGCTAAATGTGAAGTGGCCACACCATTTCAAAACATTTGAATGCCTTGAATGTAATGGCAGCAAACATTTGCACTCGCTCTTTGTTTTACACGGGTGAGCTGCAATGAGTGAAATCTTGATGTCCGAAAATCAGAGGTTATCTGTTGCTCTAACCCTTGCCGTTGGCGTGCACATGAGAACATTTTGATATTTTCCATTCAGCCACCTCTGAAGAGCTGTCATATGAAAAATAAACTAAAATATTAACAAAATGAAAACACAGAACTGCTTCAAGGCTGTATAGCTCATGCGCTATGATTTGCAATAACGTGATACAATAAAGAAATATCCTTCAGAGACAGATGCAAAATAAATCGTGGAAAACAAGTTATTTTACTTTTGAACACTATGTTTCAAGCTCATTTTTATGTGTAGTAAATTTCCTTAGCTTCGTTTTCTGTTGGTTCTTAGGATGTTTCTAACAACAAACGAGGCCTCGACTTATTCCCATCTTGCGGTAATTAACACACAGGGCACCAGGCTGACTGCAATGCCCAAGTCACCAGCACATTTGGCATCATGCAGAAGTATTTTAGGCACTTTTGAGTACACCCCAAACTTTTCCATAGATTCCTAAGGACCATGGGAAAACAACTCCATTATGAAAATAAGCAAATAGGGCACACTTAGTAGGTGACTCAGCATGTGGCCTACTGCATTATGCATACAAAGCAAATGCATGCAACATAATGCTGCATGCTGGACTGACGAGAACAAAGTTCAATCTAGAAGAGTTACTCAAAATTTAATTTATGCACTTTGTCTCCTGCTTACTTTCAGGAGCTTCCTTGCTACTTATTGAAATCAAATTCATAGGTTGCCTATGCTGTCCACTACATCTAACATTCAACTCAGACTTCTTGAATAATAATACTCAATAGGGGTATTGGTTCATGCTTACTGTCTCACTAGTTCACTTACTAAAAGACAGCATTTTGAGAGAGCACAGAAACACTGTATGGTACGCTGCTTGATTCAAATTAGGAGGGAGTACTCACCAAGGTGTGAGCCACAGCCCCATTTCAGCACAGTTTGTTTCTAATGCCTCCAGTTTGTCGGTTGTTTAAGCTGCAACCATGGAGAACTATAGCTGGTTGCATTGACGAGGCTGACTGCAACAAAGTATGGCTGAGAGGGCCCGCGTGTTCAATCCTCGGGACGCACGACCTCCTTCCTTCTTTGCTGCCGCTCCTGCAACACCATCCGATTTTATTGCCATAAGTTTAATGGAGATGCAGAAAACTAACACCACTGAAACATGC
>CM023490.1:70400213-70483766 GCA_013339685.2 Hyalomma asiaticum | reverse complement strand
AATGAAAAGGTCGCGCGCACGCCAGGTTGCCCCAAATTTCCCGACAGTGGATGTGCCCCTCACTTTTTTCCTTCATCCTTGGAGATTACGATTTCCGCTGCAGTTCACAACCGTTGGTGCATTCCTCGACGGCACACTTTTTTTTTTTCCTCTCTCCAGTAACGCTAACTGTCGCCTCTGGGAGAATTACACTCTCGCATTTCTTAAATGCACAGCACCAAAGCTCAGATCATTGTGTCACGAAGTCATCCCCTCAATTTTTTTTCTTTCATCATTGCAGATTACGATTTCCACTGCAGTTCACAACCATTCGTACATTTCTCGACAGCACACTTTTTTTCTCTCCAATCACGCTAACTGACGCTTCTGGGGTAATTTCGCTCTCACATTTCCTAAATGCACGGAAACAAAGTTGAGAGCATTGTGTCACGAAGTACGCTACAAGGCGCACGCGGCCAAAGATGACTCCACGAGGAGACTGCTTTCGGAAGTGAAATTATGAGCGCGCGAAAAGTAGATGCACACCTGTTCCAAAAACAACAAAAGAAAAAAAAAGAGAGAAAGAAGAAAAACAAAGAAAACGAAACTTAATCTTGTTATTGTCGTCTTATGTTGCAGCACTCATAACCAAAAACTATTGTCCGCACTTAGACATTTAGCTACCATTTACGATTTAATGTGCATAATTTACACGATGAGATTTTTCAGAGCCGGAAAAGGAAACCATCTCTTTGAGAGTCAGGAACTGCCAGTGCCCAATAAATAATCCACATATTACCGCCAGTTCCCAATAAATCATCCACATATTCGCTTCCGATAATGACAACTCTATGAAAGCAAGCAAAATGTAACATGAATGAGAGTAGAAGCACAATTTAAAGCACCAGCCATGTGTCTGAATCCAGATACGACGCATTAGCAACTACTGTGCCGTCGATAACGCGATTGAAGCGAACAAACGTCCAGCTTAGTGTCACAAGAAGGGCAAGTTTCTCGTAACAGCTGGGCGGATAAGAGAACGTAATTACTCCTTGAGCCTTGCATTTAGCCACAACGATCGAAATAAGGAAAGAAAAAAAGAAGAGAAAAAAAAAAAACAAACGGAAAAATGACCACGGCGGCAAATGGACGCGGCAGTCACCGACGGGACAACGGCCACAAGATTTTTTTGACAGCCATAAGCCAACATAAAGATAGGGGGCTGCTATTTCCGTATGTCAACGAGGACGCGATTACGCAAGAGAGAACGGCCTCGAACAAGCACGCCGCCGGTTCCAAGCCGCCGGGAGCGTCAACGCGCGTCAGGGTGGTTTCAAATTTCGCTTCACTTGGTGTGAAACGGATGTGGCGCCATCTTGGCGTCGAGGGGAAAACCACAAGCGAAAGTAACGGAGAAGCGCGCTTTTCGAATTTGTTGTATTCCACAGTTGCCTTTGTAAGGGGGCGTACACACTGGGGAAGTTTGATTAGCAATCCCTTTAAAACCTCTGTGAGTAATTTCACTTCATGTACTTAGTCCTAGTCTCACGAAGTGTGCGGAGGTGAACTGAGGTAACAACATAACAAAACAAATTTGAAGAAGAGAAAATGTTTGGAGCCGTTCGCTTACCGCGAAAATGGGAGCAAGCGATTGGCGTGTGTCAACCCGTTTCTTTCGCTCCTTCTCTTTGCCTCTCTCTTTCTCTCAATATCTCTATCTCTGCTTCTCTTTCTCTTCCTTCGCCCTCTTCCTCTTGATGATGATTGAGGTTCGGTTAAGGAAAGGACGCAATTCTGCAGCCCATGTCGGCTAAGCACGGCTAAGCACGGCTAAGCTTCCGTCGTGGTAGGGGAATGGGAGTGAAAGATAGAAAGGAGAAGAAAGCCGTAGTGGAGGGCTCCAGAAATTTGGACCACCTCGGGTTTTCTAACGTGCACTGACAACGCACAGTACACGGGCCTCTGCTATTTTCGCCTCGATCGAATCAGCATGTTTTCCAATCATGCGGCTCCTGCAGAGTGTTTAGAGGCCTAACAACATGATGATTGCAGTTCGGTTAAGGAAAAGACGCTAATTTCTGCAGCCCATGTCGGGAGCACTGCTAAGCGTCCGTGGGGGTAGGGGGAAGGGACTGAAAGATATAGGAAGGAGAAAGAAGCCGCTCCGGAAATTGTGACCACGGGGGGTTGTTTGACGTTCACCGACAACACACAATACACGGGTCTCACATCGGTATGACGGGTGCGCTTCCGTAAACGTTGTCACGAAGCGGCCTCCTCGCAGTTTCTCCATGTTCACGATAGAGAACGGGCAAATTATTTTCTCCATTTCACCATTTCTTTCTTTGTGGGCATTTCACGATATGCAAATGCAACCGCGGCTGCTGGGATCGAACCTGCAACAGAAACACACGCACGCACACTCGCTTATCAAAGCGCCTGAAGTTTTCTGCATCTCACACGGTGCAGTACCCCGGGATCAGCACACTTCATTTTTTTAACAAGAAAGTGTTTTATGAAGGGGTTCAGCACGACCCGATACGTCACTACCGTAACAGAAATGATGCAGTAAACATGTAAGAACAATAAAGTCTCAATAAGTTTTAATTAACGATCTGCAGAAATTAATGAACGCAAGAAAAAGCAGCACAAAATACAGGACAGATCAGGCAGAGTAATATTAGCGATCGAAATGGCAGTTTGGTAACGTTATTAGCATAGAAAACAAAAGAAGCAAAGATGGTTAACAGTTGCGGGAATAATTCTTCTCACTATCAGCACAAGTACACGTGCTTTGGTCGAACGCTTTACATTCCAGGACACCTTGTGTCCAAAATATTACTAAGCCTTGGTACGGCCTTTGAAACGAAATATGATGAATGTACAACTGCTGCGCAACTGCTGAGATCGCGGAACGTCTACAGCACTCGATAGCCTTCGCCAAGTGTCAACCACAAGTGTCAGCGAACGCAAGTTATAAAACCGACTGCCCATTCACGTTGACATAGCCGGTCACATAAGCACGCTTTGCGATCGGCGTTGTCGGGATCGCGATCGTTGCAAGAAGTCCTCCACTTCTTTGATTGACTTCCAATGTATTAGAGGCTACATATATATACCCTAGCCTATTTAATCATAAACGTTCTATGACTACTCGACGTGACTCCTCGGGGACATTACAACACGCCACATAAAAACGCAGTCCGGGAGGGCTACGACGGAGTGACAGCTCACACCTACCTTTCGGAACTGTCCAGCGATGCTTACGTTGCTATTTTCACCAAAGCTGCGTCTTCAATGAAGCGTCAAGCGCATACGTGAACGGGGAATCTTGACTCCCATCCGCGAAACGACGGCGGCATGTGGCGGCTGCGTGAAGCCTCGAGCCGGAAGTTGTAGCAGACTGCGGAGTAATCCATAATTCCTTGAAACAACAGAGATTTTGCTATCCACCTATATCGGAAAAACGCGCGCCGCGCGCTGCCGGCGGAAAAACGCGAGCGTCCGTGGTTGCCGCGTGTCAGGATTTTCGTGCTGCGAGAGCGATCGGTCCGTGCGCGATTTCTCGCGGCGCACAGCGTGCCGCCGTGGAGGAGACCAATCAGAGCGTCCCCGCCCGTGACGTAGGCGCTCCAGCAGAATTTTGAGTTGGGCTAGTTGGTTCATGCTCTTAAAATTGCAGCGCGACCAAGACGAAGACAGGAGACACATGAATCACACAGACGAGCGCCGACTTACAACTAGATTTATTTGCACTTCACCAAACATTTTTATGCAAATTCTGGCCACATCACGCCAAGCAGTCCAACAATACACAAAAAACCCAAAGAGATGTAAAGCATACAGGCAAGATAAAACCTGCGCCTGTGCACTCCCTCAAGGTACACACTCAAGCATGACAAAGCGGTTCAACTCTTGAGGAAAAAATTTTTCAACGCAAGCCTTCAGAACGAAATCAAACAAGGGAACAAAACAGCAACAAAATCCTAGAGATAAAAACACACGTCGTGGATGAAACTGATGACCAACAATAAACACGGAAAGCTCGTGCGGCTGAAACAAATAAAAAAAACTAGAGCAATAACTCAGCGTCGAATCGTAAAATCTAAGAAAAAGAATGAAGGAATGACCATAAAACACGTGACAACGCGTGAGGGTGAAACAACAAGTAGTAGTAGTAGTGGTGGTGTTGTGGCTACAGGCGGTGTTAGCCTGGCAGACCTGGCCGGCAATTGCTCCTCCCGAGCGTCTCTGTCCATGTCGCATTAGTCACCACGTGTCACTCAATCCTGTCTCTTGAAGAAATGCTACAAGCAGAGCTGACACCTTCTTGCGAACCGACCGTGTACCTTCCGGATATATAATTTTTTCAGTGCTCCCATGTGGAAACCCTCTTTTTTGCATGTTGTCCATGAGTGTTTTTCTCTAGGTGCAAAAGCGCTTGCAGGACCAGATGTAGTGGTCAATGCATCCAAGTTCATTGCACTCCGTGCACAATGGCGAAGCAGCGCCCCTAACTTTAAAAGACCATGCGGTAGTGCATGCTGACCCCGTTCTGACTCGGTACAGTAGAGTTGACTTGCTTCGGCTGAGTCCTTTTGTCACACAAGGCTGGTGTGGTGGCTTCCACAAAGAACGGAAATGATCACGGATTGATTGTTTTGCTGATATCTGATTAATAGGAGCTCTTATCGTCGGTTGTCTTGAAAGCGCTGCGTTGGCCAGGGCATCTGCTCTTTCGTTGCCGTTGATACCAACATGCGAAGGTATCCACTGGAAAGTTATCCTAATTCCTTTTTGGGCCGCTTTTTTCAGCGATACCAATGATTGTCGGCAGAACTTGTTTCGAGGAGTTCCACGAGAGAGTTGTTGAATTGCCAACTTAGAGTCTGAGAGAATGACGGCTTGTTTTGGGGGTCCATTCTTCAGTTTGCGTAGTGCAGCAGCAATAGCAACACTCTCTGCAACCGTTGAAGAGACTACGTTATCCAAACGTCCAGGCCATGCATAACAAACAGATGGAGGAATCCAATATACCGCAGAACAGCTGTTTATGTCCATACTAACAGAACCATCCGTGTATACATGTAGATAGCCGTTGTATTTATCATACAAATACTCAAGCACCCGGTAGCATGTTTCAGAAGGAGGGGTTGACCGCTTGGATTTCAGCCCAGGAATGCACAGTTCGTAGGAGACGTCTTCGAAGATCCAAGGAGGGTCACTTCGTTGCCTTCGTTTGGGACTCCTGGCACCAAGCATCGCTAGAGTACTGAGAGCGGCATAGAAGTGAGACTGGTGCCTATATCTGAGTCTTCTGATTAGGCTTTTCCCAGGTGAGGACTCACTCAGTCTTAGGAGTTGTGTCAGAAGGGCTTGAGAGGCCAAAAGGCGTAATGGTAGCGATTGGCTCTCGAATAACACTTTCTTGTTTGAGGCCGCTTGTGGAACTCCTAAGGCCAAGCGAATACCTTTCCGATTTAGCACCTCTAGGCGTTCATATTGGGTTTCTGATGGACGTATCAACGGCAGCTGGTAAAGTATCCGACTGGTCACAAGGGCGGCGTGTAGAGCGAGCATAGACCTTGGGTGACTACCCCAGTGCATGCCGGCGACTCGCTTGAGGGCATGAAGTCGCTGCATTGATGTGTCAAAGACACAGTCTACAGCCTTCCGCCATGAGAGCTTGCTGTCCAATATTACACCCAGGAAACGAACACTTGCAGCCTGTCGTATTGGCTGGCTTCCCAAGAGTAGATGCAACCGCGTGGCATTTCGCTGTCGTCCCGGAAAAAGAAGAAAGCATGACTTCTCCGTTGAGATTGACAGGCCGAGCGTTGACAGGTGGGTCTGTATGGAAGAAATCTCTCCTTGTGCTATACGTGCCAGTCGCTTGTGGATGTATCCCGACACCAAAATGCAGATGTCGTCCGCATATATTGACATTTTGACGGAAGCGCGCAGATAGCCAACTGAGGTCGGGAGAGCTGCCAGAGCAATATTGAAGAGGAGAGGAGAGAGAACGCATCCCTGGGGTACGTACCCCACGAGAAATAAGTATTTCCTCGCTAACAGTGTCTCCAAGGCGAACACGAATAACACGGTCACTGAGAAAGGCGTGTATGTAACTCCCATGGATTGCAGTTGGGTGATGATGGCTCCTCTCGAAACGTAGTCATAGGCCTTAGAAATATCCATGAACACTGCAAGTGTTGAGAGGCCGTCTTCTCGGTGGTGTTCAATATGGCTTACCAGATCTAAAACACTGTCTTGAGCGCACAGTCGCTGTCGAAATCCAGTTATACATGATGGAAGTTTCCTATTCTGTTCCACAAACCAATTCAGCCTGCCCTGGACTAGTTTTTCCATGACATTCGCTACACAGGACGTCAGTGACACCGGGCGATACGAGCTTAAGACAGTAGCATCTTTTTTGGGTGTTAGAATGGGCACCACCCATGCAACTTTCCAGCTTTCCGGAATATCTCCTGTGCTCCACACAGCATTGAAGATGGTAAGGAGTTCTTGTTTCCGTGGCTTCGGCAGATTCACGATCATCTGATTGCTGATAAGATCAGGGCCGACCGCACAATGTCTGCGCAAACCGCTGAGCGCTGACTCTAATTCACGGAACGTAAAAGGGGCATCCATCAAGGAATGGGAAAGAGGTGGCATGGGATCCATGGGTTGTGACGAAGTGTGGCTGGAATAGGCATCCGCAAAGTCGTCCGCTAATGTTGCAAGTGTTCTCCCGAGCTTCAAGGCAAGAACTTCAAAAGGTCTTTTGTGGGATGTCCTTCCAGCCAGCGTACCAATAACTCCCCAAACTCTCGCTATGGGGGTAAACACAGATAGGCTCGCGCAGAAAGCAGTCCATTGTTGTCGCCGTAACCATTTAGTGTGCCTACGAATGACTGAATTGATGCGGTTAAGCGCAGTTTTCAGCGTAGGATCGCCCCCTTTTCTCAGGAGCAGACGTTCTGCTCTTCTCCGTGCGGCACAAAGATTCCGCAGCTTTAGGGCCGGAGCAGGAAAATGATCCGGCAGTTTCGTCGATTTAGTAGCCTCCTTCTTGCTTCTCAGCATGTCGGCAAATAGGTCTCCGGTAGACTCTTCTAGAACTTCGCGATATGTGTCCGATCGTGTGACAGGGGAATACTTTTGGTAACTTTTGATATCCAGCAACATTGGTATATATGGGAAAATGGTCGCTGCCCATTCGATCCAGAGCTGTCGTCGATGAAACCGTAACGTCTGTAGAGTGTATTACGAGGTCAATGACGCTGGTGGAATTTGGGGGCCTGAAGAACGTTGGTTTCTTGTCGTTTGCCACGCACAGGTTCTCTGCATCCATAGCATCAAAGATTTGCCTTCCACGTGTGTCGTCCATCTTGTCACCCCACAGCGAGTGGTGAACGTTGGAGTCTCCGCATAATATTCGAGGAGGAGGGCAACGGCTACAAATATCCTTGATGAGGGACTTCATGGGGACTTTTTTCTTGGGACATGCGTAATTGGACACTACGCTCAGGCATCTTCTGCCTAGACGTACTTGTACTGCTACTACTTCCACGGCGGCGGAGCAAAGGTCCTTAACTTGCAGAGCAATGTGTCTTATTTCGTGTCGAATAAACAGCGTGGCACTTCCATGGGCGAAAGAGGGAATCGTGTGGTTGACGTGACCAACGTAGCCAGGTATTGACTGATTATTTGGCAGACCGGCCTCAGAGAGGGCGAGGATAGGTACAGGTGTGTCGCGCAGGAATAAATTGAGTTCAGACAGGCGGGAATGAAGACCGGCACAGTTCCATTGCATTAATAAGGGCACTTTAGGGCGTGAAATGAAATCTGGCGACTTGTTCAGGGCCATGGTGCACCGAGCCTCAATGAGAGGAGGCAGCACTCAGGATTACTGGCTCAAGGGCCAGTACTACTTGCAGTAACTCTTTCGCTGAGCTGTCAGGCATCCGGGCAATGTGCGATCGTAGGGCCATGAACAAGGCTCGCAGCACTTGGTCACAGTCTGACGATGATGAATGGGGAGCCTCCGTTGTCGCTCGTGTGGGCGAGAGTGTGGACGCATAGGGTCGGTTAGACGACCTTGATGATACACTATCAGACGCGGCTGCCTCAGTCGATGTAGATGCCACGGGCACTTCCACAAAAGTGGTCGTATTTTCGAGTGGTTTGTGTGAACTTCTTTTCGAGATCGCTTTCTGGTTTGCTGTGGTGACAGACTTTTTGACTGTCTTGGCAGAAATGTTTGAAGTATTGTCAAGCAATTGTAGTCGAGGAAAGTCCTTTGCGTAGTCAAAGCGAGAGCCCTCCTTGGGCGAATTCGTAGCTGCCTTCACTCTGGACAACTCCCGATGGCTATTGGGCCCTGCGATGAATCTCTTTTTCCTCTCCAGAGCTGCAGATCTGATGGGGCACCTACTGTAACTTGCTGGATGGTTTCCGCCGCAGTTTGCGCACACAAAACCTTCCGTGCGGTCACAGGTCCTGAAATTATGTGGCCCTCCACAGCGCTTGCATCGTTGCTCAGCGGTGCAGTGCTTTGCTACATGTCCAAAACGTTGACACTTGAAACACCTTGGTGGCATCTCCACGTGGTCGATGACCTTGTGTAGTGTGAAGCCAAGGTTAATTTCTTCAGGACGCTCAGTGTTTGGAGCGAATGTCAAAACAACGAAGTCTGTTCGTCTCGTCTCCCAAGTAGAATTCGTCTGTACTCGGCGAATCATCCTCCTTGCACTGAAAACACCTTGTGGCCTCAAGAACGCCATAAGCTCTTCATCCGAGTACCATTTGGGGACTCCCCTGATTAAGGACGTATTTTAGGGGCGCAGCTCCTTAAGGCGTGCGTCGTTCGTCCCTTGTAGTAGTAACCACCTCGTTCTAGGACTGCGCTCGATAGCTCGCGCTCGCCCTCGGCGCGTTCCTCCCGGCGTGCGAGCTCTCTCACTCTTCCATCTGCTGTCTTGTGTGAGAGAGACAGAAAGTGTTGTGTCTTCGCAGTTTCGGTGTGTGTGTGTGTGCGCGCGCACCTGTTATCGCCTCTGCTGGCCGCCTATAAATACGTTCGACACTTTTGAATAAAAGGCTTTTTCATTCTGCTGACTACTTGGATGCAGTGCTGGTCCGACGCTGCTAGGCGCACGTCATGGCTATGCTACAGTGGCGACGAGGATGTACACCACCCATGTAGTGGAAGACGACCCTGAACCTGACACTACGAAAAACCGAGCAACTAAGGTGATCATGGCTCAGTACCAGCTTCCGGACTTCGAAGAAGGCAAAGATAAGTGGACGCCATACCTTATTAAAGTCGAAGTATACTTTGAAGCGAATGCCATTGAAGACTCGACTAAGAAAAGAGCATTGCTGGTTGCTGCCTTATGCACGCACACCATACAAGTGCTGGCAGGGAAGGTGGCTCCACGCAAGCCGAATGCGCTGACTTATGAAGAAGTCGTGGCAGTGTTGAGTGAGCACTACGATCCCAAGCGGCACGAAATCACAGAAAGTTACAAGTTTTTCAGTCGGTGTCAAGCGGAGGGTGAGCCCATTAATGAGTTTCTGGTCGACATTCGCCGAATAGCGGATAATTGCAATTTTGGCAGTGCTTTAAATCGCATGCTACGAGACCGCATTGTGTGTGGTGTCCCGTCAAGTGCACTACAGAAGCAGCTACTTGCGAAGAGGGAATTAACATTAGAAGACTCTGAAGCGATGGTCCTTTCAGCTGAAGCTGCAGATAGCGGCGTGAAAAACATGAACGAATCGGCATTGACACCAGTGTTGAAAGTAGGAGTGTATCAGCACAAAACACCGCAAGACGAGAGACGGAGGGCTACACGTCAAGAATGCTCAAGGTGTGGTAGTGCAAAGCACAATGAGAGCGGTTGCACCTGGTCCAACGCTCGCTGTTATCGCTGTAGAGGACGCGGTCATCTTGCAAGAAAATGCCGAAGCAGCGGTGCTCACGAGCAAGGAACAGCAAGGAGGGCGCAAGCCAACATTCTCACGGAGACGGAAGGTTCGACAGACGACGAACACGAAGCAGCACACATCTGGACCTTGGCCTCGGAACGGAAGAGTTGTCTGGTGCCACCAATTCGCCGAACGTTCTCTTGGTGTGGTGTGCAGCTTACCATGGAAGTCGATACTGGGTCGCCCGTTTGTGTTATTCCACGTCAACTGTACGAGAAGCACCGCGACCAATGGCCGAAACTGAAACCATCCAGTGTGAAATTATCCTGCTACACAGGACGACTGCCAGTGCTTGGGGAACTTGCGCTCAGTGTTTTCTATAAGGGAGCGACGGTGGAGTGTGCGCTGACTGTGTTAGACTGTGCTGGACCAAGCCTCTGCGGTCGAGATTTAATCCAGCTGCTGGAAGTCGCTGGTGCTCCGGTGGTTCGCGTTGCAGGAGACTCAGAGCCAGCAAAACAAACGGGCAAGGCCAGTGTGAATAGCATATTCAGCGACTTCCACGACGTGTTTTCCGAGGAACTGGGGCTCATCACAGGCCCTCCGGTCAGTCTGCACCTCAAAGAAGGCGCCATACCTAAGTTCTGTAAGTCCATACCCATTCCATATGCGCTACGCGACCGCGTGTCACTTGAACTTGATCGGTTAGTTTCCTTGGGCGTGTTATCACCGGTGACACACTCGGAATGGGCGTCACCTATAGTCGTAGTTCTTAAGAAAGACGGCGCAGTGAGAATCTGCGGTGATTTCAAGGCCACAGTAAATCCCGCATGCGCCACAGAACAATATCCCTTGCCCATCATTGAAGATATGTTTGCGCAACTACACGATGGGGATTGTTTCAGCACACTGGATTTACGGGACGCATACAATCAAGTGGCAATGGATGATTCGGCAAAGAAAATTTGCGTCATTAACACACCAAAAGGGCTTTTTTGCTACAACCGACTGCCTTTCGGAATAGCCTCTGCACCCGCGATATTCCAAAGAAAAATGGATGAGGTTCTAGCTGGTCTTGTGGGTGCACAAGCTTATCTTGACGACGTGCTCATTTCTGAAAAATCAAGCGACAGCGGTGAAAGGCTGAAAAACGTTTTGGAGCGGTTTCGAGAGAGAGGCGTAAAGTTGAGACCCGATAAGTGCAAGCTGCGCAGCCCAGCAGTTACCTATCTCGGGCATCGGATCGATCGCGATGGGCTTCATCCGATAGAGAAAAACCTCGACGCTATCATGCAGGCGCAGAGGCCCCGTAATGTCAGCGAACTGCGTTCTTTTTTGGGAATGATTACGTTCTACGCGAGGTTTCTGCCGAACATGTCTACCACACTTTTTCCTTTGTATCAGCTGCTGGAAAAGAACGCGTGCTGGCGCTGGGAACAGGCTCAAGAGCTTGCGTTTAAGGTTGCTAAGCAAAGCCTCAAAGCAGCCAAGGTTCTCGTCCATTTCGACCCTTCCAAGGAACTAAAACTTGAGTGCGACGCGTCTCCATACGGAGTGGGCGCGGTCTTGTTTCACACGATCGGTAATGTTCACAGGCCGATCGGTTTTCGCTCGCGTACGTTAACACAGGCGGAGCGCAACTATTCACAGCTCGAGCGAGAGGCGCTGGCACTGGTATTTGGCGTAACTAAATTCCGCGATTACCTTCTAGGTCGGGAATTTACCTTGGTAACTGACCACCAACCATTGCTGGGCCTGTTGAGGTCAGACAGGCAGACGCCCACAATGGCCGCTGCCCGGATACAACGTTGGGCGCTTCAGCTGGGGGCCTACCGGTACCAGCTGCAGTACGCACCAGGAAGACAGATGCTGAATGCGGATGCCCTAAGCCGACTGCCGCTGCAAACTACGGAAACTGACGAAGACGGTGAGCCACCCGAATATGTACTCTCGCTAAACCAGCTGAACAACGGTGTCGTGACAACGCATGAGCTGAAGGCTTTCACCGCTTCAGATCCTGTCCTGGCAGAAGTCAAACGGTGCATACTACATGGGTGGCCCAGACACGCAAACGGGCTGGCAAGGGACATACTGCCATTTTTTGACCGTAAGCTAGAGCTATCCGTTGCACATGACCTTGTTTACTGGGGAAATAGGGTCATAATACCAGCCGAAGCAAGAGTGCAAGTACTGCAGCTTTTGCATGAGACTCACCAGGGTTCGCCGGCAATGAAATCTGTCGCGCGCTCTTTGTTTTGGTGGCCAGGCCTAGACAGAAATATTGAAGAGGTGTCTACTCGGTGCCAGAACTGTGTTCAAAATTTGCCGATGCCAACCGCGGCGCCCGTTGTCAAGTGGCCGGAAACCGGCGAAAAGTGGTCCCGCATTCACATTGACTACGCGGGGCCGATCAGCGGAAAAATGATACTCGTCATAGTTGACGCCCACACGAAATGGCTCGAAGCCGTGCCTATGTCACATGCTTCAACGGAAACCACCATTAACTGTTTGCGCAGCATTTTCAGCAGGTTTGGGATACCACGCACAATCGTTTCCGACAACGGGACTCAGTTTTCCAGCCATGATTTTGAGGAATTCGTGGCAAACAACAACATAGTGCACCTCCGATGTGCGCCCTACCACCCCCAGTCTAATGGGGCAGCGGAAAGGGCAGTGCGAACTATAAAAGATGGCCTTCGAAAAATGAAGAAAGGAAAGCTAGAGGAGAATCTGATACGCTTGCTGTTTAACTATCGGAGGACGCCGCAAAAGTGCGGTAAATCCCCAGCAGAGTTACTCTTAGGTTACCAAATACGCTCACGGCTGGACACATGTTTTCCTCCAGCCCTTACAGGATCAAATAAAGACCAAGAGGATTGGCTGCCGCTACCAGGAAGTGACGTATACGCCCGCAATTATGGTGCGGGGAGCAAATGGACGCCTGGCAATGTGAAGGCGACGTCTGGAGCGAGGATGGTGACCGTAGCCACTTCGGACGGGGTCGTCCAGCGGCATGTAGATCAACTTCGCCCGCGGCAGGACTCGCCAAGTGAGCAGACAGCATTAACAACTGCCACAAGTCCCAGCGAGCCAGACGAAGCAACAGAACGATCGCCTCCGGAAGCGGTAAGCTCGGATGAAGGCATGCCTTCTCGGCTCATCCCTAATGATGCTGGTTCGGCACAACGTGCATCACCGAAGACCACGGCGGTCCCGATGAATACCGGTGTCGTCCAACAAGCCCTCAGGCGTTCAACAAGAGAACGCAAGACAGTACAACGCTTTGGATTCTAAGGGGGAAGGAATGTTGTGTCTTCGCAGTTTCGGTGTGTGTGTGTGTGCGCGCGCACCTGTTATCGCCAATGTTGTGTCTTCGCAGTTTCGGTGTGTGTGTGTGTGCGCGCGCACCTGTTATCGCCTCTGCTGGCCGCCTATAAATACGTTCGACACTTTTGAATAAAAGGCTTTTTCATTCTGCTGACTACTTGGATGCAGTGCTGGTCCGACGCTGCTAGGCGCACGTCATGGCTATGCTACAGAAAGAGAGAGAGAGAGAGAGCGAAAGACTGTCCGTTTCTAACGATGATGGGTTTGTGCTAGCGCGTTACGGCGCGTGTAAGAAGCTGGTGTAAGACGCTGTGGCCTCTCCGCCTTATACTCTTTCAGCAGTCATGTGATGGCGTCGGCAAACGCGGTGTGCGTTCCGGCCTGTGTAAGGGGCTGCGTAAGACGCTGTGGCCTCTCCCCCCTTACTAGAGTGTACTGCATGTTTCTAACGCGTTTGTGCTAGCGTCCCCTTAAACGCGAGATCCCAGCGTTCGAATAGAGTGTTTCTCACGTCTTTACATGATGATCGACTGGGCGAATTACACGGAAGATTAACGGTTTACCGGTGATTCACTCCGGAGCTTCGCCCACTCATCATCATTCACCCCGTGCATATGCTGTGAATTTTTTAAGTAGGCGTTCGGCGCACGCGCGTTGACGGCTATGTTGGAAATAGTCTTGCAATGAAGTACGGAAGAGAAAAAGAACGGAAAAGAAAACGGAAAAGCAAGCCAATACTCTAATATTGGCTTGCTTTTCCGTTTGCACATCGAGAAGTAATGCTCCTTGTACGGTAAAACGGCTCCTGATTGGGGCTGCACCCAGCATTCCTTCTATTCTGAGTACAGCGTGATTGGATTCACTTGCCTGAGGTCTCGACCTTGTTCGGTTACTGTCATCAGAACGGGAACTCCCACTGTCCGACCTTTGCGGTGACGCACAACCTTGAAGCCGTCTTCATCCACACCCTCCATATCAGCCACGTTGTCGTCTCCGATGACGGTCGACTCATCGTCTGACGCCTCTGTTTGTTGGCGCTTGCTTTCCGGAGGGCCCGATGGGCCTTCGTTGTTCAGGCGCTTGTGACCAGGTGCTGCGCCGACTGATGGCATGTCCGAGCCTGTACCGTTCTCGGCTCGCGTCTTCTGGGCCCTTTGAGGAGTGGCAGGTGCTGCGCCGACTGATCCGTGCCGGTGCCGATCTCGGCTGGCATCTTCTGGGCCCTTTGAGGAGTGGCAGGAGAAGTCGGCCCCGCCGGCCTCCGATAAGGAACAAACTTTATCGATTCCCCCGGCGTCTTGGAGAAATCAGGTGGTGGCGTATTGCAAAACGGTGAAAAAAGGTGAAATTTGGAGGCAGCCGGAAAAGAACAGCTGGCTCAGATCAAACTTCTTCTTCCTCCGGTGAAGCAACAAGGCTAGGTGAAACCATCTAAAAATTCTACTTCGGCATCTGTAATTAAAAGTGAAGGCTTGCTCACACATTTATCTCCTCCTTTCTTAATGTGAAACGCTTCAACAAGTTCTCGTGCCGTCTTGTCTTATGATTTACTTAGAAATTTGGCTTCCTTGAATTTGGGGGTGCAACCAAACGCTTGCAATGCTCATTTAATAAGCCACCAGCATTATTTCGTACCTTCCAACTGTGCTCCTTGGCTCTTTCATTGTAACTCCATCGCGGAGTCATGCGGACCCGCCCGGAGGCCCGTTTCGTACCCGAGCGGTGGCTCGCTTGCCTCTCGCGCTCGCTCGCCCGAAGGAGGCGGGATTTCGCGTGGCTGCCGCCGCGCTTCGCCGCGAGCAGTGCGGCTGTGTCGCCGCCGAAGCGCTTCTCCGCCGGTGGCGCACCGCTCGCGTTTTTCCGCTAGTGTGCACGCGCCTTTAGGCACCAGAACACGGCACCAACGTTGGCTGGTCAATGTGGCGCAAGTGAGCATGACTTAAACCAGTGTCGCGCAGCTTTTACAGCATTTCCACAGAATCTCTTGAGAGTCGATCAGCCCGTTTTATTATGTCGAACTATTGACGTACAGCTAATGTCTCGCAGATGAAATCGTCACTTAAGCTTCCCAACCTTCAAACTCGGTGCAACATCTCGCGTCTTTTGTTTATTCCCCAATGTGTTCCATCACCATTCATTGAGCTAGCAACTAATTTCGCAGCCAGTGTCCTTATCCTCCCCTATCGATCACAGGAACAAGGTAGCCGTTCCTCTTTGTCACACCGACATGTTCCTGCATTCTTTTATGCCGAAAACCTGTTCGGAGTGGAACCAGCTTCCCTCTTCTATCGCCACCCTAGCCGATGTATCATAATTCAAGACAGCTGTAACAGATCATCTTTCGAAATGACTCAGTTTTGCTGTTTTGCTCGAATTTCTTTTGCAGCTGCTATGGTTGATCTGATCCTTATAGGCTTGAATGTTTTTGATTATTTGTAAACCATGTACGCATCCCCTCTGTAATGCCCATTGGGCCCTGAGGGTATCATAATAAATAAATAATAAATGGACTGTGCCCAGTTGCGGGGGTAAACTACTTCAGTTACCAGAAAGGGTTGACCCTGATGTTGTGGAGGCGATGTGTGAACGTGGGTTCATCCATGTCAAACGGTGCCGTACCAGCGAAACACTGATAGCAATGGGAAAGTTCACCTCGACGTAACAAGGAACATTTAACTGCTTATGCGAAGAGACATATCACTTTCGTGTTATGCCGATTCCTCTGACAGAGGGATCAGCCACATTTTTTTTTTCATTTTTCGACCACCACCACCGGCACCAGCTTCACAGTTGGATGCAAGCATCGCTTGAATAACATCAACTTAATAGCATCTATAATAGATATGAACATGTGGTGTTTGGCTCACACAACCGAAGTCGAATAGATGTAACCTAAGAAATAAGGCGTGCGCGGGCAGGCACTCACACACACACACACACACAAACAGAGAGAGAGAGAGAGAAAACGACACACCGAAACCGAAACGCGTAGCTATTTCCTACGATGACGACAGGGAGAAAACGCACAAAGAGAAAATGCACAATATACACTGCGCGCATGACGAATTGATTACGTGAAGTGGAACGAAATTGTTACGAGCCGCTTTCTCTAGGACTCGAAGTAGAGAAAGGCGCGTTCGCGTGCCCGTATGGAAGATGCGGGGCAGAGGCACCATAACGGCACTGCGCTTATTCATTTCTCGTGTCTAACTAGCCCAGAGGCTGGGGGGGTGTTACTGCCTTGTTCCCCCTCCCGTGCTGGGCCCCGGTATCGCACATTTGCACATTTGGCAGTGGGTGATGGCGTTGCTTCTTACTCCTCTCCCGCGATCCCTGTCCCTGCCGCACTCAACACGTAAGGTCTCGCGCAATCACAAGCATACTACTATGCCCAGCGCACTGTAACAAAACAACTTATACTCTCAAATGGACACACGATGTCTAAGGGAACGTTACACTGACTGGACTTGCATGGGACGAAAGGACAAGCCGATGTGTAGGCGTGGCAGTTCCTGACGTGTACCTTATGGGGATTATCAAGACGAGCTGACGCGTATTCGAATCTCTGATATCGGTAACGCATCGAAGTGGTAGCAATATTCCGTTATGTAAATAAATACAGTGTTCCGAAAAGTGTGTAATCAGGTTTCATTCGTTTAGGTGTAAGAAAGGGTGATTCTCCGGTGTAGTGTGCATGTCTTGCTTCTTTCCGAAGGCAGGATCAAGATAACGCAGGAGATATGCGAAATGCTCAAGGAAAAGGTGACGCATTTGACAGGCATTTGGTCCGACGTGGGGATCAGTTAATTACGAGCCCACACGGAACCACCTGGATCGCGCGATGTCCCACTTGTCCAACCTTTTCGACCAGATGGTCGAGGCGGAGCTCGAGATGAAGGACCGGCTCCTCAACAACATTGCGCAGTTCACAGCCGAACTTCAAAAGTTGTTCGCGGAGCTCGGTGTTGCCAGCCCTGAGGTATATAAAAACTTCCTTTTCGGACACGCTGTAGAGCTTTTCACTGTACTCCAGTGGGCCCTGCCATGTTTGATCGCATGATGCGTCTGTCGCCAGCTTCAGCCAACCTTTGCTTACAACTGCAGCGCACAATGCCTGTACGGCCCTGCAAGCTGCTCTTTCGGGTTTTGTCTTCTTAAAATGACAGTGAAATGCGGAAAAATTTTGGTTGATGCTTGAGAAAACGTAGACCTATCTGAGCTATATCTTTTTGAGCTCATAGTCGAAATGGTATAACGGGTCCCATACAGTGTATGGCGTGCGGAATCGATTTACGAAACAGAATAGTATGTGGGTTCAACCACCGTATTAAAGTATGAGGTCAAGTGGCGTAAAAAAAATTTTTTAATCAAGATGATCAATGAACAATATCAGCCTGCATTCTTAAGCAAACCATTTTAGGCCCTTGGAAGGCATATAAAGTATGTATTATTGCTTCAGTTTTCCATAAAGGTTTCATTAGACATGTGCTAGCTCAAATTTAACTATCAATTAAGATCTAAATTTGTGAGAGCATAAATGAAGCTTTCACCAGTGCAATGAACCAAAATTAATGAAGGCAAATGAATATTTAAGTCATCATTTTTTTTCCTAGAAAATGTGTGCCACCATGGGTGCACCTTCTTATAAATGGCATCCATGTTAAATCTGTGACAACAATTTTGCTAGCCTAGGTTCATTGCACACCCACTACTGTAAGACAGAGCTGTGCCAAGTTTGAGTTAAAAATCTATTTCAAATAAGGTCATGATTGTTTGTGTACGAAAAATACCAAAAATACAAGTTCTGATAAAATCATCAAGAGAGATTTCATGCAAGTACATCAAGAGGAAGGCACCACGACTGCTCGAATCCTACATATTTGTAGTTGCAACTATCTTGAATCTTGCTCTTGTCCATTCCACTCGTGCGGCACCATGAATTTCTTTCGACCTAGTTTTGCAGCATTAATGGCATGACGAAATGTTTTCATGTTAACAATGCTGTTAGACAGTTAGTACACATTTGCAATTCATATCATTGTTCATATCATTGTTATCTTTTGTAACGCCTTCGGGCCCTGAAGGTACCGAAATAAATAAATAAATAACTTACAAAAGCGCTATGTCAAGTTTTTTTGTCTAATACGCACAGGACTGTTACTGTAAGTTTTGTTTTTGTCGGGGCCAGTTGGCTTGACATTTTCGCTTGGACCTTTTCATAGAAACCACGTAGGAATAAACTTTTTGTGTCAAAATACTGTCCAATAAATTGCCCATTAAACTAGACTGAACTAGAATAAACAGATTTTACTAAGGAATCTGCAATTTCAACTTCGCCTTGTACCTTGAATAGCAGCTCGTGTCCGTTGTTTTCACCCCTGCTGTGGCTGGTCGAGCATAACGGCAAGAGGATATCACAACAGACATGGCAGCAGACAGAAAGGAAAAAAATAATCTTCGAATGGCAATTGCTAAACTAAAGTGAATTTAAAGGGATGATTTGGTAACGTATGTACAGACACCCAAATCTTAAGCCATAGCTGGGTGAAACCAGGGTTCGTACAGGTTTTGAAAGAAATAATTTGATGGTTTTCAAGGACTTTCAAGGCCCTATTGGGGGATTTTCAAAGCCCTTTTCTAAAGGGTAATTTTTTTATTTCGTGTTGAAGTATTAAGTAATACTCATGAAAGGTCTCACACATTTACTGCCCAAATAAATAAATCATTACAATGCAAACTTGCTTGTATTGTACAGAAAACTAGTTTACCAAGCATCACAACACAAATTTGTTTCGTATCACACAGAATAGAAAATAGTTCTATTGTCCAAAATTCCTTCTAGTTCACAAAGCACGAAAGATTATCAGAAAGCAGCTCCTAATATCCACCCACTTCAGGGGAACTCCAGTAGCTTTTGCTGAATTTCAAGCGAGACTAAGTGTAGCTGGCCAGTCTTTTCCTTTGCCATCTTTCTCAGGCTATTTCACTTGACAGTGTGCGTTCAATCATTTTTTGCTTCTGCTTTTTCAACATAGGCACCTGCAGAAGCCATCAGATCATCAATTGTAGATTCCAGCTTTTTTTTCCTTTCCTTTCATTGCATCAAGCTCTTCCTCTATGCAGTGCTTCTTTCTCTGCCTTGAAGCTTAAAGGTCCTGCTTTTTCTGCTCTTCCAAGTATGCTCCGTACTTTTTCCTAACTGCCGACACAGCAATCTGCAGCTCCTTGGTGACTGGAATTTGTAGAATACCACCTTCCTTCTCAACTGCATCACACACAATGCATTGTGAAACAAATGAAAGGTCCTTCAGATTTCCCACAAACACCTGTCAGTTCACACTGAACCCACGTTCAACAGTTTCCTGGCCAAGACTAAGTACAAGCACAAGTTTCACAATCGTCCATAAATCTGAGTAGCTTGAACTGAATTTGAGCAGATCATAGTATAACTCATCCAGTCTGTCAGCAATCTTGGCAAACTGCCTAAGTTCATCATTCTTCTCGTTCAGGAGCTCGGTGTACTCTGCCAACACTGTGCCCCGAAGGTGGTCCACCATTCTACCTGCAGTGATGAGCGTGTCTAACACCTTTCTGAAACCTGCGATGCATTAATCCATAGCCTCCTTTATACTTGTGCCTGCCACGTGAGCCGAGCGCGACCGTCGGCGGTCGGCTCCTTCACCTCTTCTTTTCCTTGGGATTACGCCGCCGGATGCCGCATGGTGGCGCCAGCCACGTAGAGTCTGCCATAAGGGGCAGGGAACTGGGCTATGAATTTCTGTTTTTGCTATAGTATGATCGATTTGATTGAAATAAATTTAAAAGGCACGAGGAAAATTTAAAGAGAGAGAGAAAAAAAAGTTCTTAAATCTTACGAGCCCGGTGGCGCACATGTCACCGCGCCATATAGGTGTTCTCTGGCCCCGTTACAAAGGGGACGCTCATAGGAACCATCCATCCATCCGCCGTTTTCATCGTGCTACTTTGCCGAACGGTCTGGCATGCTGAAGTCGCAACTTCAAGCTCAGAGACGCGTGGATCGATACCCACGGAGATGTTTTCGTTGCCACATGGCAACGGGGATCCAATATGAGCAGGCTAGACCGCTTTTACTTCCCTGAAGTTTTGGCCCCACATGTCATTAGTTGCGAAGTTTTAAACTTTCCCCCAGATGTACCACGCATCACTGATCACTTCCCAGTGTCAGTGAAACTACATTTTCACCAGCATGCCGCATCTAGAAACCAATGGAAAATGGATCCAACTCTTGTAAACGACCCTGAGAGCGTAGCAACACTGCGCACTACCTTTGAACGATTGTGCAATCGCCCACCAGAACCACGTAACTGGGACACTCTGAAAGACGGATGGCGAACTGAACTAATTAAAGCAGGCCGTGAGCGAAAAGCGCGCTTAACGACTGAGATAAATGACACACTTCGCAAGGCACGTATTGTACGTAGAGGCGAAACGCTAACATTCGCAATGCAAGACTATTTGAATCAGTTGAGGGCGCGGTACGAACTCTTGTTACGCCTTAGCTCCCGTACTGCTGCGCAGTCGCTCGTTCATGGACGGCCAGTTTCAGATCCTGCTGTTCTTCGAAGCGTCCGCAACGGTTCCTTAGGAGAACGAGCTCATGTTCCGTTTGTCGAGTTACCCAGTGGCGTACAGTCTGACCGAGAGGAGGATATAATGAGGGTATTCAAAACACATTTTTCAAACCTGTTCATGGCAGAGATTACAAGCGCAGAGCGTCACAACATTACAGTCAATGAGTTTTGCACGGGAATCTCTCGTGTACCAGAAGAAATTTGCGATAGTCTATGCAGTCCTGTAACATTCGAAGAACTGCGCCTTGTGCTTCGGCAGATGAACTCCAGTGCCGCACCTGGCCCTGATGGGATACCTTTAATCTTTTACAAAACCTTCCTTGGTGCAATACATGTCCACCTTTTGTCAATGCTTAACGGGATTCTTGCAGATGGTATTAGACCAGATTCGTTTCGTGAGAGCCGAGTCATACTCTTGCTAAAGAGTGGGGGAGAGCCGTCTGATCCGAAGGCATGGAGGCCTATTTCGTTACTCAACTCGGATTGTGGGATGCTGGCCGCTGTTCTTGCACGTCGCATGGCGGCTGCTCTGCCCGGGGTGGTCGGCGAAGTGCAGACATGCTGTGTTCCGGGCCGCACAATTTTTTTTCACTTGCTTTGACTCGTGATCTTTTCGCGTTCGCGGCGAGAGCGCGGGTTCCTGGCATGTTTGTTTCCCTGGACCGGGGGAGGGCGTTTGGTCGGGTTGGGTGGAGCTGCCTCTTTGCGGTGCTGGATTGCTTTGGCTTCCCAACCCACTTAGTTGAAGTTCTTCGCCTGCTTTATACTGACCTGGAAACCTGCTTGGTAGTCAATAGCCATACATCTGAACCTATCGCCGTAAGCCGTGGTATACGACAAGGCTGTCCTCTTTCTGCACTGCTCTTTGTACTGTGCATAGAACCATTGCTACAGCAAATCCAGAAATGCACATCAATACGGGGATTCCCTCTCCCAGGCCAGGGAGAGGTGAAAGTGGCCGCCTATGCCGATGATATTTCACTGTTTATTAGAAACATGGACAACTATAGAGCTTTTCTGCAGATTTTTCATACCTATAGTTGCCTGTCGGGAGCACGACTCAATCCGGGAAAAAGTAAAGCGATGCGCTTCGGTACGCACACTGAAGAGTTTCCTGATGGGGTCCAAATAGTTGAAGGAGTAAAAGTACTTGGTGTTACTTTCCTTGCGTCTGGAGAAGTAGCCCGCACCACCTGGACTGAGATTAAGCGTAAAGTAGATAAGCGCATTGAGATAGCCAGGACCTTTTCCTTGCCCTTTACTGAGCGAGCTTATCTCATCAAAACAAGCATAGTAGCATCTCTTTACTATGTAGCCAAAATCGCTCGACCACGTCGACGAGTTTTGCAGAGAGTAGCCACCGCGTGTTGCTCTTTCTTTTGGGATGGCCACACCGAAAGCGTAGCCAGAGCACTGGTCCGCCTGCCAGTAAAATGGGGCGGCTTTAGCATTCTAGATTTCGAAGTAATGTGTCGCATGTTGGCATTGCAAAACACATGGGCACTTTTAGCAGACACGACATACCGTGGCAGAAAACTAGCAGTGTATCTGATGGGAACCTCCAGAACGGTTTTTGGTTTGACAGATGACACGGGACCGGCGGCTGAGCGGCCACCGGCGTTCTATACGTACATGATAAGATCCATGCAGTTCTGGCGAAACAACTATCCAGACTGTGAACTGACGGACATGACTCCCACTGGCATTTGTGAAGGTATAGCACTGAAAAACTTGAGCGATGAACAACGCAGAAAGTGCCGAGCAAGAAGACGCTGGTCCTTCAAAAACGCTTCCCTTCCCGCTGAAGTACGCGATTTCAATTGGCTAAGAGAATGGAAAGCTCTCCCGACGGCCGACCGCCTAGCGGCGTGGGGTGTGGCGCCCTCCGCCACATGTCCGCAGTGCGGTCGTACAGAAACACTCAACCATGTCCTTCACGAATGTCTTGTGGCGCGCACTTTCTGGAGCTTGGTTACCACCACGTTTCAAGTCAGCATGCAGTGGCAGTCTCGCCATAGAGACGGCTTTGTTGAGTTGATAATGGCGATCGGAGCTTTTGTCTTATGGAAGCGGAGGGGACTGGCGTGCCTGCGGGGACGCCCGCAGCGAGCCATGTTTCCTCTGTTGTACCGTTTAAGGAACGTAATGCTCACGCATCTAAACGAAGAATTAGTGATACTGGGGGAGGAAGCATTTCTTCGGCGCTGGTCCACACGATTCATTGTTATTAGGAAAAACAGAGTGTCCATGCCTTTCCTTCCTTACTGAGAAGGTAGGCTAGTGTTTGGTCTACTCTAAAAACCTACAGTGTGAATGTTGTATTGAAAAACAATGTCCTTTTCACGTAGTGTATGTGCTTGAATTCTTGTCTGCAAGTGCAAACAGTCTTCATTGTATATATGCAGTCTTCATTGCAATATCATACACTGTGAACGTCATGTTTGCCTGTACATACACATGTACCACATTGTATGCTGTATTTAGTACTTTCTGTATATTTTGCATTTTTCGAGTGCACAAATGAGCACATGCCTTGTACTGTAGAACATCCGGAAATAAAATTCTCTTAAACGGTAAGCCACGTTGCTGTTACGGTCTGTAGCTTTAAATATTTACTGTCTCCAGCCTTTAGTAACGAGCAATTCGTTTAGGAAGTCAGTGTGACGGGGAGGCGTCGAAAGCGCCGAAATCTACCAACAACATATCCTGAGCGCCCAATTTCAAAGGTAAGCCGTTAACTCTGCGTGTTTCCGAGTTTAAATACATCACGCATGCATCGCGAAGAAGGCATTCAATAGTTATACTTCGTTGTTTTGAGTCAGTTTATATCGCAGTCTTAATCTAAGCTGTTGGTCTTACCCTGAACACTGACCATGCATGGTGTTGCATGGTGTTGCGTGCATGGTGTTGCAGTATCAGTCTTAAGCCAAATTGGCTGTGTTTTTGATCGAATGTGCTCTATCTCGGCTATGTAGTTATCTGGTTTTACGTCTGTGATTCAACCTGAATCGCCGACTGTTGGCCGACGCATCTAATCTATGGTTTTTACGTTCTGGGCTCTTTTTGGCAGGTCTCTATGGCCTACTGCTGTGTACCGCTCTGTCGGTCGCATTCAAAGAGCAAGCTTCCAGGCATCTCGTTTCACGAAATTCCCGCTGACGAAACGCTGCGGCAGCAATGGATAAAAGCCATTCAGAGGGATGACTGGGAGCCAAACACAAACTCCAATTACTCGAGAGTGTGCAGTAGGCATTTTAGACAGAGTTCATTGAAGGCAAGCGACGCCGCCTCAAAAAAGGTGCGGTGCCGTCTGTATTCCCCGAATACCCGGCGTATCTGAGGCCCCAGCCTTTGAAGGAGAGGAGCTCGGAGAACATCCGGAAAAGGTCCACACCACAGAGCACGGACAAGGAAAATGGGCCACTACAGAAAAAGAAGAAGCGCTTGGACGATGACGAAAAACAAGAGAGGATTCCAGACGTCGATCAGCCAAGCAGTGAGGATTCAGAATTATAACACCATCAACAAGGGATTCCAGCTGCAGACATCAACCAACCATGTAGAGAGGAGATAACAAAGCAAACACCGGGAAGTGATGGAGCAGCTATCGAAATTTTTGTGAGCAGTCATGACTCCCTATACGTCTCTCATAAAGATGTTGACAAAGCAACACAGGTTGATGTTGGAGTGTCCAGCCTGCTTGCCACAGAAAGAACCAAGTGGAAGCGAAAAGAGCGAGATTTAAAAAGACAAATTGACAGACTTCGTGAAACAACGGATCGCTATAAAGAAGAGCTCAACAGAATGAAGTCTGACTGCCATTTTGGCGACTTACAGTACATAAGGGAACAAGCAAAAGAAAAACACCTTCCAGCCATTTTCTTGTGGGACCAAATTGTGAACTTCAAGCGAAAGAAGCCAGTATGGTCTGAAGACGTGATTCGCCACTGCAGTATACTTAGGCACCTTTCTACAAAGGCGTATGAGCATGCACGAAAGGAAATGCTTCTAAAGCTGCTGAGCAGAAGCACACTGCAAAACTATATCGAGAGCAGCTCAGCCGAGACTGGTTTTAACACCTTAATTCAAGCTCGTTTAAAAGTAGAGCTTGAAAAACTTGAGGTGCCGCAGTCTAGGGTTTGCTCCTTGATTGTGGATGAGATGAGAATTAAGCCCAAGTTACTATACAACAAGCAACAAGATAGTTTTGTTGGCCATGTGGATATGGGAGTTGCTAATGAAACTGAGAGTGAGCCCGTGCTAGCAAATTCATTGCTTTGCTTTGTGATAAATGGCCTCTCCACAGCTTACAGGATCCCAGTCGCGTACTATTTCACCAAGGGACTCGATGGAAAGCAGCTGTCTAGACTAATTCGCTATGTGATGAAGAAAGTGGAAGAGGCTGGCTTCACCATACTGCGTTTTGTCAGTGACAATCATAAGGTAAACGTCAGTGCCATGAAACACCTATGCAGTGGGTTTTTGACATACCGTATTGAGCACCCGTGTGATCCTGAAAGGCTACTTTTCTTGAGTTTCGACTACTGCCACGTGCTTAAAAACATACGATCGCAGTTCCTTGCCCGTGAGCTTGGGGAGAATGGTGAAGTGTCTTCCACTTACCTAAAGAAACTGTATGAAATGCAAAAAGGGGTGGCTTGTCAAGCCAGTGCGGTGCTTAACAAGGAAGCATGTGTACCCGAACAATATAGAGAAAATGAACGTGATAAGAGCAGTAGAGGTTTTCTCCCTGGTTGTAACCTCAGCGTTAGAATTCCTGAAACAACAAGCAAGACATGGCAGCCACCCTTCCTTCGCGTTTGCTGGACCAGCAATCGTGTTTATGAAGAACATCTTTCGCTGGTTTACCCTGCACGACACCAGCAATAAAGCGCAGCACATTCACCAACGTTTTCCTGACACTCGTCATTTCGACAACTGTGACGATGATCGTCTGGAGTGGCTCAACGTGACTTTCCCTTTGTATATTGAGGATCTGAAGAAAAAGTCAACTTCTCTACGTGGCTTCCTGACAACAGAAACTTCTGAAGCTCTTCTCTTGACTACTTACTCAACGGCTGCATGTGTTCGTCACTTGCTTGTGACGGAAAAGTTTTCTTTCGTGCTTACGAGGAAATTCAGCAGTGACCCAATAGAGGCACTTTTTGGCACACTACGAAGGTCACTTGGTTGTAATGACCAGTTGGACGTCCGCTCTGCCATGTCTGGGCTAGAAAAGCTGCTGAGAACTGGAATTGCTGCAGCGTCAGAAAGCAGCAATGTGCTGCACAATGAGCGGCCTGAACTCGGCAAGGGTATCTTAGTGAATGCACCGGGATCATCTGGAAGCTCGGTTAAGCTGCCACCAGAAGCTGGCCTCGTACTCGAGCGGCTTAAAATCGCCAGAGTACCTGCAAGCTTGCCAACACTGCAGCTTTCAGCAACTGTGTATGTTGGTGGCTATATTGCCCGTGTCATCAGGGAACATGTGACTTGCGACAGCTGCTATTCTCTGACGTCGAAGCCACTGTCTTACCAGTCACTGCAGCAGCTGACGCGAAATCAAGACAGGGGTGGGCTACTATACCCTTCTGATCAAATGAAGATAATGAACGGAGGAGTGTGACATCTCTGCGACATCTGCTATAGAGAATTGCTATTAGTTCGTTTGGAAAATCGCACTCCGGGTGCAACTACTCCTGAGCGCATTAAATGACATACTGTGTGGTTTGATTGTCAGGGCGTCAAAGTATTGAAAAAAAAACTTGCTTGACAAGTTTGAGGGCCCTACTGTGTCTGACTCCAGGTTCTGTGTGACAAGGCTTTATTTGAAGTGTTCTACCTAATGAAAGCATGCGGCCACCCTTATGGCATCTGACCTGCCTTATGTGATAAATTGTGTTCATGCTCAATTTTAACCAGTATAAATGAATAAAAGCCAGCAGATTTTAGCAACTGCCAATTTGGACCTGTTGAGTACTTTGGCTAAGTGAATCTACGCCCTGTAAGAAAAACTGAAACCTTATTTCCGGCCAGTAAATCTACTTGCTAAATGCAAATATTCGCTGTGAGGACAACTTTCTCTGTAATGCATGTGGTTTCAAAAACGTGCCATGTAGGCTTGATGTTTATTGAAAATCTTCTTCTTTCGGAGATTTTGTTCATTCAGTTGAAATCTGCTCTTTTATATAGGTGAAATTTACTGTTTTTTTCGCATAAGGTTTGACAGTTTACCTTCGTCAGAAAAATAAATGTGTCATTTTTTCAAATAAATACGGGCGCTATTTCTAAATATCTTCATATTTATGAACACTTCGTACTTTTTTTAAAAAATTCGAAGCATTTCTAGGCAAACTTGAGCAACTTTGACCCTATCTATCTATCTATCTATCTATCTATCTATCTATCTATCTATCTATCTATCTATCTATCTATCTATCTGGCCGCCTACATCTCGGTGCTCTCGCGGTCGTGCCGTTCACCTGGCATACGCAAAATTTCGATGATAGGGTAGGGATATATGACGAACATTAATGACTGACCTTTACACGTGTAGCATGATATACTCATTATCTACGCGACGATTACCGATACTACAAACACGTATGGCTAGTACCCGTAGTGCTCGACCCGTGTTATTCGGGTATGTGCCACCGGAGTTTGATACAGCCCATGCCAATGTCGAACCAAGTGAAATAGACATATCTCATCAGACCGCGCTTAAAAACGACAAAGCAAACCGAATATCGGAGCCCGGGAATGTAACATAGGCATAACACGCAGACCCACACAAACGCGCTCTAATCTCCAAAGGCATCATCCCAAGTGGCAGGCGGGTATCGAACCCGTGCCACCGAGGTGCCAAGTAAGCACGCCACCACTGGGCTACGGCGGATCTTCCAGCAAGACAAACAAACCTAATAAGCCAGTATAGTTGTGATTGAAGTCCACTGAGAACACTTCAAGAAGCGGCTGTACCTGCCATTTTTGATTGTGGCCCCCTTAACTGCCCCCAAAATGACCGGCTGCACCACCAGGACCTGGTCCAGCTTATCTGTGTGAAGTTTATCAGGCCACTACTTGTCAACTATGCCTCTGCAGCCACTGACAGAATTGACATTTACAAGTCATTCTCGCAAAAGCCTCTGAGCAGAAAGTATGTTAAGCTTTAAAAGGCAGCTTTCATATATGTAGGTTTTCAATTTTTTTTGTGTCTGAGAATAAAATGCTTGCGTGCCCTTCAGGTGCCACTGAATTAGTTTCGTGAACCTGTGTTTTTTTACTACCAACTGACACATTATTCCACTTAACATGTCTTGCTATCCTTTTCACTTTTTCCCCATGAATATATGCCGCGCCCCTGCTAGAAAAAATAGTATATACGTTACGAATTATATCCTAGGCTTCTCGTGCAATATAATAAAAATGGAACTGTGCTGTCTGCAACAGCACTTCCACTTCAGTTTGTGTTGACATTTAGCGCGGCCTCCCTCCGGCAATTATCATTTGTACGATCGTGGTAATCACAAATAAATGGAAACTGAATCCTGCGCGGTGCCCACCACAGGGTGTGTTCGTTTCCCAGTCGCACAAGTCGCGTTCCACAAATATTACTCGTATGTCGTGTACCACTGTGAGCCTTTGGAGAATAGCTGTTTTTCTAGTCAGAAGGCGCAAAACCAACGAATGCGGCGTAGCGGCGCGATAACGGCCACTACAACCGCATTTTCGGGCCATCCGCTTCTCGGCGCTCGAACGGTCGCGGCGGGCCGGCGGCCTCGCCTCGCTGGATGGATGGATGGATGGATGCTATGAGCGTCCCCTTTGTAGCGGGGCGGTGACATGTGCGCCACCAGGCTCGTAAGAAGATTTAATCACTTTTTTTTTCTCTCTCTCTTTAAATTTTCCTCATGCCTTTTAAATTTACTTCAATCAAATCGATCATACTATAGAAAAAACGGAAATTCATAGCCCAGTTCCCTGCCCCTTATGGCAGAAGGTCCTTATTTTTCTCTATAATTATTTTTGTCCGTTCTCTCTAGTTTTCTGCCACCAGTATTCTAACCGTCTCTTACTTATTTCAGTCGCGGCTATGTTCAGCTTCCCGTTGTTCGCCCTAAAACCCAAGGCTTCCTGTAGGGTGGTGCCCAAACGTTCACCTGGGCGGATATTTCCGCATTCAATCAGAACATGCTCCGTCGTTTCCCTATCTTCCTCACAGCATGTGCATTTTTCTTCTTCTTTACTGAATTTCGCTTTATAAATACGCGTTCTAAGGCAGCCCGATCTCGCTTCAAACAATAAAGCGCTTCCTCTTGAATTATCATAAAATGCCTCCCTCTTTATTTCGTTTTTGCCCTCTCGGTAGTTATTCAGAGTCGGCTTTTTTTCCATCGCTGCTCTCCAGTAAATCTTCTCCGCCGCTCTGACTTTTCCCTTTACGCTCTTTGTTGTCAGTTCTCTTACAGC
The DNA here is from genome assembly GCA_013339685.2 of Hyalomma asiaticum. Classification (NCBI taxonomy): domain Eukaryota; kingdom Metazoa; phylum Arthropoda; class Arachnida; order Ixodida; family Ixodidae; genus Hyalomma; species Hyalomma asiaticum. Next base: position 70,454,445 of record CM023490.1, on the reverse strand, counting down.
CGTATAATCACAATCGCTAGTCAACGTGAGTGGCGCCACCGCGGAAACGAGTGGCGACTCTCCGCAACTACAGCGACGGCGCGCTCCTATTGTCCTCCCGACGACGTAGCAGGCACAGAAAGTATAGAGGAGGCTATGACCGTACCGTTCATTTTACCTTTATAATACAAAGGTTGTGCTGTGCACTGACACGAGTGCCAATGTTAGGTCGTACCATGGTGCTGTCGACGTCAGTTGAAGCGTACACTCACTCATAAACTTTGCAAAATGGCATTAATACTACGCGTAAGACTGCTTAAAGGGCAACTCCGGCGATATTTCAGTGTCCACTGATCTTAATGAAATTTTCAATATATATTCTCCTCGGTACTGTAGTAGTAATATATGCCACGTCAGGAGGATGTAGTTCATTTAGTTTTCCTGTAACTCAATTAAGAAAATATTAGCGGATTCTCACGCGGGCCACCCTGTGTTTTTGACGTCAACACCTCCGTGCTGCCTACCCGAGCCAGCGGGCCTTCAAAAGCAAAACGGCGATACTTCAGCGCTCAAATCGTCGCTGTCAAGATCAGAAAATCTGGCATAACTCAATATATCTCTCGAATGACCTCACCACTGGCATTTATTTGGGGCCAGTTCCATATTTCTGGTGACGGGAAGGTTGTGACGTCACTGCACACGCTCCACGAAGTATCTACCCGTTTGGGTTTCGGTTTGAAGAGAACTTACAGTTGCTTAGTTGAAATTATTGGGGCATTTCTGAGCAAACTGAACCACCCCGGTGGTTACAGGACTATACTATCAGTACCTAAGGAAAACTTCGATACCAGAACGTGGTGAAAAATCCGCCGGAGTTGCCCTTTAATTAAAGGGGTCGCGAAAAGAATATAGATATGCCCGGTTGTAATTTTTTACGCGATAGCGTTAGAGAGCTCGTTTCGCAGAAATACCGCCGCCGCCGTCGGTGTCGGTGTCTCTCCGTGAGCGAAAAATCGAGAATGATGCAAATAAAATAAAATAAACACAAATTTTCGGTCCCATTGAGGATCGAACCCGGGCCGTTTGCGTGGCAAGCAATTGCCCTACCACAAATCCACGATGCTTTTTTTTTCTTTATTACCTGTCTTTGGTACATAACGAATGATACAGTAACCCAAACAAAAATGTCAATACAACTACACAATGCACATTGTACATGAGGTCACCTGTTATCCACCAGCAAGTGCTGGTTTCATGAGATTAAAATTCGCGCAATGCTGTGAGCGGCTCTAATCGAGAGAGCCACTCGGAAGGTACAGCGGAGGCTTTTTGGATCTCTATAAACCAATTTGCACTTTCACGGAAATGAATTCGCGCAGGCCGAGCATCTTTATCCACATGATACCCTGCCATCCTAGATCGCCAAATAGAGTGGACGCCCAAGAGCATGATTAAATCAAACGGCACCCCATGCTCCCTATCAACATTTAAAAACCTGATTCCATGCCGGGTCCAGTGGGAGGTCTTTCTTCATACTTCGCTGTAACACATCCCAAAAATAAACGTCCTCCCAGCAATGTAAGAAAACATGGTCTACAGTTTCTGGCACTTTGCAAATTAAGCAATGCGATCCCCACGGTAAGAAGAATCCTTTTTGCTCCAAAAGCGTCTTAACTGGCAATGTGCCAGTGTGCAGTTTAAAGAAAAAGGTCTTTGCTGCCGGCGGCACCTGCATTTTCTTGACCCTCTTTAAGACGTTGCCACCTGTGCCTCCACTGTACAGTGACCTGAACCAAGGCACTGGGAAAACAACGTCACACAGGGCAAAATACAATTCTTTACACTTCACAGAACAGAGGTACTCTCTTGTGAAACGTACAGTAAGAAATCTTACACTGAAGGCTATTTCTCTGTAGAAACCACCCAACCACCCCGCACACTCTTCGGTTGACACAATATATTCGGGCAGTCGTCTGGTCAGCCTCATTTGGCACACGGTTCGCAGAAAAGGATCTGTTGCATCACGAAAAAAACAAAAACCGGTTAACGAGCTGCCGCAGAAAAAGGTGACCAAGACCCAACCCCCCATCTTTTACCCGTCTGAACAAGTTGGTACGGCTGCAGCGCTCCCACCCAGAAGTCCAGACAAATGTGGCGAATATTCTATGAATCTTCTGCACATTCATACGCGAACAGTGCAGAACCTGCATAATGTACCAGAGCTTACTCATAAAAAAGAGATTGCAAACAGTAGCTCTGGCAAAAATCGACAAGCTGGCCCCTTTCGATTTCTCGGCATCTCCCGCGTTTCTTGCACCTGCCCCTTCCAATACTGATCGCTGTCGCGATAAGCGTTAAGCGGAACGCCTAAGTACTTGCCTGGAGTAGACGTCCAAGGCACATTAGCGAAAAGAGCAGGCAGCTCCAGCCACGATCCATGCCAGGTACCGAGACACTTGGACCAGTTAACCCCGCTACCAGTGACTTGGCTAAATTTTCGCACAGTTTCAACAGCCTGAGATATGCTTGCTTGATCACTTGCAAAAAGGGCGATATCGTGCGCATATGCTAGCAGCTTCACTTCTGCTGCCTGAAACCGAAAACCATAGATACTATTGTCATTAATTATTTTCATGCACAAAGTTTCAATGTAGAGGTAAAATAAAAGAGCGCTTAGAGGGCAGCCCTGGCGCACGGAACGTTGCACGTTAATGGGGGCCCCCAAACTCTTGTTTACAATCAATCTCGTCGTACAGTTCTGGTATGCCAGGGCCCCTCCCTCTCTAATAACTGAACCAACCTTAACATGGTCTGAAATAGCCAATAAAATCCCATGGTACGCACAATCATAAGCCTTTTCTAGGTCTATTTGTAGCATGGCAACTCGAGCATTTGAGCAATCACAACATTCCAGTACACTACGCGCCTTGTGAATGTTTGTAAAAATAGAACGCCCTTTTATCCCGCATGTCTGGTGGGGCCCAACGATGTCGTGTATCACTGTCTGCAGCCTTCGCGCCAACACTTTCATAAAAATTTTATATTCAACGTTGGTGAGTGCTATCGGACGGTACGCCGAAACACATCTTAATTTACGGACATCATCAATTTTAGGGACAAGAACTGTGTGGGAGGACTTGTAGGATGCAGGCAATGTGTTTAACTTGTAGGCTTCGTTAAAGATTACTGTCAAAACAGGGCTTATTTCATGCTTGAATTCCTTATAAAATGCGGCTGTGAATCCATCTGGTCCAGGCGATTTCCCTGGGTTTAAGTTATGAATGGCCTTTTCTACTTCGGTAACAGTAATTTCTTGTTCCAATCTCTCTCTCCTTTCATCATCCAGTCGAGGGATAGGGCGCAAGAAAACATTCTTAAATTTGTTCACGTCAACGTCATGCGACGAGAATAGCGCCTGATAATTAATGCTCCGTGAAAGCTGTTTTGATATCGTCTGTGTCCGTTGAGAGGTGATCCATTCTGTTTCAAGCTCCATTCTATTTCGTTTATGTGGTTCCTTTCTGCACGTGATTTCTCAAACCACAGCGCCCGCTTCGTCGGCGCTTCGCCTGCGGCTGTATCTTCCGCCCTTGCCCTCACGAGCGCACCACGATAGCGTTGTACTTGGTACTGCTCTAATTTTTTTTTGTTTGACTTTCCTTATGTCGTCTATCCATTTCCCCGGTGCATGACATTCGTGCACGAGCAGTTTATTTAGCAGTGCCTTTAACTCCGCCTCCACATCAATGTCAGGTAGTGGAAGGAGTCTCCTTAACGCATTTTGTTCGGCAGGTGGCACGACGAAAATGAGTCCATTCGGCGATTTGTAGGAGGAATAAACTTTATTTAGCATATCAAGCAAACGGCAAACATTAGATAATGTGCTGTCATCTGTGAGACATTGTGAAAAACATGTCTCGACTACCATGGCCTCCGAGACGGCGGGCGCGCCCGCCATCTCGGAGGCCATGCGACTACAGCAGAGCCTATATGGTTCCGCCATTATAGGACAGGAAGCATATTGCCACATGGCGTCTTTTGATCTAAAGCGACAGACGCGCGTCTGGTATGAACGCGCGTCAGTGATGCTTTGGCGTTCGACTTTCATCCTTAGTGTCGACGCGCTCTTCAGGAGCGTCCAGCTCGAACTCTGCGGGGTATAAAAGGGCGTGCGTCGCCGAGCCGTGGTGCTCTTTCTCTTGTGACCCGCCGAAAGGCAGCTGCGCCTGTCGTCGCTACCAGCGCCGAATTAGGACAAGAGAGAGAGAGAGAGAGAGAGAGAGAGAGAGGTAATGGGCGGAAGGCAGGGAGGTTAACCGGAAAGGTAAATATCCAGTTTGCTACCCTGCACTGGGGAAGGGGTGAAGGGAGACAGAAAGGGATGGAAAAAGAATAAAGAAAGAAGGAGAGAGGTCAAATCGCGCACACACACACAAGCACGGCATGTGTCACAGACGGTTCACGAGGCCCGTTGAATTAGGACAAGGTCAAGGAGGTTTTTTTTTTAAACCTCCTTGGACAAGGTCTCCAATAAAGTGGCTGCCCCAAGACACTCTCTACGTCTGGCTCTTCTCGTCACAATATTGCGTGACAATATCATATCAAGCAAACAGGAAACATTAGATAATGTGCTGTTTGCCATTTCACCGACCATAAGGCGATGCTTATTGCGGTTGGCCGGAAGATGTCTCCAGAAGAACAAATCGAACAGCTGCCAGATAGTTAACGCAAGAAGGACGACAGAATGTGACCATTTACGAATGAGTGTCACACCTACGCGCAGTTCATAATACAGGACTATGTGATTACATCACTGTACAATATTTTCATGAAGTTGATATAAAAGTGCTATTAAATAGATCGAAAACCTCTCCCATTACTATAGATATGTCGCGCGCGTGTGTGTGTGTGTCTGTGCGCATGTGTCTGTGTGTAACAACACACTTTAATAAGTATGCACTGAGTGGTTGAAGTGCACACTAGGGGCCGGATTTCGCTATCGCGTTCAACTCTTAAAGGCGAAGCTTAAGGGACCCCCAATTTTTTCAGTGCTTCAATATGCATACGACAAGCCGATTTCGAAATAATTCAGCGAAATATTCAGTCCACATTCAATAACGCGGTTTGAAAGCCCAGCATTCTTGCGCTCCCAAAATGACTATGCGACACTACCGGCCGGCATGGTACTATGCGGTGACGTTGCATGCAAAGGTATAGTGAACTCGGGTTTGCTCTAAAGGAATTGATTTACTTGAAAGCTATAAGACAGGAAATACTTAGAAACCGTGCGGTGCCGCCATTCGGAAGCAAAGCTGCAGCACGGTTCGCTTTCCCGTGGCCTCCGAGGGCGTGTCAATCTCGGACGTCTGGCGGCTACTAACATGACGTCAACTGCAGAGTTGAGAGGAACGCACGCAGTGAAACCGAAACTGCGCTTTTTATCGCTCTAAATCAACCCACACAATGAAACGGTACAATGCGCCATTGTTGACTGGAGGGTCAGGATGTTCAGAAAGCGTTTCACGATCCCTTTAATGTCAAACAATTTGTCGCAGGAAATGTCATCGCTGACTAAGCTTAGCATGACACCGATTCCCGCAGTGCGTGGGATCTGCACGAGTTCTTCACTCCTACATTACCAAGGATAACAGACGGGCAAACGTCGCCATACAACGACAGCTTCGCTCCTTAGCGTGTATCCACACGACGGACGGCTCCGCGGATCTCTCTTCCGCGGACGATCGTTCCGCCGCCCGTCCGGCTGCGAAGCGCATCCAGACGGCGGACGAAGCGAGTAGACGGACGCGCCGGGGAAAAATAAACATGGCGGCACTGTCTGAAGCGAGAGCCGCCCGCTTCGAATCGTAAGCTCTTCGTCGCGCATTGCGCGGGGTGTTAGTCCCAAACCGACGCTTGTATTTGCTTTAGGTTTGTGTCCGAAAGCTTCGCCGGCAACGTATTCATGACAATTTGGCACAGTTTCTGAGAACCGTACTAGTTTTGTCAAAGCTGTAGGCTTAGCGAGTGCCTCCATTGGCAGAACATGAGCTCGGTGATCTACGGTAGCCCGAGTGCAACCAAATCCCAGAGACCATAAGAGTGTACGAATGTTTGCTTGTTTCTTTTCTCCATAGATGGCGCGAACAGTGTGAAAGTCGATAACATATTCATTGTTAGCAAAGGTATCGGAGGATTTTATGTTGTCGTCTTTGAGGCAGAGTTCGTTTTAAGTTGAAACCAAACGAGAAAAGGAACGCAGCGCTTGTTGCCAGACCTACAATGGCACTCTCGGCTAAATCTGCTGTGTTGGTCCGCGCGAATCCCATTGCGAAAAAGAGCTTGGCATTTTCCGTCCGCGAGGTCCGCGGACGCGGCACGGACGGCACAGAACCGTGACGCGGGTCACGTGATGCGCCGTCCGCCGCGGAAAAGACGGATTTAGTCCGTCGTGTGGATACACCTTGGGATGATGATCGTTGTGGTTCGGTTAAGGAAAGGACGCTAATTTCTGCAGCCCATGTCGGGAGTAAAGTCCCTAGATATTATTGGGACTTTAGTCGGGAGCACGTCTAAGCGTCCGTGGGGGAAGGGGACTGAAAGAGATAGAAAGGAGAGAAAAGCCGTAGTGGGGGGCTCCGGAAATTATGACAACGTGGGGTTGTTTAACGTGCACAGTACACGGGCATCTGGCATTTTCGCCTCCATCGAAAATGAGACCGTCGGGGTCGAACCCATGACAGCATCAAGACTGCTGGCGTTGCCTTCCTGCCATCGGCGCTTCATTTTGGAACGTAACTAGGCACACTGAGTCGCCATCATAACCAATGGAGACAGTGACGTAGGCATTTAAACCCCATTCGTTCTAACTTTTGCTTTGAAAGTGGCAGGGGCCGGCGCGTACGCCTGGCCCCACTACCAAAAATTACATGCCCCATCTGCCCCGGTTTGGGGTAGTGGCGTGTGTCAGCCAACCGCAGTGCAATGGACATGCCTCGGCACGGGACCCCAACCTTGGTGATCATTGGCAGTCCGACACCAGGTAAGTATGCCAATCACGATCTTTGATGGGAGGTCATTGAAAATACCCCCATACGTGGCTCAAGCAGCTGAGGGTGTATTTTAACTAATTCTGTAGAATCTTTTTGACAAAAAAACCTTTCAAATGAAAAACAATCTGCCAAATTCATGCCCGTGCAACACCTTTAATTGAGCTTTTAGAAAAGCTGGAAGAATAACTCTCCTAGACACCTTTAGGGACTGTGAAAGTGACAAAACTGCTGTATATGGTAAAGGAATAGAAACGGACGCACTGGTAAACGCATTGAGCGGCCGTGGCAGTAGAACTCTGGCGTGGACAACCGCGTTTGCTGGAGGCGATAAAAATTATCAACTAGTTTTTTTCAGCCGCATGACAGCGCGACGACGCGAAAAGGTTGGCGTGAAGAGGACACAGTCACGTCAGCAGTAGTGGCTTGACAGTCATTCTTTGCGCAGCTGCTGCTTGCACTGCAGCGATTTGCGCGATAAAGAGCAAATACTCTTACTTGGTACCTCCTAGTTTGATGTGGAGTGTTTCTTCATAAAAACACGATAGTCTTCTGCCGGCCGTAATACGCTGCGTGAGATATGGACGCCATCTGGCAGCGCCGTCGGGAAACATGAGCTTGTGCATAATCCCTGGACAACTGCCAGGTGGCCGCACCAAATCGTCGGCAGAGGCCTTTTAGGGGCGAAGCTCCTTAGGGCATAGGCTAGTCCGGCGTCGTTGTCGTAGTAGCCACGTCTAGGTCTCAGAATGATCACGAGATGGCGCTGCAGTGCTACTTAGCTAGTACGTGGATTGATCAATAGATGGCGCGGAGGCGTTCGCTGCGTGCTCTAGTGTGATAGGAGAGCGCTAGATGGCGGCTGCGGATTCACAGCACATCCACGGAGTGAATGATGATGAGTGGGGCGAAGCTTCCGTCCGTCCGTCCGTCCGTCCGTCCGTCCGTCCGTCCGTCTGTCTGTCTGTCTGTCTGTCTGTCTGTCTGTCTGTCTGTCTGTCTGTCCGAGCGCTGCGGTGCTGCTTAGCTAGTACGTGAATTGATCAACAGATGGCGCGGAGGCGCTCGCTGCGTGCTCTAGAGTGATAGGAGAGTGCTAGGTGGCAGCGTTTTGTGTTCGAATCTGATTGGATGGAGGTGCATTGCTCTCGTTTAATCGGATATCGCTAGAGGCGCATCTCAGCTCGATTCTCATTGGATGGAACCATCGTTCGAGATCGCTGGATGCGCGACCGATGAACCTCCGGAGCTTCGCCCACTCATCATCATTCACTCCGTGGATATGCGTGGATTTTTTTTCGTGCATAGCGACTCATTTTTAGCGCAGCCTAACAAACACTAGCGTCTTTAGAATTACGTATCTATGTATTTTCTAGTAAATGAACACACCACCTAATTCTTAAGTATTCATGTTGATGTTGATCGCCAGTGTTCACAAGCATGAAGTCAGCTACCAGTTGAAGATGGCTGGGCGTTAGGCAGTGCTTAAACTTTGGCCGGGTGGCTGAATCGTGTGACAGGCAGACAAACAGAAACACAGACCAAAATTTCTTCGTTCAAGTTTCCTAAGAAATACTAACGAGTATTTTGAGTATGGCTTACTACATTTTCTTGACGGTTTGCTACGTTTGACGTATGCAACAGTTCGTAAATGCTGTCGTTTAGAGTAAGTGCCTCAGGGGTAGTAAACGCTACTACACGCGTAGGTCGCGGATTAGTTAACATTAATGCCTCCCTTGTAATTGTGATAGACAGGGTTACGCGGATTTGAGACAAACTATATTTGACGCGATTATGTTGGGATAAGGCTCTAGTTCAACGCCCTGGGCAAGGGGAATTTTTAGTAAGGGCATGCTCGGTCATGACGTACGCACACGGAAAGAGTAAAGCACAAGAATCTGGATAGGAAACATTTTATTACTCGTCTGAATCTATGTCTGCACCCCGATAAATAGCGCGAGAGTAACTGCTGTGAGAGTAACTTCGCGTAGAAGCTGTAATCTTCTGTGTGCGCTAGTGTGCCCTGTCGTTTTGGGATCGGACATGATTCTACCTACACTAACTAATAAACATTTATATCTGCTCCACATTTGCAGCCATAATCACATGAACAAATTAGCTATCGTTAATCAGTGAGCACGCTGTAATTAGCGTGATTTAGTAGCAACGGACAATGCCATACCTGTTCATATTTATGTCTTATTCTTTTGTAAAAAATATTACACTTGATATGACAGCGTAAGCAACCATATAAACGGAATCCTTAAGCCCTATGAAAGAGTTCCGTTGTATTCAAGTTATTACCTTTTATTTACTACCCTTGCTATAGGTTGTAAGTGCAGGTAGTAAATGACGGTGTTCTAACGCTACTACGTTGTCGTTTACAAGACACTTACTACTTAGGTAGAGAATGTTGTGATAAGCATTTGCTACCCCGACGTTCGTAAATGGGAATGCGTTTTTTTTTAAGGAGTGCAGAATGGCGCGAAAGTCAGCCTATTTGATTTAAAATAAATGCACGGTTTGGCTACACTCAATAACTCCGTACAGAAAATTTTCTTATGGCTGATACGGCAGCGCTGAGCTGCTACGCTCAGTTGCAGCAGGTGAGCCCTTCTGTTGCAATACACATTAAATTTCAAGCAAAATGCGGTAATCAGAAGAGAAGACGCCAAAGGAGGACTCGTTATGAGCAGGGCATTGAATCAAAGGCTGTTAGTTGTTGGATCCTGTGGTTAAGGACCGACGGCGGCCAGGCGCCATATCAGACCCTAAATAATTCGAGGGTAAAACACATTTCGTGTGAGCCTACGGTGCTGATTTCTGGTTAAGATGGTGCATACTTTTGGACGTGCAGAAGTGTTCGCGTACTGACACGAAAGCTTCACCAATTAGGCATGGTCAATGCACAATTCTCGTTCGATTCGAATGGCTTTGAATATGACCGTGTAGCACCCGAATAATGCCATTATTATGCTATCTCCACAGGATGGCTCATTCTAAAGAAACAGAACCGACACCAGGAAGCGCAACAATTGGCGAAATGCATTATTCGAGCAGAGACGACGAAGAACTTCCAGAATCCTCCGCCCCCTAGGAACAGGCGCCCTGGAGCAGAGCTACAAGGAGAGAGGAGAAGCAATAGTGTACAGCATGGAGGGCAAGTACCAGAACATGGAGGACATGGCCTACGTAGACGTCGCGCAATGAAGAAAAAAATTGCTGCACACGGCGTTGGCATCGGTTTGTGTCGCGTTTGCATCGGTTTGACGCTAGCAGACGCTGCCTGTGTCAGCGTTGTCTCTCTCGGGCGAGGGCGCGTTCTCGTTCCTTGCGAGCTGGTAAAGCGTTCATCGCTGTCCGCCGCGGGGGTGCAGTGGTTATTTTATGACTATACTCCATCTCACAATTACCTTGCAGCACTGCCGAAGCTACGAGGAGTACACAGGCAGTGCTCTTGCGCAGCATGTAATATAGTTCCGGGCATAACTGTTTCATTATTAATCATATACAAGGGATTTAGCTGTGCTTCTTGCATGACGCGTCACAGCGATACGAAGTACGTTAGGCATGTGCTTCGCAAACTCTGAATTATTGTGGCAGTTACCAGGTGGCAATCGTAATAACCTCCCTAACCACGATGACGTACGGGAACATGGCAGCCCCCATGCAGCCCAGACCATCCGCTTCCATCCGAATTCGCGCTTTTTACTGGTTCTCTACCCAGGCAGCAAAAAAAATTGACGGCAGATCCACGAGGTGAATGATGATGAGATTGGGCGAAGCTCCTGGAAGTAATCATCGGTTAAACCGTGAAATTTCTTCCGTTAATTCTCCCGATAGAACTGACGTGAAACGATTGATTAAATGTTTTATCAAACTTTTATTGCTGGTTTCCGTTGTCCTTTCATTATGACCGCTTTGTGGTCGGTGAAATGTAAGCTAAGTGGTTCTTGCACTGCTTACACCATTGCTTTACCTGGCGTCTTTCGTTAAGCAGCTGGCGTCTTTTCGTTTTGCTTTAGAAACATCTGGCGTCTTTCGTTAAGCAGCTGGCGTCTTTTCGTTTTGCTTTAGAAACATCTGGCGTCCTTTCGTTTTGCTTTTAGAAAACATCTGGCGTCTTTCGTTGGTTTATTTCATCAATCAACGGCGTTTTGAACAAAATTTTTATTGTTTAATCACGCACAGGAGAAATCTCACCAGGCACTACCTTGGAGGTAAACAATGGCTGCTACTGGGAATGAGAGACAGCAGAAGTCGGCTTTTAACACTTCTACTTCTACTAACGTTTCCTACTGGAACATGCCAATGGCTGCTAATGGGGAATGAGAGACAGAAGAATTCGGCTTTTAGTTAAGGCGCACGCTGCGAATTTTTTTTATTGTTCAACAACGCACAGGAGAAATCTCCCACCGGCACCACCTTGGAGGTCAAAGCGTAAGACTGGTTACGCACTACGACTACGACTACGAGTAGGGACGAACGGGTGCCGCTTTAAGGAGCTTCGCCCCTAAAAATAAATGTTATAACCTGTCATCGCTTAGTCTGATCTAATGCTGAGGGCTAGGCATCAGGTATATTTTGTTGCTATTATTTATATCGCTCCTTTGTTTACATGCTGCTAGGACTACCAAGGTGGTGGCGATCCCTAAAATTGGTTTCATGTAAACATAGCAGATGGCGCCACAACATTAGCGCTGGTGATGCGTCCACGATGAGAGAGGCCCCGGATGACTAAAATTGTTTGCTGCGCCGATAATTTTCGCTTCCGCAAAAGACCAGTGCGCGATGGCTACTGAAGGTGCGTCAAATGAATCTGCAGAGCACTACAGAACAAAGATCAACTATTTTACAAAAGAAGCAAGGTTAGCGGTGCTTAATGTGTTTGGTGCGGTGAAAAAAGAACTTCGTGAAAGCGCAAGCATGAACGCTGTCATAAAAGGAACCGCGTTCCTCACAAATGCTAGCGAACGCTCCGGCAAATGGGTTTCTAAGCATCGAAGAAACGGCGAGGTGGCGTCCCCGAAGAAGTTCTTGCAGGCGAGCCGACGCCAAAGAGACGCCCAGCTGACGACGAGCAGACGACGCGATGCGGATGAATACATCTTGAGGGGCTTTCGCGTTTCCCATTGGCTAAGAAGACCTGCAGCTTCCACAGTGCTGCAAGGTACTTCTGAGATGGAGTATAGGTGCTCGGCTGCCACCCCAAAAACGCGGGTTCGATCCCGGCCGCGACGGTGGCATTTTCGATGGAGGCGAAAATGCCAGAGGCCCGTGTACTGTGCGTTGTTAGTGCACGTTAAAGAAGCCCAGGTGGTCTAAATTTCCGGAGTCCTCTACTACGGCTTTTCCTCTCTATCTCTATCACTCCCTTTCCCCACCCCGACGGACGCTTAGCCGTGCTCCCTGTATATACATGGGCTGCAGAAATTAGCGTCCTTTCCTGTGTGGGCACGGTGGAGCGGCAACGATGCGGTCGCTCACGAATCCGATCTTGCTTTTTGTGCAGTTTGTCACCCGGTTCGGAACATGTCTACAACGTGCGGATCCGGCGCATGCCAACTACTCTTCACCGATGTTGCTGGCGGCCCCGATCTACGTTGATATGCCCTTGCGTCATCAGCTCTGTTTTGACGGTGGCAATCCTTCTATCGTCACCTGGTCGACAACGCTGCGGGCGACTGCAGCGACGCGAGAGGATATAAAGACCACGGAATTCCTTTGTTCCTTCAGTGGGCACGGTGGAGCGGCAACGATGCGGTCGCTCACGAATCCGATCTTGCTTTTCGTGCAGTTTGTCTCCCGGTTCGGAACATGTCTACAACGTGCGGATCCGGCACATGCCAAGTACTCTTCACCGATGTTGCTGGCGGCAATCCTTCTATCGTCACCTGGTCGACAACGCTGCGGGCGACTGCAGCGACGCGAGAGGATATAAAGACCACGGAATTCCTTTGTTCCTTCAGTGGGCACGGTGGAGCGGCAACGATGCGGTCGCTCACGAATCCGATCTTGCTTTTTGTGCAGGTTAGTAAACCTACCTCTCTCTACTGTAAGCGGACCAGCAACGTCTGCCTGCTGCTCCTACCGTGCCCAAGTGTACTATTTGAATGCGTGTGCGAATGTGTGCTTGTCACAAAGCTTTTACTATGTTGCGGAGACGTTGAATTGAACCCCGGCCCCGCAAATACTAACAAAGAAATACTTGACACCATCGCTAAGCTGTCGGAAAAAACTGATCACCGTCATGATGAGCTAATGAAAGCTCTTGCCGACCTAAACACAAAACAGGAGGTATTAGCGCAAACTGTCGCTGATTTAACGCAAAGGTTGTCGGCGGTTGAAGCTTTCGTTGAGTCATTTGACGGTTCTGCAGTAGCCAGTGATGTGCCACGTCTAATCACGGAAACTGTCAAGATGCAAAGCCGCGTACTGAGTGCCCGACTGGACGATCTTGAAGACAGGTCCAGACGAGACAACCTATTGTTCTTTGGTATACCGGACAGCCCTAATGAGACATGGGCTCAGTCTGAAGGCCATGCTCGTGATGTACTGTCCCGGCATCTTGACATGCACATTTCTGACTCTGAAGTTTCCCGAGCACACAGATTAGGATCTTACGCTGATAAAAAGGCTCGACCAATTATCGTCAAATTTTCTTCGCCTAAAGTTAGAGATGCTATCCTGGCGCAGAAGCATAAGTTCAAAGGAACTGGTATATCAGCTAGTGAAGATTTTTGCAGAAGTACGCGAATCTCAAGGAGGAAACTAACAGAATTTGCAAAGGCAGCCGGGCAATCGTATTTGCTACGCGTTAACAAACTGATCATGAACAAAAAATCTTACGTTTACTGCGCAGAAAGTGACAGCGTTTGCGAAATCAATTCACCTCGAGCTCAGGACAAAGCAGCCTCTGTATCTGCATGTGCTGACACTGCGAGCACATCGTAGCTACGTCCGTCTAGTTCCTGCGCAGGAAACGCCTCTTTTTCTTTTCTAATGTGCGCAGCGTCCTGAATAAACGTGTCGAACTGTCTTCTGCTATTGATTCCTGCTCCGCTGACATTGTTGGCCTGACGGAGACTTGGCTTTCTGCAAAAGTTAAAAATGAAGAAATACTGGATTGTGAGAAGTGCTATAAGTTTTACCGATGCGACCGCGACTACCGGTCTGGTGGTGGTGTTCTGCTGGCGGTTTCCGATAATCTTACTTCTCATATTATTCCTGTTCTATCTTCACTTGAGCTTGTGTGTGTGCGCGTGCTCATTGATTCTCGCGAAATAATATGTTGTGTTTGCTATCGGTCACCAACTGCATCATCATCCTTTTGTAATGACCTGCACGATGTCGTCAATCAGCTGTTTGTCAGATACCCTAGATCACCTTTGTTCATCCTTGGCGATTTCAACTTTCCCGATATCGTGTGGGAAAGAGACTCGGTTACCTTAAAACACAACTCAGCTGAAAGCAAGGACTTTTTGACTTTTTGTCACGACTTTAACTTAACTCAGCTCGTTGAATTCCCCACTCGCGTTACTCCCACTTCCGCTAGCATATTAGACCTAGTACTTACCACTACACCTGACCTAGCTGCACCCCTCACTCATCTACCGGGAATCAGCGACCACTGCATAATCCACTTCGCATTAAAAGTACGGGTTTCCATCACGAAAAAAAACCAAGACTATAGCAAGGCGGACTTTGATGGACTGAACAGAGATTTCCAATCGTTTATTGACTTGTTCTTTGCTGGTTTTGAGCAGCGATCAGTTGAGCAGAACTGGTTAGAATACAAGAACAAACTGCTATCCTTAATTGATCGCTTTGTTCCTAAGAGAAAAGTTCCATCGAATCCCCGTTCTCCGTGGTTTAATAACACGCTGAAACGCATGCGCAATAAAAAGAAGCGGATATTCAGACGCGCAAAATTGACAGCCAGAATAGACCATTGGTCATCCTATCAGACACTTAACCGAGAGTTCTGTACTGCGCTTTTGAAAGCTAAAAAAGTATTTTTCGATGAAACTCTTCCCTCGCTGCTACGCTCTAATCCACGGAAGTTTTGGAGCATTATTAGCGGAACTAAAGAGCGGTATATCCAATTAATCCAGGCTAATGTCCCAGTTGCTCTTGGCGAGTGCTGCAACGTTCTGAGTAATGTCTTTGCTGCACACTTTCATAATAGCATTCCTACGACGTTTCCGCATTTAACAAGAGCCAATTTCTTGCCGATGGACCCTGTTGTCATTGATGCAGTTGGTGTCGAAAGACTTATTGTCAACTTGAAAGTGTCGTCATCGGCAGGTCCAGATTGTATCTCATCAAAAATGTTGAAGTGTACTCAAGTTTATTCTTCTATGATATTGTCTAAACTTTTTGAACAGTCATTACAGACGTCCACACTGCCATCTGACTGGAAGGCTGGGAAGGTGGTTCCTGTGCATAAATCTGGTGATGTACATTCCCCCAATAACTACCGTCCGATATCATTAACATCCATTCCAGTAAAAATCTTAGAACACGTAATATACTCGCACCTCATTGAATTCCTTGAATCCAATTCCTTCTTTAGCACTTATCAGCACGGATTCCGTAAAGCAGTTTCGTGCGAAACGCAGTTGCTGTGTTTTACTAACGACTTGTTTATTAACGCAGATCTTGAATTTGATACTGACTGCATATACTTAGATTTCGCCAAAGCATTTGACTCCGTCTCACACGAACTACTTATTTTCAAACTTAACCAGCTCAACATTGACCCCAATGTACTTGCATGGATTAAAGAATTCCTTTCTAACCGTAGCCAGTACGTGACAGCTAACAATTTTTGTTCATCTAATTCTGTTGTAACATCTGGCGTACCACAAGGGTCCGTTTTAGGCCCACTGCTTTTCCTAATTTACATTAATGATCTTCCTTCTTGTGTTTCTTCCTCAACTGTCCGACTATTCGCAGACGACTGCGTCCTCTACCACAAAATTACCAGCCATACTGATCACCTTAACCTTCAACGCGACCTAGATAGCATATTCACATGGTGTAAGGCATGGTTCATGACACTCAATATAGCTAAATGCAAGAGCAGGCGAGTTTCACGTCACACTGCCATCCACTGTCCGCGTACCTATTCCCTCAATAACATTCCATTACTATCTGTTGACAATTATAAATACCTTGGTGTTTACATATCTTCTAATCTTTCATGGAATAAGCACGTAGATTATGTGACTAACAACGCTAACCGCATGCTTGGGTATCTGCGTCGAAACTTTTCTTCCGCTCCATCGTCACTCAAGTTAACACTGTACAAAACATTGGTCAGATCAAAATTAGAGTATGCATGCGCCATATGGGACCCAACTCATGCCATTCTCATTCAAACTCTCGAAGCCATTCAGAATCGCGCAGCACGTTTCATCTTATCAAATTATTCACGTCATTCCAGTGTCACATCCATGAAGAGCACCCTGAACTTGCCTGATCTTTCATTGCGCCGCAAATTGTCTCGCCTTAATCTTTTTCATAAAATCTACCATTATAACAGCTCTTTGAAGGACGCCCTGTTTCATCCACCTCGTTTCATATCACCAAGGATTGATCATCGCTTTAAGGTCGGCCTACCATCCTGTCGCAGCCGATTGTGCAACGACTCATTTGTCCCAAGGACAAGCGCCGCCTGGAACCACCTTCCCGCCTCCATTGCCTGTATAACGAACCTTCATGATTTCAAGCTCGCTGTACAAGACGCCCTGTAATTTCTTTCTTTTATTTCCCCACTTAACTGCACTTATTATTTTTCACCACTCCTTTCTGTAATGCCTTCGGGCCCTGAAAGAACCTTTAATAAATAAAATAAATAAATAAACTGAACCACAATCATCATCATCACCATCGCCGTTCGGAGAGGAGACGAGATAAGACAAGGAGAGGAGGGGGAGCAGGATGCGCATGCGCAGTGCGGGTGTGGTCGACGGACGGACTCCTCGTGAGCGGAACCGTGACAACCGACAAGACCGAGCAGCGGTGGAGGCAGCGATATTAATGGCGGCCGTCTCCGGAAAGGCTAAACTCATTAGCGACTCACAGACCGCAGTTTACAACTTTGCTTGAGGACCAACCTCCTCCCATGTATTCAACGTTATAAACTCAAAAAGCAACCAGGATCGCACAATTACCAAGATTATTTGAGCGCCCGCGCATTCCTCGGCCTGTCCACGGCCACGAGGCGGCTCACAACGTGGCTCGAGAAGTTACTCGCCGAGTAAGTAGGCTTCTCCATCCTGGAAAGTGAAGATACGCATGGATGATGAAAAACATTATAAACTATTGGCTGGGAGGAACCTGGTACCCGTCAGCACATCTTGAGATAAACGGGAAGCAGGTGGCAGCGTGGCTCCTACAAGCCAACATGTATCCGAACGCGGTGACCTAGAGCAGGTTTTATACAGGGCTACACAATGAACAGTGTAAATAGTGCAAAGGGGCAGATCAGCGATATACTTTACGGGCACGCAACAAGCTGGCTTCTTTCAAGGATTGCAAAGCACAAGATGTGTGGAGAAGTGGAGACATCCGTGCTGATCCCCAATAAGATCAGGTCTTGGCCACCCAGCTGGTCAGCTGAGGCCATCAAGATCGTATGAGGGCGGTCTAGCTGGTGATTTGCGACTATGGAAATCAGGTCCGGGCCCTCCAGCTTGCCGAAATAGTCGTTAAGATCAGGGAAATCTCGGCCGCCTGCAAGTGTTGATAAGGAGGCGCCCTCGTCGTATTTGATATGCCCCCAATATTATTCTCTTACTTCTCGTTTTCTCTTCAGGTGCCAGTACCAGACACAATGTTATATGCACAACAGGTTTGCTCCGCACGAGACTTACACCAAAGAGAGCGTTGAAGCTGTATTCGCCGGGGAAAGAAATGCCGCCCGCATCTTCCCACGGGGGAACTCGAGTAAATGCATCGCAGAGTGGTGGGGGTGAGTGTTGTGTGATTGGGTATGGTTTGGGAATGCTTAATTGTTATTTCGTCTTTATTATTCTTATTTATTGAATGAAGGAGAAGCGAAGGCAAGGAGTGTAAAGTTAAAGTGTGTCTTTATTGCTTGGTGCCGTCGTTGTATTGGACGGCACGAAGGTGGGCGCTTGCGTCCACGAGCAGCGTCCGGAGCCGCGTCTCATTCACGACGTTTGCACGCCGCTTCTCGCTCACGTACCTGGGGTCTTAAAGCTCGCTGCTCACGTTTCGCCGCTGCTTCTCGTGCACGAAGTTCGGAATCCACAGCTCGGCGTTGCCGTTTCGCAGAAGCGTCGCACAGCCCGAGTGATGGATTGAATTCCGAACGCGCGCTCCGCCGCTTATATACACACCGCCCGCTTTCGAGGGAGAGGAGTACGGGGGAGAGGTCCGCACTCCCACTGTGCATGCTCGGCTTGCTGAACGCCCGGTGGGCCGGCACGAGACGAGCCGCGCATGCGCAGTGGGGGTGGTTACGGAGCCGCCGACGCCGAAGCGCGACATCGTGCGACTAAGAAATGTTCCGGATTTAAAATCCACTCATCTCCACGAAGTGAATCATAATGAGTGGGCGAAGCACTAGGGATCGTTCGGTGCTACCGTAAATCACCCGTGGCATTGCCCACTCACGCATGTAAATGAGTGACAAGGCGTCTGTATATTTACACACGCGTCGTCATGCATGCTCCTGGTCTTTATGAGGTTCCTGCGCTCCCACGTCGTAGATAGTGCCGAGTTCCGGGTTACCTTTAGTTAACGCGCACGCTGCCAATATTTATTGTTAAACTACGCGCAAGAGAAATCTGCAACCGGCACTGCGTTGCAGGTCAAGATCCAGAGATATACGGGTTGGCCGGTGAACGGTTGTGCGCTCATCGTGTCGCTGACAGTGACGTTGCTGGGAGGAGAATGAGCGGAGCGCGCGCGTGTCATTTTCATCTCGCGGAGCTGCCGTGGCGCGTCTAGCGGTCTCCTCCGGAAGCCCGGGCCAGCTGTTCCGCATGCGCAATGGCGATGTGGACGGCGCAGGGAGGGATCAGGCTCGACCATAAGCTAGGGCGAGATCGGAGATCCTTTTTAGGGCCGAAGCTCCCCAGGGTGTGGGTCGTTCCCTCCTCTGTAGTAGTATGTATGTAGCCACCTCGCGCTCCGCGCGCCGGGAGGCTCGCGCTCGCCCTCGGCGCCTGCCTCCCGGCGCGCGAGCTCTCTCACTCTTCCGTCTGCTGTCTTGTGAGAGAGAGAGAGAGCGAAAGGCGCGCGTGGACTATGGAAACGCTCTTTCTTCGATGAACGCTCTACCAGCACGCCAAGAAGGAGAACGCGCCCTCACCCGCGAGAGACAACGTTGCCGCAGGCAGCGTCTTCTAGCGAGTTTCTTGATTGAAAAATACCGACTGCTTGTGCTGGAGAACCGTTCACCGGCCACCCATATATATATATATATATATATATATATATATATATATATATATATATATATATATATATATAGGCACTGGATCTTAACTTGCAATCTCCGGATCTTAACTTGAACATCCGGAGCTTCGCCCACTCATCATCATTCACTCAGTGGATATGCTGTGGATTTTTTTGCGAACGCGGGCGGTTCTGTTCGCTTTTCCCTGCATGTCATTGGCCGTGGTCATGCTCACCTCGTAAGCAGCGGGGCGCGACCATATTTTTACGTGACCTCGTTTTCTCTGCACGACACACATTTACGCTCACGAAAAAAAAAATCGTCCTGTTCATAAAACAATCTTACTCAATTGAATTAAAAACATTTATCTTATTATATGATCTGAAAGAAGACACTAAAATCTGCTCGTCACTATTTGGGATGTACGTCGCTTGTCCATTGGTTGCTCTAAAACTCCCCTTCTAGCATATTTCATGAGTCACCCTACCATAAAACCGTAATCGCTCAAACAAAAGATATTGAGGAATCCTGGAAGCCTGTGCTGCACTCAGTCCCGCAAATCCGCAGCGCGCACAACGGGAGCCGCGCCACCACCACCACCCTTACGTCATGACGTTGTAGCGAGCGAAGGCGATGTGTACCGAACAAAGATCTCCGATAGCGCTCCTGCTGCAGATCCGAGGGTCGCGGGATCGAATCCCGGCCGCGGCGGCTGCATTTCGATGGAGGCGAAATGTTGAGGCCCGTGTGCTGTGCGATGTCAATGCACGTTAAAGAACCCCAGGTGGTCCAAATTTCCGGAGCCCTCTATTACGGCGTCTCTCATAATCAGAGCTGGCTTTGGGACGTTTAAACCCCACATAACAACTCATAGCACTCCTGCTTCGCATTTAAAAAAGAGGGAGGGAGTTCTTGCTGTGGTGGCCACAAAATGTGAAGCACAACCGACACTAGCAGAAATAAAGATAACCATGGAATGTGCCTTCCACAGTGTTCATGTAGACACACGACCTAGCCGATGCTGCTTACTTTTTTGACTTTCTCGTTGATAATAAAGGGGTGTGAAAACAAATGCGGTTCAGTATATTTATATCGAAGAATTTAGTTTGATTGTTTTATGGGGTTTAACGTCCCAAAACCACGATATGATTGTGGGAGACGCCGTAGTGGAAGGCTCTGGAAATTCCGACCGCCTGTAGTTCTTTATGAGCATTGACATCGAGGAGTATACACGAACAGTGGTCGGCGAACGGACTAATACATAAGCGGTACACGAGCACTACACCAAGCTTGCGGAGCTTCGCTCCTAGAACTTCATGGATATTCAGATATACCGCTACACCTCACTGGTGCAGTGCTACCTTGGTTGTGGTTCTTGGTGATAGTGCCCAAGTTACCAAGTTCAGTCCAAAAGTTGAGACAGAGTAAGACAGTAAAGCAAATAAAAGAGGTACAGTAGAGGCAGGTACAGGCAGGTACAGTAGAGATTCCCTCCACTGTACCTGCCATCTTGTCCTCGTCTATTCATGTAATTATGCGTCATGCGTATATTTAGCCCGAACACCACGGTTACTTATTTTCGCTTTACTGCGGCCTTTTGCAAAAGAAGTCGATTGTGCGATATGAATGAATCAATGAATCAACGAAAGAAGGAAGGGTTGTTTAAAGGACAAATAACATGGTACACCGCGTGCTCTTTACCGCGTGCTCCTCAAGTTACTATTGCCCGTTTGCCGCAATTCCCTGCTTTAAATATTTTATGACTAGGCTTCAGTATTGTAACGTGACGGCTTCTTCTAGCTTTTCTCTTTCCTCTATGCCCACATGGGTGGCGGAACGCTGGACGTTGTTTGGCAAGCAGTAAGTTTCAGGTGGGCCTGACCTTACATTAATCTACCGCGTGCCCCTTACGTGAGCAGCACCTTTCTGATCGTTCTCTCCATTAAATTTTTACTTTCAGGAAGCTTCGAGATTCCGCCGGGAGGCCCTCTCTTAGCTTTTTTCATAATGAAGGAAAAAAAGAAACAAAGAGAGGACACTACCTGACAATGTTGAAACGTTGTGATACTATAAATTTATTGGTAATTATCATGGGAAATGGATCTCGGTCAGGTGACAGGCAGCGGTAGAATAATGGACTGACCAGGGCCACTACAGGTTACTGCGTCGATCTGTCTCGCAACTATATGGGGCCTAATCATTCCTGAGAGGCACGGCACACTGGCTTCAGAGAGGCTGAGTTGCAAAGGCTCAAAGGCTAGCGGAACCACATAACGTCGGCTTCTATAGGTATTTTTCTTTCTCTCTTTCACTCTGTGACTGAGAGCACGGAACAGCAATGTCACCTAGAGGAAAGTGACGGTGGGAGAAGCGGGAAGGAAGACGAAGCAGCGAAGCGTTGAGGCGAAAATGAGAGACTCGTCTTCTGTGCGATGTCACTGCTCGTTAGGGAGCCCCAAGTGATCGATATTTCCGATGCCCTCCCACTACGGCCTTTTGTCACCTTGCCGCTCTTTAATTACCTTTCCCCTACCCCCACGGACGTTGAGGCATTGTCGCTTCACGGGTTGCAGCAGAGGAGGAGGAAATAACTTTATTAAGTCCGGAGGAACCCCTCCCCACCCACTTTTGGTTTAGTGGTGGGTAGGAGTCGCGGGCCGCACCCACGTTGGGACGGGAAGCCCGTGAGCCTCCGCCCTTTCGTGAGCCCTCTGGACGGCCCGGAGTTGTGTCTGGTGGTCGCCGCTTCGCAGTGCGTCTTCCCAGTCTTGTTCTGTGCTCAACTCGGTGCCGCTTAACGCGGAGCATTGCCAAAGCATGTGCGATAGCGAGCAGTACGATTCACCGCAATCCGGACAGTGTGGCTCTATGTCTGGTGAGTAAAGGCTCAGTCTGCCTCTCGAAGGGAACGACCCTGTCTGGAGCATTCGCAATATCGACGACTGAGGTCTATTCAATTTAGCGTGGGCGAGTGGGAAGGCCCTCCTTGACAGCTGGTAGTGCGTCGTTATTTCGTTGAAGGTAAGCAGCGGGTCTCGGTGCTCCCCTCCCTCCCCGCCACTTTGCTCGCCACGGTCGCCGCGGTGTGAGTCCTCGCGCGCGCTCGTGTGCCAGCTCGTTGGCGTTGGGAAAGTCTGGGTGCACGTCGGCCCCCATGTGGGCCGGAAACCACTTGATGGTGTGATGACCGGCGGCTCCCTCGTTGGCGAGGACGGCCGCCGCTTCCCGCGATATAGAGCCCGAGGCGAATGCTCTGGCCGCCGATCGCGAATCCGTATAAACATAAGGACGTTCGGGGTCCCTCATCGCCAAGGCTATTGCCACCTGTTCGGCCACTTCAGCCGTTACTCCCTTGACTGATGCAGCATTAATGACCGTCCCGTCCCAGCCTACCGAGACGGCCGCGTACCGGTCGCCGCGTCCGTACTGGGCCGCGTCAACAAATGCCGCCAGTCCGGGGCTGTTGGCGGTCGCTTTCAATAATGTTCGTGCCCTCGCCTTGCGGCGCCCCTCATTGAATTGCGGGTGGACGTTGCGCGGCAGCGGTTCTACTTTGAAAGTGCCCCTGACCGCTGCGCTGATAGCGTTGCAGCAGATAGCGCTCCTTCCTTGCACAAGTCACAACTGTTGCCCGTAGAGGAGGGTAAGTATCGCGAACAAAGCAAGAACGAGGGAGCTCATGTTATGGCTTGCCAGGGATTACAAACTGTGCACACGTAGCCAAAGGAGTTGCTGTAATTCATGCTGAATATTTCTTAGCTTCTAAGTATGCTACGAAGATGCGTGGTGATACAGGTATTCTGTCCGGTCATCTGCGTGATGACTTGGCACTCAAGTAGCGCTCGCCTTCCAAAACAGCTTCAGGCTGTTGACGAGTTTCTAAGCTATGCCGTTTTGCGTTATGCGCCCGCAATTTAGCATGTCAGCAAGGACGTTCCGTGGGCACGGCCTCTTTTCTATTGAGCGGCCGTGCCTTGGGAGTCTCACGTTTTTTTTCAGAAAAATTCACAGCATATCCACGGAGTGAATGATGATGAGTGGGCGAAGCTCCGGATGTTCATCGTAGATCATGCCGAGTACCGGATTAATTTAGTTAACGCGCACGCTATGAATCCTTATGGTTCAACTACGCACAAGCGAAATCTCCCACCGGCTCTTCATTGCAAGTTAAGATCCAGTGCCTATAAGATCCAGTGCCTATATATATGGGTGGCCGGTGAACGGTTCTCCAACGCGAACAGTTGGTATTTTTCAATCAAGAAACTCGCTAGAAGTAGACGCTGCCTGCGCCAACGTTGTCTCTCGCGGGTGAGGTCCTTCTTTGCGAGCTGGTACAGCGTTCATCGAAGAAAGAGCGTTTCCATTGTCAACGCGCGCCTTTCACTCTCTCTCTGTCTCTCTCTCACAAGACAGCAGATGGAACAGTGCTCGCGCGCTGGGAGTGAAAGCGCGCCAACAGCGAGCGGGTTTTATTACAACGCTCCCCTAGCGTATGTCGCCGCACTAAATCGAACGATTGCCTTCCACCAATGACACGCGCCATATGTGACATCATTCCTATTTTATAACAGCGCCCTTCATTATAATTGCACCATCTTAAGGGGACGCTAGCACAAACGCGTTAGAAACGCGCAGTACGCTCTAGTAAGGGGAGAGGCCACAGCGTCTTACACAGCCCCTTACACAGGCCGGAACGCGCACCGCGTTTGCCGACGTCATCACATGACTGCTGAGAGAGTATAAGGCGGAGAGGCCACAGCGTCTTACACCAGCTTCTTACACAGGCCGTAACGCGCTAGCACAAACGCGTTAGAAACGCGCAGTCTTTAGTTGGGTATTTAATGTCATCGCGGTGCATGTGTTCATGTGCGCTTCGTGGCGCAGTGGCTAGCGCCGCGAGTTCGGAAGCGAGGGGTCCCTGGTTCGATTGCGCGCTTCGGACACAACTTTCGGAATTTTCTCTTTCATAAAACTAGACGTGGCTACCTACTACTACTACTACATACTACAGAAGAGGGACAGACCCACACCCTAAGGAGCTTTGCCCCTAAAAGCCGTCTTGGTTACATGCACTCAAAGTGACATTAAAACGTTCTTCGAACTGCAAACAAGAACGGGTGAGGTAGCGCCCGTACTCCTAAACGTAACCCGCGTACTTCGAATGAAACACGCCCTTAATTCTAAAGGCGAAGCATTTCAGGCTCTCATAATGTGTGCGTGCACAGAAAACTTATCATAATCATCAGTTCAGGTCCCCAAGCATGCCCCCCAGTTCCGCTATGCAATGCCCATGTGCGTCGTTTCATCCTTCTCTTGCGCACATGACATCAGCCCTCTACCACACTGACAAATACGTGGCTGCCGAGCACACGTGTTCAAGCAAGAGACCACAGAAGGCAAAGAGTGTGCGGCGATTTGTCTGGTGCACGACGTCTGGCAAAGCTATGCGATTCTGCATATAGCTATGCATTATGAGAGCATACGTTATCTATGGCGCGAATCTATGCAAAAACGCACGGTGTAGTTTAGGAAAGGGGTGGGACAGCGTCAAGCCGAGGCCATGCGTGCCGCGTCTGCCACTAGAGAGTTTGTCCGGTAACACGCAATATGCAAAGCACTTTCCGTAGAGCGGTATACCGGGTGTAAACAGCTCATGCGCAAACATGGCCGACCACCCGGAGCATACGCCTATGTGACGGGGTAACGTCGAGTTTCTCCCCCAAAGGTACAGGTTCTTTTTACCTTTGAGGTGTCCGAAGCGTCGCCTCAAGATACTCAAAGAAGGACGAGACCGTTTGCACACCGCATTTAATATACAGACTGTAAACACACAACACAAGCACACACCAAAAGAGACATCCTATATAGATTCTCAACTTAAAGGATTGAGAAGCCTGCACAGAACGGCTTAAGTTAAATGAAGTCCTAATTAAATGTCCAGTTTCTAATTAAAGCCGAATCGCAGAGCGAAGAGATGGCAGGAGGGCTCGTCTCACCAGCGTCCGGATACAAGCGTTGGCAGGGAACGTGGCAGCTGATGAGGAACGCCACAACAGTCGGCGTCCAGAAGCACGAGGTCCGACGGTAGCTCGGGGAGCCCCTCCAGGCTGCAGAGAATATGGTTCGCTGGCGTTGAAGGAGCGTCCCAGCCGGACAGTCACGCCTGAGCTCGCACCCGAAGCTCGACTGCTCAGGCCTGTCCACGGGCACGGGAACGTCTTGCAATGGCAGCAGGTTGCGGAGACTCGGCCTTGATCAGATGGCTGCCCCCAGGTCTCGCAGGCCTCAGGCGGGCACCGTGGCTCGGGTCCGTAACCTGACAGCCCGTAGCGTGGCCGGTCTTCTCCGCTGGTCTCCCTCTGGTGTCCCTCTCGTCTCTGCCCCTCGCCAGTTCGCTTGGCGCCTTTTATCGCCCATCTGCATCGTGGCCCTTCACTATTGGAGTTCTTTGTGCCTCCGTGTTGACTTCTGATTGCTCCGAGCTATATTTGTGGCCTTCTCGCATTGGTGCTGCTTTTCTTCATTATTTCATTTTTTTCTAGCGCTTGTGCCAACGTCGTCTTCGTCTTGCTTGCACTTTTTATAGCGCGCATTTTGAAATACGCGCACTCCACTCATCACAGCCTGCTGCTTCGATTCCTTCCAGTGGTCGTGGCACGCTCCGTAGTCCTCGAGTTACTATTTGATGGTTGCATTTGTTTTATTTTTGTATCATGAAGCTTCGACAGTAAAGCATCCGTGATAATTCGGCACCGTTTCTGAGCACCACGCTCAAGTTGTCGAAGTTGTAGGCTAAGCGAGTGGCTGCCGGAATTTCGGAGGACATAGATGACAGTGTCTTGCTTGTTCTATTTATCACCCATAGATGGCGCCACTTGAGTGTCAAAAAAAAAAAAAAACAGCAACGTTATACGCTATCCGCTATCCGGTACGCCTTTGCGTATACGTTTTACCGGACACGCTAAAACTCCCTACGGCCTGTGATTCGACGCGAACGTCTTTACGTCAAGCTCAGTGCGAATCTTTGAGAAGCCTTCGCAGGGCCCCGCAGGTCTTGCGAGGCGTTTTCTGAAGCCTTGGACCAAGAAGAAATGCGGGTGGGCAGGAGACAAACCCTGACCATGGCAGCCACATTTCGAACGGGGTGAAGTGAAAGTTCTTTCACACGGATGCTTCTAAGCATCCGTGTGTTTGGGTTTAGGTGCACGTTGAAGAACCCCAAATGGCAGAAATTTCTCCGGTGGCCTCGACTACGGCACGTCCTTTATAACATATCGCTCTTTTGGCACGTAAAACACTATCAATATTTGCGTTAATATTGCTCCACTAAAATATTGCATGTTCTGATCAATGAAAAGTAAGCAGTCGCATCCCCTTGCGCGGTTGGACGGCTCTTGAAACCCTCGGCATCTAAATGGAGACGGCTTGGTAAGTACGGGTTCGAGTCCCTGTGGCGAAGCTTCCTTTTTTGTCGCAAGGCGGAGTGACGATGCTGGGGACCTGTACCGTACATTGGAATACGGGATGCTATTCCGTGCTGGCTCTCTCTGATTGACCATTTCCGTCTTGACAGGTAGCATTGACCAACCTGGAACCCCTGAGTGGTCAGTCTTGCCTTGACGGGCAGATCTGTCCGTTCAGGGAGGGACATCATGAAATACCATTCTGTGTTCCATCGTACCTTATAACCCCCCTGGTTGTGGGGAGTTTTCCCGACGGGACCAACGACGAAAAGCTGCTTTAAGTATCGCTCGTAATTTTAACAGCCGTCGTTAAGCTAAAGAGGCTGAACTATTGGCGAAAACGGCATGACATTCGGCATCAATTTCTTATAGCCCTTATTGCCGCCACTGTAGAGCAGTTTACGGAAGCAAACAGACAATTTACAACGGGCTTTTCCCGTGACACTTCGCAAATAACGTGCACTCCGTGTTCACGGGACGTATTTAGAGACTTACTGCAACATTGAGCGCTAATTACAGCAGGTCACAGAAGGCGGAGCTCTGTGGAGGCAGTGATTTGCTGAAACGTACTGAGGGTGTTTGGTTTAGCGTTCTACAGTCTACGGGCAATGACACTATAGCTGGCGACAACTTTCTGTGGCAGCACAGCGAAGGCTACGGAACCGCATCGCGCACATTTTTGCTACACTCCCGCATGTAGTCCACGAACGCTAAATTTTGCACATTACATAGCGCAACATAAGAAATGTCACCTAATTTTTTTCTTTTTATGTTCAAGGTTACTTCATTGTAATTTAAAGAGGTTGCCTCGTACACGAATTTCGTTTTTTGCTGTTTCTGGTTTCTGCTCTCAGTAGTTCCACGTTTTCCTCACTCTCAAAACAACGATGGCGTCGCTCGGTTCAAGGAGGCTCGCGTTGCAGCGCGTAAGCGAGCATCAGCAAATGTTAGTCGCTTGGTGTGAATTCATCGTAGCAAGTGAAGCGAAGACAGTGGTGTGTTGCAAAATATTACGTTGCATGGATACAACCTCGAGGAAAGGAGTTGTGCTGCGTGCAAGCGATGCCACCATCCCGAGTTGGTCCCACACTGCGATAACAACTTCGATACCGCAGTGAACCGCCTGTCTTCAGCGAGTCTGCGAACTTGAAAGCAATGCTGCTATTAGGAACTGTACGTGAAGTAAATGGATCATTTCATTTGCTTGATTGAATATGAATGGTTGGTATTTTCGGTTGTTTATTGCCGCTTATACGATCATTTAGAATGTGCAACTCGTGAAAATGAGCGCCGCACATTTCGTGCGACAGCGTACGCGTCCGTTTCTGCAGTTGGAAGTGTTCTTGGCGATTTGCAATGAGAGCGTTGCACTTTGCTCAAAAACTGCGTTATTGGCAAAGGCCAGTCGTGGTGCGCATAGGAAAAACGCTCCACAATCAATCAATCAATCAATCAATCAATCAATCAATCAATCAATCAATCAATCAATCAATCAATCAATCAATCAAAAAGTTTTATTTTCGCTTCAGTCAATACAGTGTATTGTCACTGCGAAAAGAGGGGACCAGAGAAAAAAAGCTGCGCTTGCGCAGCTTGACTAAGCTCTGGTCACCCATACAGCAGCAGTGACAGGACGAAACATAGGAAATCTAGCAGAGCATACACATTTTTAAGAAAAAGAAGTAGCTCGAATTCTGTTAAGAAAAATAAAAAACAAACATCAATGTATGAAGCATAAGTACATCCAATACATTTACATGAACAAATCCAGTAAGGTTCTTTTGGTGATGTTGTGAACGTCTACCTTTATTTTATCTAGTTCATTTAATGTGGTTGCCAGTACATAATAAAGTATTTCTTTCCCGTAATGGGTACGCGAGAAAGGTACGTGGTATGGAGGGTGATACCTGAAAGGATATGAAATTGTATTTTCTCGAAGATTTGCTATTTCTTCAAATAACTCTATTCTTCCCAATGTGGCATTCCTGTAGGTTCTCAATAATTTATGTTTGTATATGTTGTGAATCTTCATAATACGGTGTCTGTGGAATAAAGTTTCAGTGTGTTCTAGAAAGGCGGCGTTTTCTATTGATCGAAGAGCCTTCTTCTGCACCAGGAATATTTTCTGTAGGTTCGCAATGTAGTGTTTCCCCAGATTAGTGTGCAATAATATAAATGAGAGTTAAATAGTGCGAAATAAAGCATTCTTTTAATGTTAGTAGGAAAAGTGTGACGGTTCCGGCTTGTTGTGCCTCAAATTCCCCTGCCAGCACGTGCAGTTCCACCGGAGACCGACCGCCAGCGGGCATTCCCAGAAGGCATTCGTGTGTCATCAGTTGACGTCGTTCGACAGCCACCTCGCCGGTCGACGAGAACAAGGAACACGGGATGTTGGGAGGACCCCCCGGCATGACTGCAGGCACGTACCGGCACCGCACTCCAGCCGCTTCGTGGGAAAGCGCGAGGAGGAAGCGACCCAAGGAGTGTAGAAAAGCGGGTGCATCTGGGTGCACCGGCGGCTGCTGACGGAGACCCGGCCGTGTCAAGAGCTCTTCACGGAGACACGGCCGTGGATTATGTACACTACTGTATAAAGTCTTTTCTCAGTCCTCTTCGACCTGTCGTCCCTCCTGGCTCCTCACTCCAGCGCCTCTTGGAAGCGGTGGGGCTACAAAAGTCCCTGTACCCCATCCGTCCTTCGCAACAGTGGTGGCAGCGGTTAGATGCCAACGGACCCCGTATCTACCGCTAGGCCCCCCCTTTCATAACAGGCTTAATACACCGGCTGCTCTACTAAGTTTTGGCAATAGAGTTTTCACGTGTTCGTTCCAAGACATATTTTCTGAAAAAATTACACCGAGAATCTTAATATGCTTTTCTATTTTGATTTGAAATGGGCCTAGAGTTATATATTCATCGACTTTTCCTAAGATGCCAGGGGTGCGGAACAACACACACTTAGTTTTCGATTCATTAAGAATAGGCTTATTGAACTTGCACCAGGTCTGTAAGTTATGACAGAATGTTTCGTTTTATGGTGTCGAAGTCTCTTCCTTCAAGCAGTACCGAACAATCGTCAGCATATATAATATATTTACAACCCTCATACTTACAATATCGTTAATATAGAAAAGGAAGAGAATTGGTCCCAATATGCTACCCTGAGGAACCCCAAATTCAATAGTCCTAAGTTGTGATTTATGTTTATTTAGTTCGACGTATTGGCGGCGCGCTCTCAAATAAGATTTAATAAGTTGTAATGCTTTCCCACGAAACCCATAACCTTCTAACTTTGCAAATAAAATTAAATGGTGTACCCTATCGAAAGCTTTACTGAAGTCTAAAAATATACCTAATGTCATTATCTTTTTTCCAAAATTACACAATATTTCTTCTTTTTGAACTAGTAGTGCTGTCTCAGTGCAACGTCCCTTTCTGAAGCCAAATCGGTAATCTGTTAATAGGTTGTATTTTCTAGTGAATTTCTCAATACGACAGTTTATTACTTTCTCAAGTCCCTTTGAAAAAATAGGCAAAATTGACACCGGGCGATAGTTACTTAAGCTATTTCTGTCTCCATTCTTATAAATTACTGAGACTCTTGCTACCTGCATGTTGCCTGGAAAAAGTAAAGTGGAGAGAGAGACGTTGTATATGTGTGTGAGCACTGGTGCAATTAAGTGTATAACATATCTGATTGGTTTTATTTCTAAGTCGTCTACATCGCGGCTACTGCTGTTTCTTAGCTTGTGATACAGCATTGTTACTTCAGCGACAGATGTTGGCTGCAAGTACATTGTGTGGGATAATATCGGGATATGATTAGCAGCATCGTGACAGTAGGTGCTAGTTCCGATTTCAACAAAGAAATGGTTGAAAAGGTTGGCGAGTTCGGTCCCACCAGTGATTTTATCATTTATGACTAGACTGTCGATCGTATTATCCTTGGCATTTTTGTTTAATACCTCGTTTATTTTCTTCCATACTTTGCTACCATTACGCAAGCAATCGTTGTCAAATAGACGCTTATAATATTCATTTTTTGATTTTTTGATATCGTTATCCAACTTATTTCTGAATTTTTTAAACTATTTTAAGTCTTCCATGTTACGCGATCGTAGAAAATTGTCAAAAAGCTTATTCTTGAGCTTAATGAGCATATGGTCATTTGTGATCCATGGTTTGTGCACCTTTTTTTGTTTGCGGTAAGTCCGAGACGGGAAATACTCTAAATAATGTTTTTCTGAAAATTTTTATAAACAAGTCATAGCACTTATTGCTGTCTTCAAGGACAAATACTTCTTTCCAATCTGTTTGAGAAATCTTATTCCTAAACACCTCTAATGTTCCTGATGATATATCCCTGTACACGAGCAGAGGCCAATCCTTTTGTTTCAAGGAACTGTTACGGTTGAGCATGCAAAATGTAGGTAGGTGATCACTTATGTCACTACGGATAGCGCCAGAAAGAATACTACCGGTGTGTCGGTTAGTAATGAACGGATCTAGAAAAGATGCAGTTGAGACAGTAATGTGTGTAGGTGCTGAGATAAGATTCTGGAACCCGTTGCTTTGTAGTACAAGCAAAAAATCAGTTGCCGCACTCGAGCCTTTTGCAATGTAAATGTTCATATCACCACCTATTGTTAGTAATAACCTGTTTTCGGTGGCACATGAAAGCAAGGAATCAAGGAACTTCAAGAACACCGAGATATTGCCACTCGGTGGTCTGTACAGAACAGCGAATACATTGTTATTTTTCTGAATGCAAATGGCTTCAACATCACAAGTAACAGTGCTAAATTCGTGTAAAATTTCGAAACCACATGCATGCCGAACGTGTCATCGCGCCATCTACACAAGTTGCGGGACATTATAAGAGTATTTCCTCCCTGAAAAAACACCTACGGAAAGCAAGTGCTTTAGAAATTGGATCACGCCAACGCACTACCTGTCGCACATCTGTTAAATATCCCATGAGCAACGCAACAAAATCGGGGGCTTCTAGCCCGAAATAGGTAACTGAATTTTGTAAAAAACGTATATACTGCTTGCATATGTGACTATTCGGCGCTATAATAAAAGAAACTAGCAAGTTTGACACCACTAGGAGGGGAAAGAAAAGCTATTCGTTATGCGCATTGATCCCGTGCGCGCGTGCGAAGTACTTTATACCCCCTTTTAAAAGTGAGGACACGAAAGCCCTTTCAAATCTGCAGGATCAATAAGTACGAAGAGTAGCGTCTAGGAAACGAGTGACCAAATTCAATGCGCAATGACCTCAACGCATCAAGCACACCGCGGCACACGACCGACTCTTATCTACGTGCTTCTTACCCGGTGTCACCTAAACCTACCGAGAACCAAACAAGGCTCACTTCCCAGCAGGTAACGCTCGGAGCGGCTTCAGAGTAGGTTGGCTTGTGGAAGCCAGGCGCGCTCCCTCCTACTTTTTTTTCCCCTCCATGGCAGCTTATGGCGGAGTTCAGTCCGGTGCTGGTGGTGTGCGGCGTGACCACTCTTACTGCGCATGCGCAAACCCTCTCCACACACCTCCTCTCCTCCTCCTCTCTCCACGTGACCCTCCCCACACACCTTCTCTCCACTCCCCCTCTCCATGTGACGTCGGCGTTGCGTACGGTTGGGTTTGCTTGCCGACGCTGCCGTCCGCCGCGGTGGTGTAGTGGTTACGGTACTCGGCTGCCACCCAAAATACGCAGGTTCGTTCCTGGCCGCGGCGGTCGCATTTTCGATGGAGGCGAAAATGCCAGAGGCCCGTGTACTGTCAGTGCACGTTAAAAAACCCCAGGTGGTCTAAATTTGCGGAGCTCTCCACTACGGCCTTTCTCTCCTCTTTATCACTTTCACTCCCTTTCCCCCACCCCCACGGACGCTTAGCCGTGCTCCCTTCATGGGTTGCACAAATTAGCGTCCTTTCCTAACCGAGCCACAATCATCATCATCATCCGTTGCATTTCAGCATGTCGCGCTCGCGTTTCATCCATAGGAGTTTCTCGCCGACGTTGCCGCTTGTGCTGGGCTTCCCTAGCCCGGAGCCCCTCGATCATGACAGTGTGGTGATTATGACAGTATACTTGGAACCCAGCCTGTGCAAAGGGAACGTAGAATTTTACCTACAAAGAACAATGGTGGAATACCACAGCGTGTACAAGAACGACCCATGGTGGGAGACTTCAACGTGGACATCGACAAGAACTCTTGGATAGTGCAACACATCATATGCAGGTACTCCATTAACGGAAACACCTAGTCAAACCGATGCATGCGTGGTGTGCACCCCCCGTGCTGCTTCGCATCGCCTCATGGTCCCCGGTAGCGGGAGATGGTGTAATTTCTTGGGAGACTCGAACGCAGAAATTTTGGTCTCTCTTTCTGTTTGTCTGTCTATCACACGATTCTGCCACTGGCCAAAGCTTAAGCACTTGCCTGACGCCAAGCCATCTTGAACTGGTAGCTGCATTCATACTTGTGCACTCATACTGCATTCATACATTGTCGATCAAAAAGCAAATATTACGCATATGTGAGGCGTAACATCAATGCGTGAGTATTAGGTGGTGTGTCCCTTTAAAGGGACTGACAACCGATTTTTAAGGACGCTTCTTTTTATGGCGCAATGGAAAGCTCGCCCCCTGTACCGTTTTCACCTGCAGCGGTTACTTCCAAAAGCACGCGGAATTTTTCGATCTGAGAAGCATCTGAAAAAGGCAGAGTGCGCACTCTAGCAACGTTGAAAAGTGATCGCGATGCCGATAATCCGCCTCGCTTCCGGACATCGTTCTGCTTTCGCAGGAGTGAACGTAGCTGTGATTAACCACCCACACTCTGACCACTTCGACTACTTTTTGAAATAAAAAGACGGTGCGACGAGCTGGCATTGTTTGCCAGGCGGATCTTGTATTTGTAAGGCGTTCTTTCGCATGTCCGCGCCTACTTCATGAGTGGCCGGGCTCCGGCGCCGCCTCTCTAGCTATAGCCGAGCCAAGCCAGGCCAGCTAGATCCGAAACCACGCTTTCGCACGTGACGGCAGAAGCGTGCGGTAGCAACGCGCGCTACAAACGATGTGTTATCTGCACATTGTAAGTGACAAGAAGCTTATAATATCAAAAGTTTCATGCCGTCCGATACTAATAAACAGATAAAATATTGCGTAAATTTGTAGAAGGTCGCGTGACCGCACTCCAAGTCTAGTTCGTATGTTTGCCGCTTGAGTTACCAGGCGTCAGTTTACGCGAGTTCGCATGAAGAAATAAAAACATAAACCCGTGTTTATTGAGGAAAAGTGGCGTCGTTTGAGCCAATGCAACACACAATCTTTCCGCCAATAGGGTCATCTCAATTCAAGTTTTCGGTGGTTGTCTATCCCTTTAATAGCAAATATACAGATACGTAATTCTAAAGACCCTAGTGTTTGTTAGGCTGCGCTAAACATGCGACGCTAGGCACGAAAAAGGCCTCTG
Source organism: Hyalomma asiaticum (assembly GCA_013339685.2). Lineage (NCBI taxonomy): Eukaryota > Metazoa > Arthropoda > Arachnida > Ixodida > Ixodidae > Hyalomma > Hyalomma asiaticum. The sequence continues at coordinate 70,420,042 of CM023490.1, read as the reverse complement.
CCAACGATTTCTTGCTGCCACTTGGCAGTTGCCCAGGGATTCTGCACAAGCTCATGTTTCCCGACGGCGCTGCCAGATGGCGTCCATATATCACGCTGCGTAGGGCCTTCAGAAGACTATCGTCTTTCGACGACATTTGCAGCGAAGCGCGAATATACGCGGTCAATTTTTTTTTTCAATGGCGTCTTCATACTGTGCATCACATCTGTGTTTCTTTCACCGCTTTTTAGCGGCGAAGCTCCTTAAGGCGTGGGTCGTGCGTCCCCGATGTATGTAGTAGTAGTAGTAGTAGGTAGCCACCGGCGCGTGCCTGCCGGGAGGCACGCGCTCGCCCGCGAGAGACAACGTTGGCGCAGGCAGCGTCTCCTAGGACCTAGCGAGTTTCTTGATTGAGAAATACCGACTGCTCGCGTTGGAGAAGCGTTCACCGGCAACCCATAATATATATATATTGTAAAGGGCGTTTATTGAAGGCTGGCGTCAGACCCGACCGGTAGCTTGTTCAACGGCGGAAAGCACGAGCCCCGAGAGCGAGCGGCGAGCACGAGCAGTGCGCGTTAGATCCAGACCCACTAGATCACACCGGAGAGCCTACCCCACTATAGGGTTGGTTACTTTTCGCTACAATTACCCCCGGGATGCAAAGGGAGCCGTCCGGCGACCTAGCAGTTCGTTACTATGAGTGGATCATAGTACGGCTTGAGGCGCTCGACGTTGACAATGTCGCGTCCACGACGGCGCATGTCCGAAGACGGGTCGACGGGTTCAATCACGTAGTTGACAGGTGATGCGCGTTCAACAACTCGATAGGGGCCTTCATACTTTGGCAGTAACGTTGAGGAGAGGCCAGGCGCAGCGGTAGGAATGGAGAGCCACACCAGCGCTCCAGGGAGGAAGGTGGGTGCAGAGGTAGGGTCGCCGCGAATGCTCTTCTGACGCTCTTGGTCGCTGGACGTAAAGGCCCGTGCGAGGTCGCGGCACTCCTCGGCGTACCTCACTGTGTCAGATATGGGCGCATACTCAGAAGTATGTGGGCGGTACGGTAGAATTGTGTCCATAGTGTGCGACGGGTGCCGACCGTACAGTAGAAAATAGGGTGAAAAGCCCGTGGTGCTCTGCGTAGCGGTGTTGTACGCGTAGGTCACAAATGGTAGAATGATGTCCCAATTCGTGTGGTCCGAGGCGAGGTACATTGAAAGCATGTCGCCGAGCGTGCGGTTGAAGCGCTCCGTAAGCCCATTGGTTTGAGGGTGGTACGCCGTAGTCGTACGGTGAACCACGTGGCACTCTTTAAGAATAGCTTCAACGACTTCAGAAAGGAAGACACGACCGCGATCACTGAGTAGCTCCTGGGGTGGCCCGTGACGTAAGATGAACCGATGAAGCAAGAAGGAGGCAACGTCGCGCGCTGTAGCTGCCGGGAGCGCAGCAGTTTCAGCGTATCGCGTGAGGTGGTCAACTGCCACAATAACCCAGCGCTTTCCAGCAGCTGTCATGGGAAGGGGCCCGTACAAATCAATTCCGACCCGCCCAAAGGGCCTGCTAGGACAAGGTAAAGGCTGCAGACCCGGCGGCGAAAGGCGAGGTGGAGATTTCCGGCGCTGGCAATCGGGGCAAGAGCGCACGAACTTCTGAATGTAGCAGTACATTCCGCGCCAGTAGTACCGCTGTTGAAGGCGTTGGTAGGTCTTGAATGTGCCGGAGTGTGCGCACTGTGGATCGGTGTGGAAAGCCGTGCATATTTCGGAACGCAGGCTGCGAGGTACTACTAATAGCCACTGGCGGCCGTCGGGGCTGTAATTGCGGCGGTGGAGGAGGTCGTCGCGAATGGTGAAATCTTGAGCTTTACGGCGCTTTGCGCGAGTGGTTGGTGTCGATGGATCAGACAGCAAGCCTATTATCGAGGCAATCCACGGGTCCTTGCGCTGCTCGGCGGCGATGGTGTCAAGGTCAATAGATGAAACAGTAACCTCGGATACTGAGCAGCGAACATTGTCGTCAGCCAAGGGAGAGCGCGAGAGGGCATCGGCGTCCGAATGTTGTCGTCCACTGCGGTACAGCACGCGGATATCGTAGTCCTGTAGGCGAAGTGCCCAACGTGCAAGACGGCCGGAGGGATCCTTTAATGACGACAGCCAACAAAGGGCGTGGTGGTCCGTGACGACATCAAATGGGCGACCATACAGGTAAGGTCGGAACTTTGCAAGAGCCCATATGATTGCCAGGCATTCTTTTTCTGTGACGCTGTAATTGGTCTCGGCTTTAGTAAGCGTACGACTTGCGTAGGCCACAACATATTCAGGGAACCCTGGTTTGCGCTGCGCAAGGACAGCGCCTAGGCCCACACCGCTAGCGTCCGTGTGTACCTCTGTAGGAGCCGTGGGATCGTAGTGGCGCAGTATGGGCGGAGACGTCAACAAACGACGGAGCTTTAGGAACGCGTCGTCGCATTCTGACGACCACGAGTCGAGGGGCCCGTTACTTCCGAGGAGCTTCGTTAGCGGCGATATGATGGCGGCGAAATTCCGAATGAAGCGTCGAAAGTAGGAGCACAGCCCTACGAAGCTGCGCAGTTCTTTGACAGACGTCGGTTTGGGGAACTCGGCCACAGCCCGAAGCTTGGCTGGATCGGGGAGAATTCCGTCCTTGGACACGACGTAGCCTAGTATTGTTAGCTGCCGTGCCGCAAATCGGCATTTCTTTAAATTAAGTTGTAGGTCGGCGTCCCTCAAACGCGTCAAAACATGTCGCAAGCGTTGGAGATGCGTAGCGAAGTCCGGAGCGAAAACGACGACGTCGTCGAGGTAGCACAAGCATGTGTGCCATTTCAAGTTGCGCAGAACGGTGTCCATCATGCGCTCAAAGGTAGCGGGCGCATTACACAGTCCAAACGGCATGACGTTGAATTCGTACAAGCCGTCGGGCGTGACAAAGGCTGTCTTCGGTCGAGCGTCGTCAGCCATCGGTACTTGCCAGTATCCTGACCGCAAATCGAGGGATGAGAAGAATTCTGCTCCTTGCAGGCTGTCAATCGCATCGTCAATTCGTGGTAGTGGATAGACGTCCTTACGAGTGATCTTGTTGAGCCGCCGGTAGTCCACACAGAACCGTATAGAACCGTCCTTCTTCGCAACGAGAACGACAGGAGACGCCCAGGGGCTGTCCGAAGGTCGAATAACGTCGCGTCGAAGCATCTCGTCGACTTGCTCATTGATTACCCGACGTTCTGCGGGAGATACGCGGTATGGACGCTGCCGCAGTGGCGGGTGGCTGCCAGTGTCGATGCGGTGCGTGACAGTGGACGTGCGGCCGAGAGAAGCTTGTGCAACATCGAAAGAAGAACGAAATTCTTCTAGCAGGCCCAGAAGCTGGGAACGTTGGGCCGGCGTAAGATCGTCAGCAATGGATGACCCAAATACATCAACGGGTGACGAATCAGAAGTCGAAACAGCACTGAGCGCGCTCGAACTGGTACTGTCCACGTCGTCGGGCGCGTCGATAACTTGTGTGTCTTTCAGGGGTTCCACTCTGCCGAGAGATTCCTCTCGTATCAGCACAACTATGTACGGGGATGGGTTGGTTACAAAAATAGCGGCGTTGCCCTGAGTGAGCTGCACGATCGCAAAAGGCACCAGCAAGCCTTTCCTAGTGGAGACGCGCTCAGATGGCGAAAAGAGTGCAACGGTGTCGGCGAGATCGGCGCAGTAGACCGACACAGCCGTTGTCGAGTTAGGAGGCACTCTGGTGTCGTCTCGGACGAGTAGCTTGTACGAAGCCGATGGTTCACTTGCCGGTGTCAAGTCTGAAAACGGCGAGAGTTCTAGCTCGGCAGGTGCGCAATGAATGATGGCGTCGTGGCGCGAAAGAAAATCCCATCCCAGGATGATGTCGTGAGAGCATGATGTCGTGAGCATGATGTCGTGAGAGGATGATGTCGTGAGAGCGAAAAGTAACCAACCCTATAGTGGGGTAGGCTCTCCGGTGTGATCTAGTGGGTCTGGACACGAGGGACACCGGGACATGCGGTCGGTGCGGGGGGAGGCGTTTGCTGGGCGGCGTCCTGAGGCATGGTAGACGGCACTGCGCGGGAGCGAAGTTCCAGGGGCATAGAAAGAGGCCGAAGTTGTGGTGAGGGTACCCCGGCACCTCCACCAATTGTAAAGGGCGTTTATTGAAGGCTGGCGTCAGACCCGACCGGTAGCTTGTTCAACGGCTTAAAGCACGAGCCCCGAGAGCGAGCGGCGAGCACGAGCAGTGCGCGTTAGATCCAGACCCACTAGATCACACCGGAGAGCCTACCCCACTATAGGGTTGGTTACTTTTCGCTACAATATATATGTATATATATATAATAAAGGAGCCATCCTGGCGACTTAGGTTTCAGGAGAGACAGTGGGATCATGGTACGGCTTGAGCCGCTGAACGTGGACAACTTCACGGTTGCGACGTCGCATATCAGACGGAGGCGTGAGTGGCTCAACCAGGTAATTTACCGGTGAAGTACGTTCGAGTACGCGGTATGGTCCGTCGTATTTTGGAAGTAGTTTTGAAGCGAGCCCTGGTGCGCGGTGCGGCACTGAGAGCCAGACGAGAGCGCCCGGGACAAAAGCAGGAGTGGAGTTCTGGGCGTCGTGAAGTGCTTTTTGACGGTTCTGGTCCTCGTAGGTGAAACGGCGGGCCAGCTGGCGACATTCTTCAGCGTGTCTGGCGGCTTCAGAGATTGGCAGGCATTCTGATGAATCCGGTCTGTACGGCAGAATCGTGTCGATGGTGTGTGAGGGATGACGGCCGTAAAGAAGGTAGAAGGGCGAGAAAGTATTGTAGGCCTAGGTGATGAACGGAACAACAAGGTCCCAGTTGGAGTGGCCAGGCGTGACGTACATGGCGAGCATGTTACCCAGAGTTCGATTAAAGCGCTCCGTAGTGCCATTGGTCTGCGGATGATAAGCAGTGCACGTGCGATGAACAATAGCGCATTGGGCAAGCAGTTCTTCGGTGACCTCTGATAGAAAAGCGCGCCCACGGTCGCTCAGAAGTTCTCGCGGGCCTCCATGACGTAACACAAAACGGCGTAGTACGAACGTGGCGACCTCTTGCGCTGTAGCGTTTGGTAGAGCAGCAGTCTCGGCGTAACGGGTCAAGTGGTCTACTGCAACAATTATCCACCTGTTGCCGTTAGGAGTCAATGGTAGCGGTCCATAAAGGTCTATGCCTACGCGATCAAAGGGTTGGGATGGGCACGGCAAAGGTTGGAGCTCACCGGCGGAGTTAGGCGGCGGCGCTTTGCGGCGTTGGCATTCGCAACAAGAGCGCACGAAGCTTCGAACATAAGTGTACATTCCGCGCCAGTAGTAGCGTTGTCGAAGCCTTTCGTACGTCTTCAAGACTCCTGCGTGGCCACATTGGGGGTCGGTGTGGAACGAGGAGCAGATCTCTGATCGCAGGGCTCTTGGGATGACGAGCAACCATGCGCGCCCCTCTGGAGCATAGTTGCGGCGATACAGGAGCTGATCTCGAATAGCAAAATGAGGAACCTGGCGGCGAAGCGCGCGCGAAGCGTGGACGTTCGACGTGTCTGAAAGAAGGTTGAGAAGAGATGCAGTCCAGGGGTCGTTCTGTTGTTCAGCAGCAATAGTGTCAAAGTCCAGTGATGACAATGTGGCCTCGCAGACGTAGTCATCAGCGGCCTTCGGTGGGAGCGGTGACCGGGAAAGCGCGTCAGCGTCGGAATGCTTCCGTCCGGAACGGTACACCACGCGGATGTTGTATTCTTGAATTCGCAGGGCCCAGCGAGCAAGGCGTCCTGAGGGGTCTTCTAACGTCGAAAGCCAGCATAATGCGTGGTGGTCAGTGACTACGTCAAAAGATCTGCCGTATAAATATGGGCGAAATTTTCCAAGCGCCCACACGATGGCTAAACATCCCTTTTCTGTTACGCTGTAATTGCTCTCCGCTTTGGTTAACGTGCGACTTGCATACGCGACGACGTATTCGGTGTGGCCAGGTTGACGCTGTGCTAACACGGCACCCAGACCTACACCGCTTGCATCGGTGTGGACCTCGGTTGGTGCTTTGGGGTCAAAATGGCGAACGATGGGTGGCGTCGTGAGAAGACGGCGCAAGGTGTCGAAGGCGTCGTCGCAGGCAGGGGACCATGACGTGATATCTTTAGTGCCACCTAGGAGCTGAGTGAGAGGCGATATAATCGAGGCAAAGTTTCGAACGAATCGTCGGAAATAGGAACATAGCCCGATGAAACTGCGGAGTTCCTTGATGTTAGTGGGTTTAGGGAATGCAGTGACGGCTCGTAGCTTCTCGGGATCTGGAAGGATACCGTCCTTGGAGACGACGTGGCCTAGAATTGCGAGCTGACGGACGGCAAATCGACATTTCTTCAGGTTCAGTTGCAAACCGGCGTTGCTCAAGCATGCGAGTACTTGTTCAAGGCGGCGCAGGTGCGTTGCGAAATCTGGGGCAAACACCACAATGTCGTCAAGGTAGCACAGGCAGGTCTTCCATTTTAGGCTACGCAAAACGTTATCCATCATTCTTTCGAACGTAGCACCCTTACAAAAATGCCTGTTGACATTGAGTAGAACACCTATGAACTTTCTATTGACTGTACTGACAGTCTACAGACATTTACACTGTAGTAACACGTGTTCGTAGAACGTCTAAAGACCTACTACTTACTTCTGTATAAAGAATTTTTTAGCTAGAACGTCTAAGGACTTCTCTCTTACTTCTGTATAAAGAATATTCTAACTACACTGTCGAAAGGCTCCCTACTTACTTTTGTAAAACGAATATTTTAACTACACTGTCTAAAGGCTTCCTACTTACTTTTGTATAAAGAATTTTTCAGTCATCACATATACTTCTCTTAATTCTGTATAAAGAACGTTTTAAATACATCGTCAAATGGCTTCGTTCTTACTTCTATATAAAGACGATTTTAAATGCACCGTCAAATTGCTTCAGTCTTATTATTGTATAAATAATTTAAGGACACCATCAAATTACTTCCTTCGAAATTTCGCATAAAGAACTTTCTTTATCTAAAAGTGAGAAGTCGTAGAACGTTTAACCTGTACACTGAGCGATTCTTTGATATTTCCCGCAGGACATGTTGATGATTGCAGGTGCACTTGCCTGACCACAAACTATATGTCGCCTACAAGTGCACCAGAGCTAACTTGTTCGCCACGCGTAGTGTAAGCTGCTTGTACACTTAAAAATAACATGAGAGATGGTAATCAATTTTCTATTTGTCAAGATAACGAGTATAATTGAGACAGCCCGCAAGCACTGTTCTAGTGGGCACTTCTAACGTCTTTCCAGACGTTCACCTTCACGTATACTCTCTTTTTTCTGCAGTTCAAACTAACAGATGACACACTTCTTTGATACGGCCGCCTTGCACAAAGATTCAAAGACCAGCATTCACACCAAAAGGGTCTGAGCTGACCCCGAAACGTTCGGTTTTTTGCGTTTCAGGTAAAAAAAAAAAGAAACGAAGCAGGGGCCTACGCTGGTGTCATCTCGTTTCAACACTAACCTTATTTTGCTTAACCAGACAGATTTGTGGCAGCTGTTAACGTTTAATATATGCTTTGCTCGCTGGAAAAAAGAAAAACAACGTAAAACAGCAACAACAGCTCATCTTGCTACCAGCACGGAGCAGTGAATTGCTATCGCACATAAGCTTGCACAATCTCATAATGAGTTAATTGCGCGGCTTTCATATTTCTCTAATTCCCGCAGATTCCCTTTTCATAACCATCTGCCACATAAAAGCCCTTGTGGATATTATGTTTAAAGCTTTGGGCAGGCTCATTTTTTTCCGAGCATTTGCTTTGTGTCTCGCACGCTCATAAAATACACGGCTAGCTGCTTTCCTTGCGTGTGCGCGTAAATATGAACACATGCGTGTAGCCGTCAAGCATGGCAAGCGCACTTGTTTCGAAGATGTCAAATAATTCTGCCTTCTCAAAGTTTGACCAGGCGGGAATTATAGTGATAGCAGCAGTAGCAGTAATACTGCATGTGAAGCAAAAGAAAAAAAAACGCGCATCGAACACTTCGCGGATGTCAGTTTTACTCAGCAATGGTAAAACCAAGGTCCTTCAAAACGACCTTCCAAACCATGCCGAAAGGCACGCCACGCTGGCACATGCTGCATGAACAAAATTCCTGAACCAGTACTACTAGTTTGCAAGGAGGAGCAAGTCCGGCAGTCCACCCCCCCCCCCTTCCCCCGATGCGGTTCCTCGAATATCCATTGTGCCAAAGCTCTCCGTCCGCTGTTGGCGCACAGCGAGGAAAGGGGTGTTGAGAGAGGGAGAACGGCGTGCACGTGCTGTGTCACCGGTCTCGCAGTTTTGCTTGGACATGCTGAATGCGCCGTGTGTCGGGGATGCCAGCCCAAGCCGTTGAGTTTTTCGACATGTGTGAGCTCCTGGATATATTCTTCGATATGTGTGAGTGCCTGGATATGAGTGGCCCAAAACTATGTGGTGTTGCCGAAGGGCGAAGCTATTAGGATGTGCTTTAGGCAAGAAAACGGACACCCGGTACAAGCCCTCCACTGTTTTAAGCCAAGGTCGCTGCAACCTGCATACAGCAAAGACAAGGCCAAGTAGTAACTACTTCTGCGTCTCGTTGGACTTTTGTTATATCTTCTGACCAGTCATGAACTATTTCCAGTCTTCTTGTATGTTCTGTTAGTGTGATGCGCTTGAATATTTTCTTTTGCTCACACATTTCTATTTGTTGTCGATCGAAGAGGCTTATGTGGTAAGTTTTCCTGCATAATTATTCGTATAATTCTCTTCGTTGATATACCTTCAGCCTAGCTGTGTGCACGCGTGTACCTCGGAATGCTGATTTATATGTGCGAAGCCTACCTGACAGCACATAATGCTTATGATACAATGCCACGTGTCTGCGGTTGGTAGTAAATTACTACTGGAATGAATTTTCAAGTTAAATGACACTGTCTTTTTTTATTTCCTTTTTATCAATTAAGGAACTTTCTTATAGTTGAAATAGTCATGAACAAATAATACTTCTATGCGAATGTGTTTGTGAGGCTAAAGCAGATCGCTTATTTTAATCACCTATTTATCTAGCCGCCTTGTGTTAAGTAGAGGCTGCTTTACGTTGCCTATTTTAATGTTTACTACCTGATGCGCTTGTCTATTGTTCTTACTGCTGTGTACCAATTAAGGATAATAAATCATTCATTTTGCTACTTCTTCGTATCGTATTTTGCTTACGCTTGGTTGTACAACTCGTTCACACATATCGACACAAGCTGTCACGGGGTAACAAGTCGGTATAGACCATTCTGAGAATGTGAACAGTGTGTGCATGAACATGCCTCACTAGATATATTAACCAATTGTTAAAAGGGTATACTGAGTCAAATGTTTGTAGATGATCCACAGAAAATCTACAAACATTTTGGCAGTATGTTCCTAGGGTGTCAAAAGACAAATGTTCATAGGGCACTGGTAGAAAGTTAGCAGACAGCCTATGAACACGCGTCTATGTACTGTTGGTGGCCAATTGTTTCCAGAACGCCAACAAGCAGTCAGTAAAGAAGTACACAGACCTTTGCTAGACATTCTGTTTGTTGTTGGTATGTTCTAGTAACAATTTTCTGTAGACAGCCAAGTTAATGTTTCTAGAAATTTTTGTAAGGGCCGTTTCTAGACACCCTGTAGGTTGTTGGTGGGTTCTAGTAACAATTGTCTGTAGATATGTTTCTGGGGTGTCAAAAGAAAAAGGATTATAGGACGTGAATATGAGGTCAGCAGACACCCTAGAAACAGGTGTCTGTTGAAAGTTGGTGGCCAATTGCAGGCAGGGTGTCCACAGGAAGTTGGTAGAGAAGTATGTAGACTGTTGCTAGACAGTCTGTTAGTTGTTGGTATGTTCTAGTAACAATTGTCTGTAGACATTCAATTTAATGCTACTAGAAATTTTTGTAAGGGCAGGCGCGTTGCAAAGTCCGAAGGGCATGACGGTAAATTCATACAAGCTGTCTGGTGTAACAAAAGCGGTTTTTGGGCGATCGGCCTCTGCCATCGGTACCTGCCAGTAGCCGGATCGCAAGTCTAACGAAGAGAAGAACTCAGCTCCTTGCAAACAGTCCAAAGCATCATCAATGCGTGGTAGTGGGTAGACGTCTTTCAGCGTGATCTTGTTCAATCGCCGAAAATCGACACAGAAGCGGATGGAACCGTCTTTCTTTGCGACGAGTACCACAGGAGAGGCCCACGGGCTCTCCTGTGGTATTGGAGATCAAGATTAAGCGGCTGCCGGTCGAAGGATCTGCCAAGTGCGTTCTCCGAGCTCGAGCTCCCTGCTGCACCGCACGATGCTGCTGCCTCTGCGCCGGTGCTCTTCTTCTTCGTTACAATATAGGCACTGCATCTTGACTTGCAATGAAGTGCCGGTGGGAGATTTCACTTGTGCATTGTGCATAGTTAAACCGTGAGGATTCGTAGCATGCGCGAGATGTTATAAAACTAGATGGCGGTACTTGTAGTTGATGATGAAAGATGCGAGATGTTATAATAGTTTGATGACATTTACTCAAGTGTTTCACTTTTAATTGTGGGGTGAATTGCACGGAACAGTTTCACGGTTTACCGATGATTCCTTCCGGAGCTTCGCCCCACTCATCATCATTCACCCCGTGAATATGCTGTGATTTTTTTTAGCCACCTTCCCACTATGTTATACACTGGCGACGAGGAAGACAATCACGGACTGACTGACCCGCTCGTGAATTCAAGCCCGCTGTAGAGAAGAAGACGAGGTTCTCGTGATCTGTGCTCCTGGTTCTGCTGCAGGTTCTCCCGCGTCCGACGCAGTACTGCTTGTCTTTCGAGCAATAAAACTCCTGCTCTCAGTGAACCGCGACAATATTGAATATATGTACGCATGGAGGCTGCATATCTTCCGATGCCTTCAGCCACATTCGCGCTGTATGGCGCAGCTTTTCTCCGGTAGGACCTAGAATAATTTTGTTGAAAAAAATATATATCTCATTCTCGAACGCTTGGGGTTTGTGGCCCGCTCGTTGCCGAGGTCTCTATTCAACGCCGTCGCGCATCTTCAGCTGTTGGTCACTGCGGTGCTGTTCGCGTGTATGCTGTTCGTCAGTTCGGAATACGCGCATCCTTCGCCACATCAAGAGAAAAGCAGAGCCAAGGGGCATCGTCGGCGCACCGCAAAGTGCCTCTCACGAGGATTGAACCCTGTCGACGCACGCAGTTTTGTTCTGCAGCTAACCATACAGATCTTTGCTGAAACCATAACGCATTGTTAATGATGTGAAAGCGCATGAATGCTGCTTGTTTTATATACAATCGAAGCGATACGCCCGCCTTTGAGCTTCAGCGGCGGAGGCGTTGGCTGGCGAGGCTCGTGCTAGCGGGATCGATTTCCGGCCACGGCGGCTGCATTTAGATGGAGGCAAAATAAAAAAAAAGCGATAGAAAAGAAAAGCACCGCTGGACTTAGTTACGCTTACTGGAAGCACAGGCCGACACTACGGGGCATACGGCATATTGGGGTTTAGGTCCTTAATGCCAATGAATTAATATTATTGAAGCGACACCTTGTCAAAATCCGGTAATGTCGAAGCGTTATCACTATGGGGCAAATTTACATGTTTACAATATCGTAGATTACGGAAAGGGCGACTTCTTCGTTCGATGAACCGGCGGGTCTCAGTCAGCGCTGTGAAGTTCCTTCAAAATTTGAAGTACCCCAAATTTCCAGGTCACTTAGAGCTTGACCATTTGTACCGCTCGCCAGCATGCTTGCCCATAGCTTTCTGATAAACAGGGCCACCGAGACAAAGCATAAATTTTGGTACGTTGTGCGCGTTGGTAACACCTGACCTTTCAAAATGCACCGCTCCTTCAAACCCAAGTTTCAACGAAGAAAATTGGATTTTCAAGTGCGCAATTCAGACGTTCAGACACGTTCCTTTCTTTTTGTTTTGGCCCACTATTTAAGAGCAACTTTACTTTGGTTAGAATGATTGGCGTGTGCTTGAGAACGTCTGAAACGCCAGTATTACCCCACCGCCCTTTATTCACCGAGAAATGTACGTAAACTCTTCCCGCGACGGTGGTGCAGTGGTCATGGTACTTGGTAGGTGATCACTGTAAATACCACAGTAACCACGAAACACCTGGAATAGAAAGCCAGGCCACTAACCAGGCTAACATCTCCCGGAGTGATTAATAAAATATTCTCTCTCTCGGCTACTCATCCAAAGGCCGCGTAATCGAGTGCCGGCCGTGGCAACTGCATTTCGATGGAGGAGAAATGTTGAGGCCCGTGTATTGTGTGATGTCAGTGCACGTTAAAGAACCGCAAGTGGTCGAAATTTCCGGAGACCTCCACTACGGCGTCCCTCAAATGACATCGGGTTTTTGGGACATAAAACCCCCTAAATCGATCGAATTCGCGACAAATTAAGCTTGTGCCACCTGCATTATAATTCAAGAACTTGCCTCGGTGACGTAGTCGAGACGGTGGTGTGCAGCGGAGTCAACTACGACGTCATAGAAACAATATTCTCCGCGGCTGCAGAGTGCCTCGATGTCCTCCTCGGCCTGTGAGGAGGACCATCGAGGGAACCTAACAATAGCTAAACCCTCTCTTGATTGCTTCTGCCGCAATGCTGGATGGACTAGCGGCCAGTAAAGATAGAAAACTGCAAATCTACGTCAATTTATTTATTTATTTATTTATTTATTTATTTATTTATTATTTATTTACTTATAAATACTACAATCCCTGGTTGGGATTTTGGTAGGGTGGGAAGATGAACAATACATGACATGATACAACGAAATTTGTGGAACAAGTGGTAGGCACAAGTGGGTTATATAATTCGCGCGACCGAAAACAAAAAGTGGGTTAATAACGAAAGAAACGCAGTAAAACATCTGTACATACGCGCACATATGAACACAAAAAACATATGCACTATGTATTGTCACGGTGCAAGAATAGCAAAGACGATGATGATCTCGAGAGGAACAAAGGATGCGTAGCAGTGGGGCGCAGGCTTACGGTCCGCCATTGGGGCTGCACCCGCTAATCTCCCCGTAGTTCAAATATACCCCCATTACAAGCGTATCCCTGTGCCCGTTTCATTTTGGTGGAGGTACTGGGTATCGCACGAGACGGAACTCCTCAGCGGACTTGTCATCAACCGCTCTACAATGCCCACCGGCGACCAGGCCTCTGGATCAAACACGGCGCCAGCGTCGGCGCCGTCAGCATCCTAGACGCCGCAGAACTCAGTCGTCCTTACTCACCCTCGTGCCCCTGGAACTTTTTCCGGCAAGTCCAACGAGAACGTGGATCAGTGGCTTGGCCTGTACGAACGAGTTGCAGCGCACAAGCGATGGGACCCCTAGGTGATGCTCGCAAACCTTCTCTTCTCCAGGGACCAGCACGCATTTGGTTTGACATGCACAAAGAAGAGTTGACCAGCTGGGACTTATGTAAGTAGAAATTGCGCGATCTCTTTGGCCCACCCACCGGTAGCAAGTCCGCTGCCATGAAAGGCCTGTCTTGTCGGGCTCAAACATCCACAGAGTCGTACGTTGCTTAAATCCTTGACGTTCTAGCTCTTTGCCGCCTCGTCGACTCCACCATGACCGAGATTGACAAAGTAGGCCATATCCTTAAGAGCATCACCGATGACGCGTTCAATTTGCTCGTCTTTAGAGACTGCCCGACGGTGGACGAAATTATCAATGAGTGCCGCCGTTTTGAAGACGCCAAGAGCCATCGCATCACCCAACAATTCACGCGGCTTCCGAACACCACTGCTACATCTTCGTACGAAGACGCTCATCAGTCCCTTCAGCCGCGCACCGCGGATAGCGTTGTGCGAATTGTGCGGCGGGAAATGCGGCACCATCTCTCGGGCGCCCGTCAGAGAATGCAGAGGCGACGGTCTCACACATAAAGGCAGTTGTCCGCGAGGAACTTGCGAATGCCGGCATTCAACCGGTGTGCCCCATTACCGGGCCTACAGTCACACCTGTTGCTTCACTTCGTGGGCCATCACCGATGTTTCGACGTTACCAAGACCCGGCCCAGTGGCGAACACATGACGAAAGGCCCATATGCTTCCATTGTAGCGGCGTGGGTCACATTTCCCGCTACTGCCCTTACCACCAGTCCACATTTTCACGATCTACGTTTTTCTACCGCGAAAATGACAACCGACGTCCGCCGTATAGTGCCGCTCCGAGTGATCCGACATACTGCGACCCCATGTACCGTGGCCAGGCCTATGACGACTCGTACCGTGGCCCTCGTGCATCATTCAGACGCTCGAGCCGTCACACGATCGTCGGTCCACACGATCGTCGGTCCCACTCGCCTCTGCCCCGTCGTCTTTCATCGCGGCATCCTTCCGCACGATCATTGCAGGAAAGCTGACAAATGCAGCTCCCGGAGGTGACGCTGCATTGAACCCCCGACCTGCAAATCCTCTGATTACTTTGCGGACCGACCAGAACCAAATCGCCGTGGAAGTTGATGCCGTACCAGTAAATGCCCTGAGCGACACCGGTGCACACATCTCAGTCATGACCGCTGATCTTCGGAAGCGACTGAAGAAAGTTCTCACACCTGCCGATTCCGCCATTGTAAAAGTCGCTGACGGAGGAACACCCGCCGTGCTGGGAATGTGTGCCTCTCGTGTAAGTGTCGAAGGTCGTCACACATCCGTTTTTTTCCACGTCCTTGACCACTGCCCTCACGACGTGATCCTCGGCCTTGATTTTTTTATCGGCTCACTTAGCTGTCATTGACTGCTCAGCTGGTGTGGTCCAGCTTGATTTGCCTGACGCTCCCGAACTTCCCGACACAGCGCAGGTCCATCTCTGTTCTGCTGACTTTGTTCGCCTACCGCCGCAGGCACTGACGTGTATCAGTGTTGTGCCCAATTTCTGTGTGCCGGATGGCGACTATGTGGTCACTCCGGACGTCAGCGCCTTACTCTCGCATGGCGTGTCTTTCTCTAACACGGTAGTGACCATATCAGATCACAAAGCTTGTCTGCCGCTACTCAATTTTGCATTCTGCCCTCAGGTACTACCTAAGGGCATATCCCTCGCCATTCTATCACCGTCACACGAATACCAGCTTTTGTCCCTCTCGCCGCATCAGTCTTCGACCAGCTCTTCGGCCACCTGCAATTCGTCTGCGGCCACATAACCTCCATCCCACGACGACATCACGAATATTATAGCCCAAGACCTTTCGCCCTCACAAGCCAACGAGCTCCAGCAGCTGCTGATCCTGTATTCCGATATTTTTGACATAGGCGGTTGACCTTTTGGACAAACCTCGCAAGTGCAACATCGCATGCATACCGGCGATGCACCACCCATTCACAGGCGGCCTTATCGCGTGTCACACGCCGAGTGCCGAGTCATCCAGGAAGAGGTTAATACGATGCTCAGCAAAGGCAGTATTGAACCATCATCCAGTCCGTGGGCTTCTCCTGTCGTTTTGGTGAAGAAGAAAGACAACACCTGGAGATTCTGCGTAGACTATCAACATCTGAAGAAGATTACATAAAAGGATGTATATCCTCTGCCGCGCACCGACGACGCGTTGGATTGCCTTCACGGTGCGACGTATTTTTCATCAATAGATCTCCGCCCCGGTTACTGGCAGATCTCCGTCGACGACATGGACCGCTAAAAGACCGCCTTTGTTACGCCAGATGGCCTTTACCAGTTCTGGGCCATGCCTTTCGGCTTGTGCAATGCTCCCGCCACCTTCAAACGCATGATGGACACTATCTTGCGCAGATTTAAATGGTCCATCTGCCTCTGTTACTTAGACGACGTTATCGTGTTTTCTCCGACCTTCGAAACACATGTTGAACGTCTTTCGTCTATTCTTTCAGTGTTCCGTGCTGCAGACCTACAGTTAAATTCTTCAAAGTGCCACTTTAGTCGCCGCCAAATTACAATCCTCGGTCATCTAATCGAATCATCTGCCGTCTGCCCGGACCCCGCAAAAGTTCGAGCTGTCCTCGATTTTCCTGTCCCAACGTGTGCTAAAGACGTCCGCAGTGTTGGATGCTTATGTTCGTAATTCCGTCGATTTGTAAGGAACTTTGCGAACATTGCTCGGATTTGACCGACCTTTTCAAGAAAGACGCGTCCTTCTCATGGGGCCCTGATCAAGCTGCTGCTTTCACAAGCCCAATCACACTGCTCACCACACCGCCGATTCTTGCTCACTTTGACCCATCTGCCCCAACAGAAGTCCGTACAGATGCTAGCGGCTATGGAATTGGCGCTGTTTTAGCGCAGCGTCAACGGCGGCACGACAGAGTTATTGCTTACGCAACTCGCCTGCTTTCCGACGCTGAACGCAATTATTCAATCACGGAGCGCGAGTGCGTCGCACTTGTACGGGCGGTGGGGAAATTTCGCCCATACCTGTACGGCCGACCTTTCACTGTTACGACGGACCATCACGCCCTTTGCTGGCTGTCGACACTCAAAGATCGCACAGGTCGTCTAGGTCGCTGGGCCCTACGTCTTCAAGACTACACCTACACAGTGGTGCACAAGTCTGGCCGACTACACCAGGATGCCGACTGCCTGTCTCGACACCCTGTCGATGGCCCAGGCTCCGATGATGCGCCTGCTGGAATCTTCACACTCTCCGCCTTCCACAACATCGCCCAAGAGCAAGAACGTGACGAAACCTTACTCGACCTCATCAGCCGCCTCCATGCACATCCGTTAGACCCTTCGCTTCGTATGTACCTCATTCTGGACGGCATCTTATACCGCCGAAATATGCGACCTGAAGGGAACCAGCTGCTCTTAGTCGTTCCCACGCATTTGCGGGCAACTGTACTCGCGCAGCTCCATGACGTACCCACCGCTGGCCATCTTGGTGTTTCTAGGACATCCGACCGTGTCCGGCGACGATTTTCTCGCCAGGACTCTACCGTTCTGTACGACGTTATGTTGCGGCTTGCGAACCTTGGAAAGGTCGCAAAAAGCCGACTTTGCCTCCAGCTGGATTACTCCAGCCGATGGGCATACCCACGGAACCATTTTATCGTGTCGGCCTTGACCTGTTGGGTCCTTTTCGTACATCCAGAAATGGAAATAATTGGGTCGCCGTGGCAACGCATTATGCTACGCGCTAAGCTATAACACGAGCCATCCAGACACCTTGGGCTACTGACGTTGCCGACTTTCTGCTGCGGGATGTCACCTTACACCACGGAGCCCCTCGCCAGCTTCTCACGGACAGGGGCCGTTACTTCCTATCCCGAGATATTGAAGACCTACTTCGATCTTGTGTCACCCAACACAAGCTAAGGACCGCATACCATCCTCAAACAAAAGGGCTCACAGAACGCCTGAACCTCACACTTACGGACATGTTATCGATGTATGTCTCCTCCGATCATCGAGACTGGGACGCAGCCCTTCCTTTTGTGGCGTTCGCTTACAACTCGTCACGCCACGACACCGCTCTCTACTCCCTGTTCTGTCTGCTCTATGGCCGTGAACCGACCTTGCCTTTCGACACAATCTTGCCCAAAGATCATGAGTCCCTGTCTGAATATGCTCGCGACGCCATTTCTGCAGCGGCCCAAGCACGTCACATTGCTCATCACCGTCCTTTTGAGTCCCAGTCGCGACAGAAATCCCTATATGACAGCCGCCATCGTGATCTCCAGCTATCCGCGAATGAGCTCGTCCTCCTCTGGACTAATTCAAGGCACGTCGGCCTCCCGGAAATGCTGCTATCCCGGTACTCCGGGATAGCAGCTTTGGATAGCCGGATATTGTTGTACGACAAGTCAGTGTTGTGACGTTTGAAGTAGCTCCTGCCGATGCTGCCTCGTCGTCCGTGTCATCTAATGTCGTCCAGGTCAGTCGTCGCAAGCCATACCACGTAGCCGAAGTCTAGCTGGCGCCGGGTCGGCGCTTTTGCCGCGGGGGGTGATGTCACGGTGCAAGAACAGCGAATACGACGACGATCTCGAGAGGAACAAAGTATGCGCAGCAGTGGGACACAGGCTGACGGTTCGCCATTGGGGTGGCACCGGCTAATCTCCCCGTAGTTCAAGTATACCCCCATTACACGCGTATCCCTGTGCCCGTTTCAATACATATACGAGTAGGTCAGTATAAACTATAGGGAACAGTTGACCATGGCCCTGGAGCAATGGTCTACTGGCTGTGGCACTCGGCTGCTGATCCGAAAGTCGCGGGATCGAATCCTGACCGCGGCGGCTGCATTTTGATGGCGGTGAAATGTTGAGGCCCGTGTGCTGTGCGATGTGAGTGCACGTTAAAGATCCCCAGGTGGTCGAAATTCACGGAGACCTCCAGTGCGGCGTCTCTCATAATCACAGCTGGTTTTTGGATGTTAAACGTCGCAAATCATCAATCAAACTTGACCAGTACAGTACTGAAATAGACATGAAACAAGTGACAAAAATATGGCTTCCTATGGACCATGACGAAGTTTATATATATATATATATATATATATATATATATATATATATATATATATATATATATATATATATATATATATATATATATATATATATATATATATATATACCGAAGGCAGGTTTGCCTTTCCGTCCACTTTAATTCCTATCTACTTACCCCAAATTCCAATAGTATCATAATTGGAAATTCGAATAACTTCCCCTATGCTTTCCTAGGATTCAACATTTGTTGTTTCAGTAACTTGTTTCTAACAAATAAAGCGAGCCCTTCACCCCCTTCCCATTCGCTATTATATATATATATGTATATATTGTGAAGCACGGGTAATAATGCCGTTTTATTAAGCCTTGAAGCTCCGGAAAAATGGCTGAACCCAAGGCGCAGATCGGACCCAAGATGGTAACCCACCACAGACAAAGATGAAGAGACCGAGGTGATGATGACTATGTACAGATGAAGTAGAAGTTCCCGATGATTGCCCACACTAATTTCCCGCGCGCGAGAGCGGCCATCCTGGCCGCAACTTAAGGGGATGGAGAGCGCTGGGTGAACGGCTTCATACGGGAAACGTGGACCACTTCGGTAGCGCGGTAGCGGCGATCAGGTGGAGCGACAACAGGTGCGACGCGGTAGTTGACAGAGGAGGTCTGCGCCAAGACGGTGTATGGGCCGATGAACCGAAACTGAAATTTGTCACATAAGCCAGAGGTGCGAATTGGTGTCCAGATCAGCACTTCATCGCCAGGGCTGAAGAACACGATGCGCCGATGTGCGTCATAGTAATCCTTACGGTCACGTTGACGAGCCTCGGTGTTCAGGCGGGCGATCTGGCGATAACGGAGGAGGCGGGACACATATTCTTCACAGGTCGATGAAGGTTCTTTGATAGGTGCCGCGAAAAAAGAAACGTCAAGAAAATAAGAGGGCGAGCGGCCATAGACGAGGTAGAACGGCGAGTAGCCGGTTGTGCGTTGTACAGACGTATTATAGGCAAAAGTTACAAATGGCAAAATTGTGTCCCAGTTCTTGTGATCTGGCTGAATGTACATAGTGATCATGTCCGAGAGTGTGCGGTGAAATCGCTCGGTTAGGCCGTTGGTCTGCGGGTGGTAGCTGGAGGTTGTCTTGTGGGTGGTGCCGGAGGCTCTGAGAACTTCGTCGACTATTCGTGAGAGGAATGCTTTGCCGCGGTCGCTCAGGATGACGCGAGGAGCACCGTGACGGAGTATTAAGGATTGAAGGATGAATTCAGCGACTTCAGAA
>CM023490.1:70354689-70400113 GCA_013339685.2 Hyalomma asiaticum | reverse complement strand
CGTCCTGCAGCCCTGATTTACGGGATTTAAATCAAAGCGGCTGAACTCAAGTTGCCAAATGTGAAGAAAAACTCATTCAAATACATTTCAGAGCAGAGTGTTGAGGACCACCCAGAACGGTCTTCTATCGGTTAGTGGACGCGGTATTGTGAAAGTGGTGGATGGGGTCTCTGAAATGTGCAATTTTGTGTGCCTCGTCAACAGCTATTCCTATCACTGTACTCCTCAGCTTCGGGTCCGTTCGCTGGCCTGGTCTTTCTTGCAGTCTCGTCGCCGTGGGTCAACGCAAAGGTACTGTTCTTTCTTTAAATTAGTACACGAGAAGAAACAATGTCTTTTTGCGAAACATTCCTGATGGAGCGTTCCCTTATGGCGTTTGTTTCCTGTTGTGTAGCTATTGCGCATAGAGCATGTGCTTAAATAACATCGAACCAAAACATTAAGAAGCCCTTCTTCTGCTGACCGGAGAATGGGTGCCAGCGAAGCTTGGGTGTCGGAACCTAACTTACTATACGCCTTTTCCTTTCTCTCTTTTTTCTTTCTCTCTCTCTCGTTTTCTTTCTTTCTTTCTTTCTTTCTGCCGCTCTGTTCGTGTTTTTCCCTGCCTTGCTTTCACACTTTCTGTATCCCGCTCTCCCTGCTTCCTTCTTTCTGCCTTTACATCTGCCGTTCCCTTGTTCTTCCTCTACTCCTGTCCTTGCTTCCTCTTTTGGTAGAAAATGCACAGGATTCACATGACTTAGATATGTTGCGATTTTGGGCGCATGCGTGGACGACGACTGGCGTCTCGCTCGACTGCGCTTTGTGCACTAGGTGCAGCTTCGAGCGCTGCGGTGGCTTCGTTAAGAAGGGTGAAACCCGGTTTTCGAAAATTGCAGCGCGCGTTTTCCAAGGGTGCGGAAGTATTAGAGGCCGTGCACATCACGGCACGTACCGCGTTCTCCGATTCTCATCAGAGCCGCGCTTTTTGTCAGCAGCTGAGTCTCCTGGCTGGTTTTTCAGTTTTCCCTACTGCGATGTCAGTGCACGTGAAAGATCCCCAGGTGGTCAAAATTTCGGGAGACCGTCACTACGGCGTCTCTGATAATCACAGCTGGTTTCGGGACGTTACACCCCACAAATGTGGTTGTGGTGGTTCGGTTAGGAAAGGACGCTAATTTCTGCAGCCCATGTAGGGAGCACGGCTAAGCGTCCGTGGGGGTTGGGGGAAAGGGAGTGAAAGGGATAGAGAGGAGAGAAAGGCCGTAGTGGAGGGCTCCGGAAATTTAGACCACCTGGGGTTCTTTAACGTGCACTGACAACGCACAGTACACGGGCCTCTGGCATTTTCGCCTCCATCGAAAATGCGCCCGCCGCGGCCGGGATCGAACCCTCGTCCCACAAATGAATCAGTTTTCCTTGCTTGTTTGCAGCAATAAATGACCACATTTTTATTAGCTCGAGCACCCGGCGCATGTTAGATAACCTGAGGTGGTCAAAGTTTGTGGAGCGCTCCACTATGGCGTCTCTCATGTCCCTATTCTTTCGTTAGTTTCACCCATTGCCACGGAGACTTAGCCGTGCTCCCTACGCGGTCGACAGAAAATACTGTCCTTTCCATAAACGAATTACAATTATATGTCGTTTAGTTGTATTTAACAGGTTCGGGAACTGACATTTCTTTTTAATGTGGCCATCTTCTGAACATTTTCAGGAGCCTACAACGTCACCCTTAATATAATACAGTATGTAAGAAGCGTAGGCATGGCCTTCATAATGCCACATATTGTCAATGTGGAGCGTGGAAACATACAACGGGGACGAAATAAGGAGGAACACACACACGTGCCTTCAACGATGCTTTTAGTCATAGCCGGTTCAGAAACATGTAGGTAAGACACCAGACGCCCATTCACGTCGGTACATAGTGACATGAAGTATACCACCATGAAGCACGTTATCATAGAGTTCCTTCATGGGTAATAATAAAGGTATACTAGCACAGTTCGATTAAGGCACGAATAGTGGCTGATTCAATAACCTAGTGGTTTGGTTTCATCGCAGCGCGTGTATACAATAGGGCACAGGTGAAAGGGTGGCGAAGACCCACCCGTTGAGCTGCGCGCCAAATCGTCACCCCCTTTTTAGCGCTGCCGCACTAGTTTCTGAGCCTATCCCTGAGGTATCGCACCGTTTTGTCTAGGTAATGTTTACCACGCGACCAGGCAGTCTGGTACACAACACTTCCCTTCCAAGGCGCGTAACGCGTTCTCCAATTCTCATCACAGACGCTCTTTTTCTCAGCAGCTGAGTTGCTGCTTTTGGATTTTCCGTTTTTTTTTTTTTTTTGCAGTCGTAAATAGCACACTTTATGCTTGAGCACCCAGCGTTATTATTTGCAATTTGGAACAAATCGTCCATCTGTAGAGCACTGAGGCGCCCTTCCTCGGACCGCTCTTCCACGTTTATATATAGCTTGGTTCTAGTGTCTATGGCACTCGGCAACAGACCCAAAGGTCGCGCGATGTAAACCCCGCCATGCGACCACACCTTGATGGAGATCGAATGCTTGAGGACCCCGTACTGCGTGATATCAGCGCTTGTTAAAGAACTGCATGTTCGTCGAAACTTCTAGAGCCCTCCATTACTGCGTTTCTCATAACCATCCCTATCGAAAAACCTCATGCCACACGTCCAATAACCTCGTATGAACACGTATGAATCATGCGTGTTCTCGTATGTTTCATACGAGGTTATTGGATACGTGGTATACGTGGCATATGAGAATTTTCGATAGGGATTTTTCAGAAGAAAAACGTGAGATATCAGCATTATCTTATGAACACCTCCCCCCTCTTCCTGGTGTGTTCATGAATCTGCCTCGGCAATCATGGCTGTTTGATTAATTTAGTGAGTTTCCTCATTCAGGACATCAAATCAATCCTACTCTCTTGTTCTGCAGGGAGCCGGCTGGGGCAGCGTATTAGTGTGCGCTGTGCACCTGTGGCATGCGCTGGGCAGGAGCATATGGGGCAGCGGTGTTCCACCTTTCCTACCACGAAGCCTTGATCGCTGCCCGAGTGTCAACAACACATCTACCATGCCGGCCACGGTGGACTCCGCGCCGCCAAACAGGTACACGCCACGATAATTCCCTTCAACAATTTCAGGATGTGTTGAACGAAGTATTGACTCACGCGTATTCTTGAAAGTGTGTAGCGAGGCGAAAGGCACATATGCCTCACGAGTCAAGAATTCTGGCCCAATACCCCGTGTAAGCTTGTAAAAAACGATGCAATTATACCGAACAGTAACATCCCAGACTGTACGGAGCAGAAATGATGACTTCATAATGCGAAATCTCGGTCACGTAGGTAGTGAGGTGATGCTAAAAGCGTTCCGTGTAATGTAATATTCAACCTGACTTCCTCTGCTTGGTGAAGTCCTCAGGGTCGGAGAAAGCGGCTTCTGTGTAGGAAGAATATCTGCGAAGCAATATAGGCAAAAAAGCGACTGAAAATATTGTCATCGTCCAAGGAGGTGAGACGTATGTGTAGGTCTTTCTAGACGTACGTGTAGATCTGTAGAGATGTCTGGGTTCTGGATGTCTAGATTTGTCTAGTTCCCGTAGTTGGCTGCTTTCGTTCTGTCAGGTGTATTTTCTAGGCTGTTAAAACGCACATTTGAGTGAAGCATCGGGATGAAAATGTATCATTGATACTTCGCAAGTGACACGCCGCAGTAGCTTAGCGGCTATGTGTTGGCATGCGACGCGCGACGCCCCGGCAGCGAATTCCTACAGAGCGACCGCATTTCGATACAGGCGCAGTGCAAACAAACAAACGAACAAACAAACAAACAAACCTCGTGTACTAGCACTTGTGCGTTGAAGAACTCCAGCTTGTCAAAATTATTCCTGAGCACAAACCTGCGGGGCGTGCGTCATATACCATAGCTGAACACTGGAATAACCTACTTGGTGAGGTTCGGGGAATGACTTTATCTGGCTTTTAGAGGCGCATATGTGATTTACCCTTTTATTTCTTTCATTTTGATATCGGGTCTTGTTGAATCACGTGTTGCGGCATTACTGTACAATTTCTTTTTCTTTGTACCCATGTACCCCACTGTTGCAATGTCCCTCAATTGGACTGCAGTATATTAAAATAAATAAATAAATAAATAAATAAATACAATGACTATGCTCTGATGCCAGTTGCTTTGCCACAAACACACTTTCTGTGGCGCATACCTGTTTTCGTTTACTGCAATGCGAGTAGCGACGCACAAATTACGAATACTTACAGCAGCTTGGCTGTTAAAAACGTCACATCTAAGCCCGTAAAGTTCATGCGTAGCGTTATTACGGAAGCAGATTCTTGAAGGATACAGCTAGTGTCACGGCAATGCTAAGTTGGAGTTTCGCATAAGGCTCACAAGGGAGCCCCAATTCGTTGCCTCAAGAAAGACTGGAAGTAGGAACGAGTACATGTTAATACCTTTCAGTGTGCAGGGGTTCCCATTGTATCAACTCTCCTATCTGTGGATGTGTGTTATTGGCACAGTCCTCACGGTCTTGTTAGGCACTGCAATCAGCCTGCTTACCGGTAAGTAACAGAGGCCTCACTTTACAAACTCTTTTCGCCTGATGTTTCAGAAGTATTCTGCATTGATTACTGACAACTTGTACTTCGCTTTGGTTTCTAGTGAAGCGCAATAGTTTTCGTACCGTTAAGTTTGAAAGGACGTCACCCATTTATATTTAACTTTCATTATAATGAACGCAGTTACGCTCAAGCTTCGTTTGCACTGTCTCCGTACGTACTACGCAGTGCGCAAACGCAGATCGCCCCACCTCTAGGAACCGTCATTCAATGTTCATTCGTCCTCCTGCTATTCATACCGATTGCTCCAAGTATAGTTTTTTTTTCTCGAAGAGCTATCAGTGAATGGAATCCTCTATCGGATAAAGTCGTCTCATCTTCTTCAATCGCTGCATTTACTGAAAACATTGCACATATACTTCGTTACACCTAATCACATGTGTACGTATACATATAAATATCTTTGCCTCTTTGCGAACTCCAATGGTTAATGTTGTTAGCTGATCTTTAAATGTCCTTTTGTGTCATTTGTTTGGACTCCTCAGCGCCTCGCTTCGTGTTACTTTGCAATGTAGAAACTTTTTGTTCTGTTACTTTTTTCCCACTCCTGCTCTGACCATCTGTAAGGGCTCGCAGTTCCTGTAAATAAATAAATATTATTGAAATGCACTTACAATGCTTGACTTTGCAAATGCATTTGGAAAAGGAAGACAGCCAGCTCCGGCATCCATTTTGTAGGCGCATTTGTTTGCTTTGTTGCTTGTCGTCGCTAGGCAGCGACAAGCGGGTGAGTTGGTGACTAGAGTTGTGAGAACTGGACACTACACGGCGCCACAGACGTCCACATCTGCTTATGCTTTGCATGTTCGATTTACCTGAGATTGCTCTGCCAGCGTCGGAGGGTGACGTTGTGGTCGTAAATAATTAGCGCAACAGCAGGTTGAACTTCGCGTAGCGCACCTTCATCTATTTAAGCTAACAGGCGCTGATAGGATCTTGGCACTGATTTGTGTATTGTATGGATATCTTAATAACACATCGCATGTCAATCTGGACCTATACAAAAGGTGTAAAAATTAAAGAAAGTAAAATTATGAAATAATAATTATGAAATAATCACTAGAAAGAAAACCGCGCATACTTTAATTTCGGAAATTAACAGGTGATAAATAAGCAGATCTGCTGAGTGAAGAGTTTTTTCAACTATAATTGCAGGGAGTTGCATTCCTGGATAGACGCGGTGCAATAACGAAATTTGGAAGGTTTTCAATTTGAATGCTTCTCATAGATATGAGAAGGCACTCATATTCTGAGCAGTACAGCAAATTTACTATTTTCTATAATTTTAAAAGAACCCGTACGTGCTATATTTGTCTAGTACATTTCCGATTGATAATAAAGGCTTTTTGAAGAGTGGTCTGAGGAAGTTTCAATTTCAATTTCTTGCCTGAAATGGCCAAGAAATACCCCTGAAAGAAGTGTTGGCGAGAGCTTCTCGCTAAAAGGTGAAAATTTTCAAATTTTCCTAAAATGATGTGCTACACACCCTATGTTCACGTTCGTGCTGGGCAACCATTACAATAGTATAGATGTAATCAAAAGAATTTAGTGAGTATATCGCGCTAGTTGTGCAGTGGTACGCATTTCAAGCAGTAAAATCAGCAAATTATGCATATGTTGCTAGGCACCTGCCGTGAAATAACAAAATTTATTGAAAAATCCAGCCTAACTTGCGAGAGGCGAAGATTCATTTTTTTTTCCACACGTAGTCCTCGATCTCAAGAAAAGAAAAAAGGAAATATCGCTTGGAACTAGAGTAAGACATGTGTGTACGTATACTCCTTGCATGTTGTCCTCGTCGCGCGGTGGAAACACTTTGGCTAAGTTAGAACTAAAGTTAACGGTGCCTCGTCTTTGTCATTATCCCTTTACAGCACAGCTCGAGCAAACTTGGTGGCAACCACTGATGCTGACTCTAATGCACGTGTCTGAGTTCTTATTCGTAGCTCTGTGTCGCCGATGTCTACGTGTCGCAGAATATACCGGCTTGACTAGTTCACTGATTTATTCTCGAGGCGGCGAAAAATACCCTACAGGAAAATCCAAACTAGAAGAGAAGCTCAGGGGAAGATGGATGCTTGAATCGATGAACAGGTTGCAAAATACGATGTAGAACAGGGAATGTCGCGGGAGCCAACGTTTCCACAAGTGGACTTGTCTTCGTCAAGTGGCCGCCCTGACGAAGACAAGTCCCCTTGCGGAAACGTTGGCTCCTGCGACATTCCCTGTTCTAAATAGTATTTTATGATCTGTTCATCCTGCAGAAAAATGGCATTTCAGCATGTATGACTGCGCTGGCTACCTCTGAAACACTAATTTACAAGTTTTAAATCTGTTGTTTTGAACGTTCCAACTAATAGTAGTTTGCACAGAAGTTTGCAAAATTTCTGCCATGTCTTTCTCGGGCGAGAAAGAGTTTTGCAAACTGACCCTAGAGCGGATACACGCTCATTATCAGGAAGCGTATTTGCTTTTGAAGAACACAAATCGCACTGCAGTTGTGCACGACTGTTGCTAGAATGAAATCCTTAGATGACTCACGGCACAAATTGGCCGCAGTACTCGCAGCTAACATGAACGTTGGCTCTAGCGACACTCCCGTTTCCTTCAACGTATTCAGTGACCTTTTCTTCTCGAATGCCTGGCTAATACGTCACGGATTGCTTGAAATTTGCATAAAAAGTTTTTTTTTTCTCGGACAATCCTACAAAACAAATTAAAGGCTGCTGGTTGCTGGGGGCTATAACTGTGGAACGTTATAGCGCCATTGTGGCCAGTTCCAGCCATGTCATCACAGACTCATTCATTCATTCATTCATACATTACTGCAGACCCTAATGTGGTTCCAAGCAGGAGGGGCACAAAACTTGAATACATGCACAGTTGTAAGCATAGAAAGAAACAAAATTTCAAGCAATGCATATACGTATACAAGTAAACACACACCTACACATACCTACGCACACACATATGTGAAGTCAAAAGAAAGAGAAACGAGGGAACATAAAAACCGCCACTAAGTAAGAGAAAATTGAAAATACACCGAATATGAAGCACATACCATCAAAAGGAGGTGCAGCGCCGATACCATTAAATACTTAAATGCGCAATGGAATCTACACTTTTTAGGTGTGATAATGGTAGATTGTACCAATCTTTCATCGTGCGCGAGAACAAGCAAATTTAAAGAGGTTAGTTTTGGTGCTATATGGAGTTAAAGATCGTCACGATGCGGTGTTCGATGTGCTGTAAGAGGCTTGACAATCGTGTGGGTTGAGGGGAAAAAGAACAGTTGTTTTTAATTTGGAAAAGAAATTTCAACATTTGTATTTTTATACGAAGCTGTAGTGTTTCGATACTACGTTGGTTCACTCGGCGAGTCGGAGAGTCGCTTGATGTATATTTAGAAAAAAATAAACCTAACTGCTTTGCGTTGTATACCACTCGCCGACGTTCTCTTTTAAAATGTTTAATAAACGTGTTACGCTCTCTCTATCTCTCTGCATTGCGTTGTATCATCTCTAGAGCATTAATGTTTGTGTTTGTATAGGGATCCCACACGATGCATGCATAATCGAGTTTCGGTCGGATGAGTGAAGTGTATACGCTGGTATTGTCTGGTATCATGAGGAGCGCGCTTTAGCTTGTGGCTAAGGATACAAAGTTTCTTGAAGAAAGAGTTACATACGTTCGAAATGCGGTTATTCTAGCTGAGGTCACTGGTTATCGTTATTCCAAGATTCCAATTTATTGGTTTACTTTGGTGAGCGGTGCTGATCCTAGGTTATAAACAATCCATTAAAATCAGCGCTTTCTCCTGAAGAATGCTGCATTTAGTTTCCTTGTAACTTTATATCTGTAGAATGCTCCAGCTCTTCTAGTTTTATCGTATCAGAATTATGTGTTCTCGTACATTCAAGTTTGTGCCCCGCCACGGTGGTCTAGCGGCTGTGGTACTGGTCTGCTGACCCGCAAGTTGTGGGATCGAATCGCGGCAGCCGCGGCTGCACGGTGGCTTTCAGCCCTGGCTCAACAAACGCATGCGCGATGATCGCGTAAAGCTAGGCCTTTGGAAATAAAGAACGTGGTATCGGCAGCATGCGTAGACGCGCACGAGGGCTGCTCGAGCCTACGCTGTAACGAAAGAAATCCAGCATTTCTGGCGCTTTTTCCAGGAATAACAGCGGTACAAGACAGGACAGAGAAAGAACACGACGCGGCCGCTGACTCACAACTGCGTCTCGACCAACTCGCCCAAGTATCTATTCTAGTACATTTCCGGAGCTATTGTGTCACACAACCAGGGTCGACATCTGGCGTGCTTGCGTTTATTTTCTGGAAACCTTAGAACTCGCCAGCTCATGCCGCGCCGACAGAGCCCATGCATGCCGCTTGCAAGCCGTAGACAGCTGGTACGCTAAAGGTGGCGTAAGGCGCGATAGATGACGATTATAGCTTTGCGGCAGGAAAACTCCGCAAATTCTTCCTCGGGGTGTACAGCTATCGCCTTTCTACGCCTTGTCACAAGCCAGAGTGACTCGGTTGCATTGCTTCGGACAGTAGCCGATGGGCATTGCGCAGTTAACGCGAGTTCTTCGCCGCGGTTGTGGTGCTGTACTAGTACTTGCTGGTACGAAAAGCAGCAAAAACCCTCTCGGAGTAAAGGTTGCCGTTCTGGCCTAAGAGCCAACACGCAAATTTCATCCAAAGATACGCAGATACGTGAATGCAATGCAGTTGCATAACCCTATCGATACCGCTAGCGTGAGTCTATGGGGAATCATCATCATCAACCTGTGTACGCCCACTGCAGAGCAGAGGCCTTCCAACCCATGGATATCCAATTATCCCGGTCCTGTGCTAAGTGCGAACAATTTATCCCCGCAGACTTTCAGATGCGAAGCAGCTTATCGCGGAGTTCAATCCGGCGGTGGTGGTGGTGTGCGGCGTGACCACCCTTACTGCGCATGCGCAAACCCTCTCCACACACCTCCTCTCCGAACGGCGCGCGTTGACCACGGAAACGCTCTTGGATGAACACTTTACCCGCTCGCAAGGAACGAGAACGCGCCCTCGCCCTCAAGAGAGAACGCTGACGCAGGCAGCGTCTGCTAGCGTCAGACCGATGCAAACGCGGTGTGCACGCCCCGTCCTGCTTCGCATCGCCTCATGGTCGCCTTTAGTGGGAGGTGGCGTAATTTTTTAGGGGCGAAGCTCCTTAAAGCGGCACCCGTTCGTCCCTCGTCGTAGTCGTAGTGCGTAACCAGTCTTACGCTTTGACCTCCAAGGTGGTGCCGGTGAGAGATTTCTCCTGTGCGTTGTTGAACAATAAAAAAAATTCGCAGCGTGCGCGTTAACTAAAAGCCGAATTCTTCTGTCTCTCATTCCCCATTAGCAGCCATTGGCAAGTTCCAGTAGGAAACGTTAGTAGAAGTAGAAGTGTAAGTGTTAGCTAAAAGCCGACTTCTTCTGTCTCTCATTCCCATTAGCAGCCATTGTTTACCTCCAAGGTAGTGCCTGGTGAGATTTCTCCTGTGCGTGGTTAAAGAATAAAAATTTGTTCAAAACACCGTTGATTGATGAAATAAACCAACGAAAGACGCCAGATGTTTTCTAAAAGCAAAACGAAAATACGCCAGATGTTTCTAAAGCAAAACGAAAAGACGCCAGCTGCTTAACGAAAGACGCCAGGTGTTTTCTAAAGCAATGGTTTTATATTCAAAACCATATCGCGATACAGGTTTGTCAATCGTTTCACGTCAATTTTATCGGGCGAATCAACGGAAGAAATTTCACGGTTTAACCGATGATTACTTCCAGGAGCTTCGCCCAATCTCATCATCATTGACCTCGTGGATCTGCCGTCAATTTTTTATCTCACCTGACCTCCTAACTTTCTGCCACCTCCTGTCACACTTAGGGGATAGGTCTGTGGAGCACAAGGTTATAAATGACCATGTGTACCCACAGAACTCCCGCCGAAGAGCTTAAGTGGCGATCACACCTCACTGCTGGTCTGGAAGCCACAAGGTTGAATCCTGTCCGCGGTGGTCTCATGTCCACGGAGGTGATATGGTAGTGGTGCATGTAGTGCGCGATGTCAGTGCACATTTTTAAAGAACCCTTACATACGCCTCCCAACCAGACGCGGCATACGTAGACGCGGCCCGCTACGCTTCGCAGTCGAACGCGTACGCACTCAGCGTTATGGCCACCCTCACCCCTCTCGACACGGACACTACACTACGCGTAGCAGGGTCAGTCCGTGCCTTAAACCCCACCGAAGCTGAAGAAGCGGCTATAGCTCTTGCAGCTTCCTCCGGATACACCACGATACTCAGCGACTCGAAAACCGCCATTGTAAACTTCGCACGCGGATCCGTTGCCCCTGACACGATGCGCCTCCTGCGATCGCTCGCTCGTCACGACGACGATGATGACCCACCCCCCATCTCCCTCGTCTGGGTTCCAGGGCACGCAGGAAACCCGGGGAATGAGGCCGCCCACCGGCAAGCTCGAGGATTCGACAACCGAGCGGTGGGCAGTGCTTCAGACCCTGAGGAAAGCCCCAGTGAGCCTCTGACTTCCTATCACGACATCACCCAACATTATCGCCTCGCTCGCCAAACTAAATCTCTCCCGCATCCCAAGCTCACGAAATCCCAGGAAATCGTGTGGCGCCGCCTCCAGACGCATTCTTTTCCATGCCCACTATTATTCAGCCGTATCTACCCCGATTTATTCAGCCCGCACTGCTCACAGTGCGGGTCCGTTGCCACACTCGCGCACATACTCTGGGACTGCCGCGATGACCCACCCCCGCCCAATCTCCTGACCACTCCTCGCCTGGAGCGTGGGACGCCGTACCCCGCGACTCAAGCCTGGCGAAACAACTACAGGCCATCAGACGCGCAGAGGAGGTGGCGGCGAGGCACCGCCTGACCGCTATACCTCCGTGATTTTTTTTTTACTGAATAAAGTTGTTCTCTCTCTTAAAGAACCCTTGGTAGTCGGCACTTCCGCAACCTTCCACTGCGGCTCTTCCCGTAATCATGTCGTGGTTTAGGGACCTAAAGCCCGATAAACCATTGCTATTATATTGATTCACAGGACAATTTTCACTTCATTTCTTAAAAAATTCACTTGACAATGAAGTAAGTCTTCTGCATTTGATAAATGAGAGTTCGCTTGGTAAGAGACATTGATTTTGAGGTGGCGGGCCCAAATAAGTGACCTCAAGCAGAGATCTGGAGTAACACAGGAAATAACGAAATGAAGACAGAAAAAGGGCGCAGCAATGCTAATATTTCAAGAGACTGGGGATTGTTTAAAGGATAAATTATAATAAGAAAATGAAGGTTTCATTTTCTAAAAACGAAAATTTAGGGACTCTGTGTTTGGTGAAATTGACGAAATTTAGATAAGAGGAATTACAATTACAATGAATAGCTTAGATATTCGTGTTTTTGAATAATAAAAAGAAGCATTCATAAATGGCAATTTTCGTTCAATAACAAAAGCGATAAAAAGTTAATGTAGTTTTTTTACGCGCATAAACTTGTTTCCACTTCTGAAGAGTGTTAATTGCTGTTTCGTATAACGTGGTAATGCACAGCAGACTCTAGATACGAATAAAAAGATACATAGGCAGCAAACGTAAAAACAAGAGCAAAGCATACACACTATAATTTAAAACTTTGTTTGAGCTGTAATGGAAGCTACATCAATTTTCGAACTTCTTTCCAAATTTTGTAGCCATAGACTTTATTACCACCGCTGCGCAGCCAAACTTTAAAACTCGTTTTGAATCTAACTGCATCTCTTACTTAATGCACATTTATTTGTGGCTCCCGCAGAAATGTAACAGCCCGCAACGTTGAGTACGCCTGAGCTGTGTGCTGAGAAATATACGCCTTTTTTAGACGTCTGTAATGCTTGTATTACGCCTACGTGTAAATGCGACTTGCAATTTCTATATTACAGGAACATCCCTGGAAATTCATTTACTCAGCAATACCAAAGAATTCAAGGTAGTTGAATGTGCTTAAATGCTGGCAGATGAGAAAACGTAAACATCACCTTACGGCGCTCTCGTGTTGGTATGAACCTGAAAGCCTTGTAACCGATAAAAGAAAACGCCGCTAATAAAAAAAAATGCACTGTGAGTAAAGTTACCACATATGTCAAGTTCGTACACAGAGGCGCACGTATTGCACAACTTACCGAAAATTGCATATATTGTTGCTACAAAATAGGCTGCGTAATATAAAGAGATGAAGGTTAAATAAACAGCAGTCGCTACGTTGAAAGCTTCTGTGGCGTCTATGATGCCCGTATTGATGTTTTGCAAGCTTATTTTCTTATTTCTTAGGAGGTGTCGATGATGTCCCAAGAAACCTTCCGCTAACAAGCGCCTCATTTCTGAAGTTGTGGAACCGTTCCAGGTTTCTTCGGCGAATACTTCAGGTAAGTTTAGGCAGCGATGACTTTCAGAACTTAGTTGGATGCATGTACAGGGTATCAATACACCGGTGGGAAGGACGCGGACAAAGAAGACCAGACACACAGGGCTTCAGCCAAAGGGACATATTTGATGTACTGTGGGGTTTTGTCAAGGCATCAAAATGGACACGCTTGTGATTATTCATGTGCCAAAGATCTTAAAGCTATGATAAATCTTATGCATTATAAAAAAAGACACTTTCCATGTTTCGATAGTACAAGTGCACAAACAGTCTACATTGTTTTGTCTTCCGTTTTCCTTTTCGCTCATTTATTAATAATTTATTATTCTTTCGTATTCATAATGTTGCCGTATTGCATAATGTTGCAATACGGATTAAAACTTGACCGTATCAGGTCTTGGCCAATCCACCGAAGTGGGTATCATCATCATCACCACAGCGCAACTTTCAAATTTATTGTGAAATGAAGTGTGTTTGGTCTTCATGCATTTTTTGTCCGCGTCCTCAAAGCGCGTTCCCACAGGTGTATTATTATTATTATTATTATTATTATTATTATTATTATTATTATTATTATTATTATTATTATTATTATTATTATTATTTGCCATGTAAACATACAAGGCACAAGGATATGACAATAGAACAGGTGAAATGCAATACCGACTAACTCAACTGAGTGCCCTAGAGGTATCAACTTAACTATTTCAGCATGGTAGAGACACAGCTCCAATAAATCTTCCGTAGATAGATGCTTATACCGAATTTGTACAACGAAGCAACCTGTCTTACTCAGAAAATCAGCTTGGAACACGTTAGCTTTACCATGACAAATACGCAACAGACTCTAACCACGTTCTCTTTTTTTGCATGCACAGAATGCCGAATCGGCGAAAGAGGAAGAAGAGGCAATGTCGCCCTTGAAGAGCCACGAAAGCACGCCTACCGCCGTTGCAGACTACCATGGCCGAAAAGAACTCTTGCTTGAACACGCAGCCGGCTAAGGCGTAGCTACATTAGCTTATGTGAGCGGGAAGTCGGCACACGAATCTGCAGCATCTGAAGCCAGATTTCGCTTAGAACTGAAAAAAAACTTGTCTATATTATCTCTTAAGCCTATCATCTCTCAACACATTTAAAGGGCCACTAAACAGGCTCCTACTTTTTTTAATCGGTCGGCCTCCCCACTCTTCTCTGCCGAGGAGAGGGTAGGCGCGGCGCGCTGTCGAGACTCCGCCCACTTTACAGAACGCGCGCCGCGTTTCAGGAACGCAGACCCGACTTGCGTGACGTAACTGACAAGTAGAGGAGGTGATGCGGAGGCCTTCTTTTCTTCTAGGTGGTGTTGGCTCACGCCGGTGGGATGGCCACAGGGTCTGACAACAGACCTGATTTCGACCAATCAACGAGCTACAACTGCGCAAAGTTGTTCACGGTGGAACATGACGACACCTAGGATGTAAGGACGGCTGGTCAATCGCAGGAAAGAGACGCGGGAATTTTTTTTGTTTGAAATACGGCGTCTGTGTAGCGCGCAACGCTGCCATATGCGCAGAATGTGGTCGCCGCAAGCGTCTCTGTGATTGAGTTAGCTTGTTTGGGCACGGCCGGTCTGGACGCGCGCGTTCGCTCCCTCTTTGAGCGAACGCGCGCGTCCAGACCGACCGTGGTTTGGGTTAAAAAAAAGTGGGAGCCTGTTTAGTGGCCCTTTAATAAGGAAGCCGTTCTAAGTAGATCTGTCTGCCCCTCACCTACCGCACGAAGGAAAAGCAGACCACCCCTCGCCCTCGACCCACTACCGACGTAAAACAGAAATAGTGATGAAAAGAGAAAAAAAAAGGAACGAAAGGAAGGGCACGAAAAATGGAGGGAATAAAAGGCTCAGGTTGGGCAGAACGGTATTGCGAACCCACGTTTGCCCTCGGCAAGCTTCCGTGTATCAACGGTTTGTACAATGTGGAACAGGCTTGAATAATTATTATTTCTTTGCTGCTATCTAGTTCACATGTCCTGACGCGGTCAGCTATGTATGACCTCACTTACACAAAATTTATTATTATTATTATTATTAGATGTGATACATAAAGGACAAGGACACAAAGGGAAGAAGGAAGAAGCAAACTGGCAACGGACAAGTGGGGCACAAAACCTACCTACTGTTTCACGAGAAGGGAATATATATAAGAAGTGAAAAATGGGAGGAGAGAAGAAGTAAGGCAGAAAAAAAAAAATTACACCATCTCCCGCTAAAGGGGACCATGAGGCGATGCGAAGCAGCACTGGGGGTGCACACCGCATTTGCATCGCTTTGACTAGGTGCAGACGCTACCTGCGTCAGCGTTGTCTCTTGCAGGCGAGGGCGCGTTCTCCTTCCTTGCGAGCTGGTAAAGCGTTCATCGAAGCAAGAGCGTTTCCATAGTTAACGCGCGCTGTTCGGAGAGGAGGATAGCCGAGTGGAGAGGAAATGAGACAAGGAGAGGAGTGGGAAGAGGATGCGCATGTGCAGTGCGGGTGTGGACGCCGACGCCGCGAGACAGAAGCGAGAATGCAGGAGAAGAGCAAGCAGGTGGTAGGAGAGAAGTGGAGAGAGTAACGCACAGCTGTTAGAGAGAGGGAAGGAGGAGAGTTGCGCATGCGCAGTGTGAGTGCGGACGCCGACGCCGCGGGACATGCCGCCGCTAAGAAATGCTTCGCATTTAAAAAATTACACCATCTCCCGCTAAAGGGGACCATGAGGAGATGCGAAGCAGCATGGGGGGTGCACATCGCGTTGGCATCGGTTTGACGCTAGCAGACGCTGCCTGCGTCAGCGTTGTCTCTCGCGGGCAAGGGCGCGTTCTCGTTCCTTGCGAGCTGATAAAGCGTTCATCGAAGACGTTTCCGTAGTCAACACGAGCCGTTCAGAGAGGAGAGAAGGAATGCCATGATGAGAGTAGGGAGAGGAGGATGCACATATGCAATGCGGGTGTGGACGCCACACGGCGGATGGATGGATGGAGGGAGGGAGTTGCATAGCCCCGACCATAAGCTGCTTCGCATCTAAAAGAAGAGGCCGAGAAGACGAATCAAGTCGACAAAATAAACACAGAAACATGACGCATCACTATAATCGGGAGGCCGAACCAGTAGTTCGCACCCGCCTAACTCCTGTCCTCTTAGAAATTGTCTGAATATTGCTGTTGCAATTTGCCTTTTGGGGCCCGGGCTGGCAGTTTGCCTACAGTAGTGACAGCATACTGACTTGTGTCTGTCTGCATGTTATGTCTACATTCCTATCGAAAGCAACAACGAGCAGACTCAACAGAGTATCTCTCCTTCGTCTATAACCTACGCAATGTAGGGGCTCATAATTTTTTTATAGGTGGATTGCTTGATTAACTTGATTGATCACTCAGAACGGACGCGTTATCTGAATGTTGCGGGCTCGCACCCCGCCGACGGCGGGTGTATTTTTTCGTACACTTTAATTGCTTTACATTTAGGTCATAGCCACTACACTACGGCTAAAACCTACAAATAACTTTCCCTATGCCTTTCTTGGTTTCACTGTCTGTCAGCTTCGTGAAGTTGAATCTAAGGTTTAAAAAAAAAGGTCGGCGGATCCTACGCATTGTATGAGCCACACCACGATGGCCTAGTGCCTGTGGTACTCGGCTGCTCATCCCGGGGTCGCGGGATCGAATCCTGGCCGCGGCGGCTGCATTTCGATTGAGGCGAAATGTTAAGGTCCGTGTGCTGTGCAATTTCAGTGTTAAAGAACCCTAGGAGGTCAACAATTTCTGGAATCCTCCACTACGGCGTCTCTCGTAATCATTGATGCTTTTGGGACGTAAAACCCCAGAAATCTATTAACGCACTCTATGCTTCGATGTCATGCCAAGACACGGCGAAAAAATTACTAATGCCTAACTCTTTGCCATTCAGCCAAGTGCTACGGCTAGGATACTGAGCACGAGCGGCATAAATGCGACCGATAATTTGATGGGTTTATTTACAACACGTGATGCGCTGAATGAGCAGCCGTGGGGTGGTAACGTGCCTGCACGGCAACTCGGTGCCCCGAGTTCGGCTCCTACCTACCTAACCAGTGGTAGGTTGATACTTTGCTTTGTTTGTCCGCTTGGTCTGTCTATATTTTGATAGCAATCTACAACAAACGATATGTCTTTTGGTACTTTTTGAAGTGTGTTCTCGTCAAATTTTCATTTGGTTGGAACTTAAGATGAGCTGCGATGTTAACATTCACTCTGCTGCGGCGAAAACCCATATCACTTGGGCCGAGCAGTATGGGTATGATCCGCATGCGATTGTGTTATCGTTAATCGTGGTTTACGTGACAAGTTTATCATTTTAGCGATGTCTAGATCAATCATTGTTCTTCTCTTTACACTGATGCGCTACTATCCCAATTTTGATATGCACGAAGTCAAAGGTTCGACCAGGATAGCGCCGAGATGTAGGCAGATAGATAGATAGATAGATAGATAGATAGATAGATAGATAGATAGATAGATAGATAGATAGATAGATAGATAGATAGATAGATAGATAGATAGATAGATAGATAGATACGACCAAATTTCCCGAAGTCCGCCGAGAAATGCTTCGCATTTAAAAGAGATTGCACGCACACGTTTGGCCCCGTTTTATTACAGAATTTATTTTAACTGCCGCATATGTGGATAACAAGAGTGCTTACGCATTGCTGGGCTGAGAGCAAGTGTGGACTGAGCTCTAGAAAAGAGAGAACTGGGTACGCAATTACCGCCACAATAGCGGTACGCGCGTAATTAATTAATGATGATGAATGTTTCTCCGCACTCATAGACCCCAGACTTTTCCATCACCTAGCAAATATATAGCTTGGCTGTAAATAATGGCGCACTATTGAATGATTTGTGGAGTTTAACGTCCCAAAACCAGCTCTGATTATGAGAGACGCCGTAGTGGAGGTCTCCGGAAATTTTGACCACCTGTGGTTCCTTAACGTGCACTGACATCGCACAGCGCACGATTCTCAACATTCCGCCTCTATCGAAATGCAGCCGCCGTGGCCGGGATTCGATCCCGCGACCCTCGGATCAGCAGCCGAGTACCATAGCCACTAGATTACCGTGGCGGAGCATGGCGCACTATCTACGAATCCCAAATAAGAATGTGTACTAATGGGGTTCTAGTTCAACATGGACGCTGTCTGCACGTCCACGTTGCGTGTGAGATTATCGCTGACTTACTGAACGCAAATGTCTGGTTCCTCGGTTAGAGCTGAATATCTGTTTTGCAGCGCTATCCTGAATTCTTCGACTTTCCGTCTTGCTGTTAGTTCATTGATTGGCTTCCGTCGTATTAGCTTACTGCAGTCCCCCCTGAAGTCTCGCCCGTTTCGAAATTTCACCATCCCGTGGTCACTGCACCTAACTCTGCCCAGCCCTTCTACATCCTGCAAGACGCCAGGGTTCTCGCATAGTATGAAGTCTATTTCATTTCTATGCTCGCCATCCGCGCTTCTGCACGTCCACTTCCGATTCACCCGTTTACAGAAGAACGACTCATGTTGAGCAGAATGTTCCGCTCTGCGAACTCTACGAAGAAGCCCCTCTGTCATTCCTACAACCCACGCCATAGTTCCCGACTGCCTTGTCTCCAGCCTTCTTGCCTACCGTACAGCAATGAAGTCTCCCATCACGATAGTGGATTGCGTCTTTACTTCAGCCATTGTCCTATAAGGTACCATCTAATGCCCGCTAATTGTTCAAACAGTACCTCTAGACCTCCCTCGCTAGATAAAGTTCTTGCGTTAAACGTTGCCAGGGTCAGATTCCAATGGCGGCCTGCTCGGATCCAGACATTCTTAGCACCATCCGCTGCGTCACAGGTCTGACCGCCGCCGTGGTCAGTTGCTTCGCAGCCGCTGGGGACAGAGGGCAGAGGGTTAATTGGCGCATTCATGGGAGGTTGTGGCCGTTACTGCACCAGGGTGGCCAATCCTGCTCTGGTCGCCGGGATCCGGCGCACCCCAAGCTTAATTCTGCAGTTCAATCAACACGCGGATTTTCTTTAATCCAGTGGGGAAATCCCCGGAACCGGGATTCGAACTACGGTCCTTTTGCACTCGACGCGGATGCTCTTCCTCTACGCCACCGCTGCAGTTGTGCGATGGTAAAGACAATGTAAGAAACAAAACATCTTCTTTGTTCTCTCACGCTTTCAGATGCACGTTAAGTTTTGCAAGATTCCGTGGTAGCCCGTAGTGAACGTACGTGTTGCATCAAATAAATGTAAACTTGCAGTAGCGGCCTTGAAATCTTGAAATAGTGTTAGCGCTAAGACTAACTAGTAAGAGCAACAGTAACAGCAATAATAATAATAATAATAATAATAATGCGCTAAATCCAGAGGCGTCTGCTTGGCGATGTCCACAGTCATGACTGTCCGTAATCGCATGTTGCTCCGTCGTATGATGAGTTCATACGGGAACACATGTGTGTTTTTCTTAATATTGATGCCAATTGCTGCTAATAAGTTAAATAGTCCATGGGTATGCTAAGCATAAGTCTCAAACGTGGCAACTTTAACGCTGTATTGCGGATACTTCTTCATTCATTGCAGACAACATATGAAGCATGTATAGATGGTAACAATTAAGCCACGGAAAAAAATCTTTGTTGTCAGAGATGGAGAAATAATGTTCTCCACTTTGTTTTATCATAGCGTATATGTGGATATCCCCTTTTATACACGAGATATAAAATGAGCTATCCTGTTGTTGTCTTCTTTTCCGACGGGACCACGAGAAGAATGCTCCAATAGACTTAGCCATCTGGAGACCATGGAATCAGCTATAGTATAGTTCTGCTTTTGTTTGAGAGTACGTTTTATAGACAAGGCGAGCGTTGCGAGGCCACGAATTTGTGTAACCTATCTTTACGCAACTTAGTTCTGCGCGAACAGAGGAATGAATGCGAGTCGTTAAATGTTTTATTCCTCCTCTTTTCGTACATTCTTCGTGCGCTAGCATTA
Organism: Hyalomma asiaticum; assembly: GCA_013339685.2. Classification (NCBI taxonomy): domain Eukaryota; kingdom Metazoa; phylum Arthropoda; class Arachnida; order Ixodida; family Ixodidae; genus Hyalomma; species Hyalomma asiaticum. The sequence continues at coordinate 70,379,985 of CM023490.1, read as the reverse complement.
CAGGCCACTTCTGTTTAGCGAGGCTGCAAGTTACGGTGCTCAGAAATGCAGCCTTCCATCATTTGTGCTATCCTCATCGTGGGGACATATCTGGGGCATAATGGTGCTGAAGCATGTGAGTAAAGCATTAACAGTTGAGATACAAATGCATTTCACAATTAGTCGACAACAGGTGCAATTGCAGCGCAAACAAGTCATGCCGAGGTGTATTCATGGTAGAGAAAACATCCACTGCACGTTCAATACTGAAGGCACAGAACCGTAAAGATACCTTGACAAGAGGGCGAACTATTTTAATTAACATAACAAGCTCGGTTTTTACTTGCTACGGTAGTGAAGATCTCAGCCTCCCCAAAAGAAACCGTAAAACAAAATACATTTAAAATTGTCTGCGTACATTGGATTCACACACACCATAGTCACAGCTCATTTCTGCTATGTAGAGTGAATACTACTCTAAATACACTGCGTTTCACTATTGGGGATATGCCGTCTGGCACATTGTAATGAATATGTGCTTGTTTCACGGTAAGGCGTCAATCCATAACACATGTAGGATTGTCAAGATATCACCGTCAGATGTGTCTGCCAGTGTAATGGTGTAATGAAATTGGGGAAGTTAATTTCCTCGCATGTAAAGCAACATTGTTACTATGCTGCTACTCTGCGCCTAACTGGAGTGCACCCGCTTTAAGATATCATTTGCGCCCATTTAGCATACTGCGTTCCTGGCTGTTATTATTTGGTATCCAATGCCATGTAGGCATTAGATACAGTATTGCATTTCGTACGGCCGCGCAGCTCACTCGGAACTTGGTATCCCAGGGGTAACCCAACACAAACATCCGTGGAAACTTAAGCTTCATGCAGGCATTGCTGAATCAGAGCATAGAGGAGCCATGCGCAAAACAGGAAGGCATCTGCTATGCCTCCACGGTGATTGTGATCCTTCATTAAGGAATCAATAAGGCTACATTAAAAACAGTGCGACACGACCTTTCAATGCTACTCACCGAACGCATACAGGGAGTCTTTGATGTGGGGTGGGTGGATGGGTGTCAATGGCGTATACCTCATTGACCTATGATTTGCTGATAGTACTGCTTCACGAAATAACTCAGGGGACCAATCTCAAAGCGTCATGGCTGAACGCTGGCAGAAAAGCAGAATAGTATGTTTTAAAGCTAGGATGAAGATATCGGGAATTCAGTTGTCTAGGTTGGGCACAGCGGTATTCTGTGGGTATGTAGGCAGTAGAAATGTTTAAGGAACGCACCAATTTAGGGCACCTAATGACCTCAGAACGAAAGAGTGAAACTGCAGTAACAAGAGGAGTAAGCAAGGCGTTGGGTGCGTTTGGCAGGCATTGTCACTCCACGAATAACAGCTTACCCTTATGAGGAACGTGTACGAAGGTTACCATGTACTGGTAGTTACCTACGCAGCAGAAACCCGCGGTGTCACGAAAAGTGATTCAGTTTAATTTGTAAGCGATGCGGTCGAGCCGTGTGAGGGACGATTGTACGCGCCGCCTTAAGGAACGATAAGTTAGTCCAGTGGATTGGTGAGCGAACGCGTGTTACTGCGAACTATGAACTGGGCATGGCCGGGCAGGCAATGTGAATGCAATATGACCGATCGCCTTGAATATGAACAGAATGGATTTCAAGCGATCACAAGCGTGGCACGGAGCGTGAAAAAGTGAGATGTTAGAATGTGGTCAACAAGTTCGTGGTCGTGATATGGCCGTCGCTCCAGAAGACTGAGTTATTCGGAAACGTACGAGACGCGAATTTGGCGTCAACTGGGCATGCACATGGTGATGATGGTTATGATCAATCAAGTGATCATGGGGCTGAGCGTGCAGATTTCCTACACGATATACCTGGCCCTGTAGATGAATGCGACTAGCCGCAGTCGTGCAATAATCTCGGTATGCTCTGTGTTGATTTGTTGTGCACCGGCTTCATCCGGCGTTTGGGTGCGAATGGATTGCGGCCGAATCCTGCTGGTGCACCTTCAAGCGCTAGATATTATCCGAAAGTCATGCTACCGCCAAGACGTCAAACTGGTGAGGTGAGTAGCAGACAGCTAGAGTTTGCTTACAAATGTGAATTTGTAAACGGCGACCGTTGGTATTTCTTCGTAACCACCTAAATGCGAGACAAGTGGCGAGGCGTGTCAAGCACTACGGTCGTTGCTCACTGGGTGCCGCCTTCCAGAGGCTGAGGAGAAATCATCATCAGCAATCTGTCATTGACAGAGGTCTGTATTGCTAGATGAGGAACTTTTTCTCTTAAAACGACGGAAATCTTGCTAGTCAGTACAGCTTCATCGTGCAAAGGAAAGGGGGTGCAGACAGGCAATACACGAGAAGGGGAGTAGACGAGAGGAACGCCGACTACAACTGAAGGACAGCACTGAGGCGAAAAATAAAGATGACAGTCACTAACACATGTCTTCGATATCCTTATTAAAAGCTGTACAATCTCAGGGGTTCCTTTGTGTCAGATGGTGAAAAGTATTGGAAGCGCTTGGAGCGCTAGCGCAGAGGGTCGAAAAGTCTTAGTTACGTTAAGCAGTTGCGCAGGTAACTAGGGACACACATTTGCGAGAATCCTGTCTTTGAAACAATTGCTACGAAAAGGACGTTCCTACTGATGGATTTTCACCCAGAATAACACTTCAAAGGTGAGCGGTTTTGTCCTCACGGCGTGAGATAGAATCCTACCAAGGTCAGAATTTAAGTAGAGGTTGAGAGCTCATTTAACTGTCGAAGGCACGAATTTCACCAATTTGAGTAGCTGCTAACGCCTGTTCTGAAAATATTCCACCTCGCATAATGATAAAAACTTTCTTATCAGACGTACTAGAACGGCTACGCAGAGTCTACCTCCACTGTTTTTCGTGTGGATTTAAGTATCACACCGGTAATCACAAGTAGTCACAAGTCCCTATGGTAACGATGTAATATATGTGATGGCCCGCCGTGAGCCTTCCTCGTCTGCGTTCTGCCGCGTTGTACCACTTGAATAATGAGCACTAATAAACTAGCCCACCATCGTATTTTAGAAGCAAGGTGGCCAGGCGGATGCCAGCGTGGCCGCCCGCTTTGATCTAAACTCGCTCTTGCTTCTTGCTTACTACCCTGAATGCCCTAAATGGTTGGTGGAGCAGGATATTGCTTTGTGTCATCTCACAGAAGGGACGATACGTAAGATGAATTTCTCTTGACTAGTGGAATCGGGTTTTTATGCGGCCACCTCTCTAGCTGTGGATGAACACATCTCGAGGAAATCGTGCCTTTCCTAATGGATTACACAGTAGGAAAAACGCCGCACAGGCTGCACTCAGCTGCAGCCTATACGCTGGTGAAAGGAATTTTTTAAGATTAATTGCTCTCTAAAAACTGCAGCTCCTGCAGTAGGTGTGAAAAGCTTCGCTAATGCTACAGGTCGCGTTCTCCTCTCTCTGAGAGTGAATGGGCTTTTAACTCCATTTGGGCCAAAAGAGTGAAGGAGTGTTTCACTCCACGCCTTCAGAGAATAAGAGATTAGGGAGTAATAGCTAAGCGGCTCAGCGGGCCAAGCGAACGAGCGGAGACGCCAACAGCGCATGCGTGGCACATTGGGACAGCCAGCGCGTTTACGGAGCGAGCCGCCCACCCCCTCATTTCGTCTCTTCAGCGGAGCGTATGCAGCAGGCCAGTGTGCGAGCGTTTTGCAAGATGGCAGACTGGCCCAACACAAGCGGCGGCGGCACGTCATGTCATGTAGCAAGAACGAAGATATGTTTCGACATAACACCTGTGCTTTAATGTAAAAAGGATTTTTACGATATCATTTTCCCAGTCACTTCAATTTATTCGGTAGGTAAAACCTTGCTCGGTCGACAGTGACTGCTTACATTAGGGAATAATAGCTAAGCGGCTCAGCGGGCCAGCGGGCCCAGCGAATGAGCGGAGACGCCAACTGCGCATGCGCGGCACGCTGGGACAGCGAGCGCATTTACGGAGCGAGCCGCTCCCCGCTCATTTCGCCTCTTCAGCGGAGCGTACGCAGCGGGCCAGCGTACGAGCGTTTTGCAAGATGGCAGCCCCGAACACAAGCGGCGGAGGCGTGTCGTCATGTCATGTAGCAAAAACGAAGATGTGTTCCCACATAACACCTGTGATCTAATGAAAAGCGACTTTTGCGATATCCTTTTAGCAGTAACTTCAATTTATTCAACAGGTAAAACATCTGCTGGATCGACATTAACTTCAACATTGTTCAACAGGTCGTGCAACAGTACATTCCGCTGAAACAAGCGGCGCGTTGCTCAGCTATTACTCTTCCTTTCGTCATGCGCTCCGCTGTCCGCTCGGCTGCTTCGCTGGGCCCTCTGGCCCGCTGAGCCGCTATAGCTATTACTCACAATTGCTTCGCTCCCCCACCGTACGACCGCCCGAACTGCATGTGGCATCCGTTCGACGGTTGTGAATTTTCCACGCGACAGAATATTATTTCGGTGTCGAATAAGCCCTTCCGCTTATTGTGACTCATAGTTTGCGAGTACCGTTATATTCTGCAATTTATAGAAGGTGCGTGCCGTACCTGTTTCCGTACTGCAGCGAAAAATTCAAACGCCCTACTACTTTTCTTCAGAACATAGGCCCGCGCAAGAACACTGCCGGCGGCCAGACGCTCGCGCGTTCCCGTTTAAGTGTCCAGCGGCTGCTTTGTGTTCTATCACTTCTGTCGACGTCCTTGTGCAAATTCCAGCCATGCATCGATGTGGACGGGACGTGTCAAGGGATTGCACGGTAAGTTGGAATCATCTTGAATTCACTGTTTTTGTCAGCTGCACGAATCACCGACCCCTAGCTCATGCCCGTACGCTAGCTTTTCTTTAGGCGTTTGTATATCGTAGAGAAGCGAAGCATTTCTTCATCTAATGCCGCTTCGCCCGTCGGAGCTTCCTTGCCTGGACCCTTGCAGGGCCGATATATGGAATTAGCGGGCCGCTGTGCTGGTGGTCTGCGTCGGCCATGGCGTATTGCAGGAAGTTTTGTCGGCGTTGACGGGGCGCTCAATCATCTTGGTTTACTACGCACGCACCAAGTGCAGCGAAAATGTGACCATCGATGACCTTCACTGCGAAGCGCAGATTGCAGGCGGTTTCGCTGCTCCAGCCCCGGCATTGTGTCGTGCGCAAGCGAATTGTCTTGAACAATTTACACATGTTTCTGAGGAAAGTTGCGAGCGCCACGTCTGCTAATCAAATACTTCGTTGACGCGATGACGTCGGGAACTTGTTTTATTGCACTCGTGATGACCATATATGTCACGCACACGACGTTTATAGATAATGTGTAACAAATATCGATTCATTATAAGTGCCGCCTTCTACCAAGGTGCAAAACGATGCTGCCTCCGTCGTTGAGCTTGCAAAGGTTGATCTGGTGATCTGCGGTTATCTCAGCGCGATTATTCTGCTTGCGGCATCGTAGATCGTTTCGAAAGCTGTCGCGGTCTAGGCGATGGGGATGGCCAACACTTCGACAGTAACAACACCCATAGTAAAGCGTAAGCAAGCACAGATCGGATATCGTATACTCATTTTTTTTACACGAAAGTGTTTCATGCCGGGATCCGTCACGACCCCATACGCCAGTACCGTAACGGATATTACGCAGTAAAACGAACATGAACAACCAAGAAAGAACCTCGGAACAACCTGCTGATGCTGTGGGAATCGAACTCACAGCAACCCGCTCCACGACGAAAGGTGCGCTGTGCTCTACCACTGCGCAAACGCCGCATAGGCGCTAAGCTGTACGAAAGCGCCTTACATTCCTCGCTTCGGTTCTTCGACTCTCTCCTGTGGCTCAGCGAGCGCGCATGCAGGAGCACATTTGCTGGAGCGGTGCCGCCATCCAGGAAAGGCACCTTTACTTCGCTTCTCCTAGATGGCGGCACCATTCCAGGCGTGTTCCAGGCAGGCAGGCAGGCACAGAACTTTATTTTGGTCCTGAGAAACTGCAGTTGGACGTCCCCTTCTAGGGGGATCCTGTAGCAGTTGCGGGGCGCTCCCACGCAGGGACAGGAAGACCGTGCCCCTCCGCCCTCTCGCAGGCTCTCTGGACAGCCCGAAGTTGAACCGAAAGGTCGCCGCTTCTCAGGGCTTCCTCCCAGTCCTCTTCTTTGCTGAACTCTGTGTCACGTAACGCAGGACATTGCCAGAGCATGTGAGCTAGTGAGCAGTAAGCCTCTCCACAGTTCGGACAATGCGGTTCAACGTTGGGCGAGAAGTTACTAAACCTGCCTCGCGAAGGGAAAGACCCCGTTTGGAGCATCCTGAAGGCCGAAGACTGCGGACGAGTGAGTTTAGGGTGAGGAAGTGGAAAGACCCTCCGAGAGAGATGATAATGAGTCACGATCTCGTGAAAAGTGAGGAGCGGGTCCCTGTACTTGCCGGCATCCCCGCCCGCGAATTCGCCGGGACCGCCGCGGTGAGTGAAACCTCGCGCACGGTCATGGGCAAACTCATTGGAGTTGGGGACATCGGGGTGTACGTTGGCCCCCATGTGGGCCGGGAACCATGTTATGGTGAAGTCTGCCTAGATGCACGCGCTCGGAGCCGCGCGTGCATCAGAAAGAAGAGCGAAAAGAAAGAACATAGCCGCGTTCGTACCAACGTTGGTTCATACACCTACGACCGTATGTGCGCCAATAGCCCAGTGGTAGAGCACTGGTCACCTTTCATCGTGGGTAGCATTTCCCCGCTGACCACTTTTCGAACGTGATGGGAACAACAAACTGCTGCGTTAGGCGCCCAACACGCCAATGATGTTGACGGGTCAAGGTGGCGCAAGTAAACATGATTGATACCTAGGTTCCGCAGCATTTACTATGCACTGTGTCCAGTTATCACGCAAACATTTTACTTGCCACATGGGCAAGTTCATCTCGCTGTAGCAATTAACATTCACCTCCCTATTCGAAGACACATTTCACTTTCGTGTTATACCAATTCCTTCGACAGAACCATCAGCCACCTTTTTTTTTTTTGGCATCTTCTGCTTATGAGAATTACGAATTGTTTGCTGTAGCGGCTGTCAAAGTCTTATTTATCTTTATACTCTCACACATGCCTGCAGCTCCACTCCCTGCAATGGCCTGTGTAAGGCTTGCCTCCCTACAACATTACCCTCTTCGATAAGCACACATAAATTCAAGTAGTAACCAATGGCCTGTGTAAGGCTGGCCTTCCTACAACATTGATTGATTTGTGGGGTTTAACGTCCCAAAACCAGCTCTGATTATGAGAGACGCCGTAGTGGAGGGCTCCGGAAATTTCGACCACCTGGGGTTCTTTAACGTGCACTGACATCGCACAGCACACGGGCCTCAACATTTCGCCTCCATCGAAATGCCGCCGCCGCAGCCGGGATTCGATCCCGCGACCCTCGGATCTGCAGCCGAGTACCATAGCCACTAGACCACCGTGGCGGGGCTTCCTACAACATTACCCTCTTCGATAAGCACACATAAATTCAAGTAGTAAGCAATGGCCTGTGTAAGGCTGGCCTCCCTACAACATTACCCTCTTCGATAAGCACACATAAATTCAAGTAGTAAGCATTGCTTGACATTTTCTTTACCACCTGAGGAATGAACGACGCATTCCTTGGCTTATTGATACCTTGTTTGTTTCTTTTACATTTGCAGGCACTCGATAAATTCGCCCGCATGCACAGCGGCCTCACCCAACCGAGCAAGACATCATCTGGCATTTTAGGTGCCAAGCAGCTTATGAACGAGGCCTGTCCCTCCCTCACGCGTCGGCGTAGCCTGCCCCCGTTAGTACTCGGAGCACCCGCTAGATGGCTCTGCAGCAGAGCGCTCGCTGCACTCCGGTGCATGCTCTAGATTGAGTGGAGACCGCTAATGGCGCTGTAGCTCAAGAGATAATAAATAAAAGCTGCTCGCCATCCCCCGGCGCACTCTCTTCTACAGCAGCTGTCATGGAGGGCGCTTCGACGAGCGAAGATCGCATCGCGGCCGCTTTGCGAGCTCCCGCTGCCAAGCGGCTGCCAAGCGCCGGAAGCGGTCCCTACCTGAGGTTGGTTGGGGGACCGACGCACGCTTTAAGCGTGACTTTCTCGAACACACGTTCGGGCACAGCTTTAAGCTATGCGACCGTTCGTGGTTCGATAACAGTCTGACCAAGATCTCTACCATCAAGAATGAGCAGTCCCGTGCCAACGCCATCGCCGTTCGGCAGAGGCAGTTTGCCGACGACGACGATCACAGCGAGTACGCCGTTTGCTCTACGTGCAAAGATTCGTCGGTGGCAGGCAAACTCCCCTTGATGAGCGTGACGAACGGCTACCGCTGCCCGCCGAAACCCTAGCACCTGCCCGAGCTCAACCCGGTGGAGGAACATCAGGGGAACGTCGAACGGAAGGACCGTGAACTGTGATGAAGAAAATAAAATATTTACGCAATTGTAAGTCGACTCATGGCTGCTCCTCATACTACTCAAGGTTCCCTTTATAGGGAGATTTTTATTTTCTTTGAGTGCTTGCAGCACAGTATGGTGAATTTGGTAGATCGGTTCGCTCTGTTTTTAGGGGTGCTCTGGGTATCTAATGTCAAGTACACTCTAAATGCAAAGCGACCCCGTCGGCTGCTTGAAATACTAATGGGACTGGTCTCCAATGTGATCCTTCCGAGTATGTATGAGGCGGCCACAGCAATCATTCGTGAGAAGCGAAAAAATAAAATTTGCCGCCTTCTGCATTCCTGGCTGTTCACTGAAGCATTTTATGTCCCAACATATACTGATCACCACGCTAATGTGCAAGCTGCGCTGTGATGATAAACAATGAAAAATATTTTGTCGGGCACAAAGATCATAATTCGCTTTGTTCTGTAAAGCAAAGTTCGATCACTCATCTATGAGCAGTATGCGGTGCAATCACACCGAACTTTGCGGCATGGTTTTTGCTATTGAGGAAGGAATAGCGGAGGAGAGGCCATGACGTGCCATTCGTGAATCCTCCACATTTCTAACATTGAACATTAGTAGAGCCCCCTAGCAGCAAAGCATCTAAACAGGCTGTTCCTTACATGACCTCGAAGACGAACGCGCTTGCAAATCTCGTATGTTCCCTTGTGTTTCCGGCACGTCGTTTTTGAGTACGGAAGCGCGGACTTGTGTAAATGAAAGCCACTGAAACTTGCGTATTCTTTCGCAGTGCAAGCGCGCAAGCCTGGGAAATGCCCAGCCGTTGCGTACACGGGTGTAAGTCGCGCTCCGAGAAATGAGCCGTTGTCGCCTCTCGTGCGCACATTTAGGTGTACGCTTCACTGCCCAAGACATCGCTCATGAATATGCACGCAAAGCAGCCTGAGGTGTGCATCCTTCACGCTTTGTCCGCCAGACAAGAACGCACGTTCGTAAAGTTCTATTTGTGGCGTTTTTCATGCAGGCGCGAAAGCGTGCTGGGAGAGCATCGTGCGTTTCGAGACTGCGCCAACCATTCTGTTCTATCGGAAGGCACTGTGCGGCTGTGTTCAGTGAGGTGTGTGCGCGCTGCACGTTGGTTATTGTGAGCGCACTATAGTTACGAATCGCACACGGTGGTCTTAAGTACTCTACAGCACTGTCCTCTCTTTCTGGGCAAGAACTTGTCGAATACGTGCACCATAGTGTTGGAGTAAATGGCTGCTAAACTGGCTCTGTGCTATAGAGTGCCTCGCCACGGTGGTCTAGTGGCTATAGTACTCGGCTGCTGATCCGAGGATCGCGGGATCGAGTCCCGGCCGCGGCGGCTGCATTTCGATGGAGGCGAAATGTCGAGGCCCACGTGCTGTGCGGTGTCAGCGCACGTTAAAGGACCTCAGGTAGTCGAAATTTCCGGAGACCTCCCTTTCGGTGTCTGTCATAATCACAGCTGGTTTTGGGACGTAAAATCACAGAAATCAATCAGTCAGTGCTCTCGAGTTTCGTGCGTGCTCCATATATGCGCGCTTAAATGCGCTTGACCTCATGCAGAGGCCGCAGCACGAGCCAAGATTACTTCGCGACTAGAGATCTGCGCTTCGAACAGCGAGCCTCGGTTAGACGCAGAGAACGTCTCCGAGGGCGTCTGACGTCTTCTGTGCGCCATAAATTGTTGTTTGGCCCAAAATTTTAGACGTCATTTCCGCCACACATTTAGCATTTGATAAGAATACGGCAGGGCCCCTCCTCAGTTTCTGCTTCCTCCATGCTTTTTGCTAATGAGGGGTAAGGTGCTGTTCCAATACCGCAGTTTTACTCCTTAGAATGAGTGCTTCCACGTTACTGCAGAGGGATTAGTGTACTCCATGAGGGGGCGTTCGGTTACTCTATGTCTAGAGCTCATTCACTCTGGAAAAAAAAAAAAGAGTACTGTAACGTACAAGTGAATACTCTCCTAAAGTATGTTCCGCGCACTCCTTAAGTCCTTAGATTGTACACTTATGAGTGCGTGTGGGCACTTAGGTCAATTGTATAATTATCGGCGCATATAACATGAGAGATCGTGTGGCAACATAACATATGTGCTACCAAACTGCACTCAATTCGATGCTTGTGTATGTGGTACAGCCGGCAGTCGTTCACAGAGATGTCTGCACCGCTTTATGCTGTGTCACACTGACCCTGAACAAAAATGAGTTTATGTTGCTCTTCATCGAGCTCACGGTCTGATATTGTAATAAATTAATGCTTTTCTTTTTCAGCTTGGTATTCTTCTACTCGAGGCCAGTGCGTGAAATGCCGTTGCAAGTATGCTGACGAGAGCTATTGCGAATGGAATGACGAGACCAACTGCTACTGCGTGCACGGTTGCTACAGGAGAGGCGTCCACGGCCCTTATCTTTCAATTCGAGAATGTTTTCCTATACTGAATGACTACCATTGAAAGTCGGTGTTCCCATCCGCACTCAATAAATTAAAGGCGATAATACAGAAGGCCTAATCTTTGCCGCAAAACCAAATGCACGAAGATAGCCTGAGAGAGTGCATAATTTGACTTATAGCTAGATTAACCTGCTTTGAATTTAATGAACTTCATAAATGGAAATGTGGAGCTTCGGCAATGTTGCTTCGGTTAATAAGCGCAGCGCTATGTGGGAGAGTAGCCCACATAGTATCCATATGGTTTATAGATCGCAGCAAAGACTAGCAGTTACCAATTCCATTTTTAACCCGCAGGGGCGTCTGCGTGAGCAGGCGTTTGGTGTGTGGCGACACCACGGACCCGAGCCAACGGGGGGGGTTTCGACCCCCTCCCACGCCTCGTCGTGCGTGGCTTAGCCGTGTCCGGGGAAAAGGGGATCCTGGGGGTTGAGCCGACGCCGGGTGATTGGACCTTTAAAGCCCCCCGGAAGAGGCAACACACCCCTTTGGCCTCGGCTTCACGTAGACGGCACCTCCGGATTGACCCGCCCGGGGGAAACCGGCAGTCGCCTTTTCCTTTCTCTTTCTCCATGCCTCCGTCTTTTCCTCTCACTTTAAATCTGTCCTGTCTTCTACTCTCTTCCATTTTTCCGTTTTTCCTGGCGGCAAGGGTTAACCTCGTGTGGGTAGCCAACCTTGGTTATGCCATGTTTGGTTATATTAGCAGCATACAACTGGCGCCTGCAGGACCCAAATTTTATGGCTCCTGTAGCGTCCCCTCGTTGGGCTCCATGGTGGGTGGTTGGTGCTGCTGCTGAATATATTTTGTATTTATGGCAAGTGCTTTTCCTCCACTTTCTGATCGTCACCCTCTTAAGAGGGGACGCACCGAAGAGCTCATGGGTTTCGTCACTCGATCTAGAAACTGCCCGCGTTTCCACGTCATACATAGTGAACATTCCGAGAATCCGCAAGAGTCATATCACCTTTTGCTGTTGCTAAATCCCTCACTGAGAAGCTGGGTCTGGGATATAAAATAAACAGAATGGCCAGTGGAGACTTGCTCCTTGAAGTCCGAGACCAACAACAATGCCAAAAACTGACCAGTCTTCAGGCATTGGCTGGAACACCAATCTCAGTAACCCCTCACAGGTCAATGAATACCACATGGGGAGTTGTGTCTGACACAGACTTGCTAGAATTGACCGAAGAAGAGCTCCTTGATGGATATGGAAGGAGCAAAATGTGACAAATGTGCAGCGCATCAAATTTCGGAGAGATAACCGACAAATTCCAACCAAACATCTTATTCTAACTTTTGCATCCAGTGAACTGCCACAGACAATTGAAACAGGATATATTAAGCTACCAGTCAGGCCTTACATCCCCATCCCTAGACGTTGCTTCAACTGCCAAAGATTTGGCCATGGCACACAGAGCTGCCGTGGCAAGCTCACATGTGCGAAATTTGGAACACAGCGGCACCCATCAGATGGCTGCACTGATGAACCTCACTGCGCCAACTGTGATGGCTCTCATGCCGCCTACTCTCGAACCTGCCCGAACTGGAGGATGGGAAAAGATATCATCTCCTTGAAAGTCAGGGAGAATATATCCTTCAGAGAAGCCCGCAAGAGAGTTTCGCCTTTTCATGTTAGCACATTCGCTGATGCGGCGCGTCAGGGGGCAGCGTCGCACCGGCCCTCGCCACAAGCCCGGCCTGCACGCAGCGTGCCGCCGGCTGTGGCAAACGCCCCCACGGTAGGAGCAGCCAAGGCTGCCCCACCATCCCAAAACTAGGCCACACCAGTGGCCTCTACTTCCTCTGGCGGTAGCCGAGGCCAAGGAGGTCCCGTCACCCTCCCCACTGCTTGAGCCAAAGGCTTTGTCCTCCGGGGCGAAGCCGGCACGTCGCACTCATCGCTCGCTTGAGCGAGGGCCCTCTGCCTCGCACGAGGCAATGGACACTACCAGCTGTGACGCAGCGCAAGGAGCGCATGGGGAGCGGAAAGGCTCTCTTGAACGCTCCAGAAAAGAGAAAATCCCAGTCACAGGGCCAAAAAAGGCTCTGTAATGTAATCTGTACATTTTCTTGAGACACACTGCACCACACTTTCTTTATACATGACAACAATAATACAATGGAATCTCAGAGGATTACTCCACAACCTCGATGACATCCAAGAACTTATAAGTAAACAAACCCCAAAGGTGCTGTGTGTCCAAAAAACACACATGAACTCCAAGAATACCAACTTTCTCCGACGACACGTTATTTTCCGCAAGGATCGCGAGGATGCTTCGGCATCCTCTGGCGGCGTGGCTGTTATACTTGACAGCAGTGTTGCATGTCTATACGTCCCACTTCAAACTACACTAGAGGCAGTGGCTGTTCGTGTTGTGCTTTTAAATAAGTTGCTAACTATTTGCGCCATTTACATAGCACCAAATTATCAGTTACATAAACATGAATTTCAGTCCCTAATAAGTCAGCTGCCCGAACCCTACCTCATAGAGGGGGATCTGAATGCACACAGCACTCTGTGGGGCGACTCTCGCATTGATGCGCGAGGTCGCCTTATTGAACACTTTCTTTTGTCCTCTGGTGCGTGTCTCTTGCCACCTATTATAACGTCGCAAACAAAACATATTCATCCATAGATCTTAGTATAGCCTCCCCGTCCATTTTTGCTGGTTTTAGGTGGGAAGTCATTGCGAATCCCTATGGAAGCGACCACTTCCCGATACTACTGAAATGCCGAAACGAAAATGAACCTGCGCCACAGACTTCGCGGTGGAAGGTTGACATGGCTGACTGGGAAAAATACCGAAATCTTACTAGTGGTATCTCGTGGACTGATATGTCTTCATTAGAAATAAGTGCTGCTGTTGAATATTTTACTGCTTTTATTACTGATGCATCTTCTAAATGTATGCCTGAAGTAAGTCGAGCGACATGCAAACGCCATGTTCCATGGTGGAATGAAGAATGTCGAAATGCCCGGAAAAAACAAAATAAAGCATGGACGTTGTTACCAGATTCTCCTACAGCAGAGAATCTTGTTAATTTTAAGAAGGTCAAGTCCGAAGGCAGGAGGACGCGCCGACAGGCCAGAAGAGAGAGCTGGCAAAAGCTTTTGCTAGGTGTCAACTCGTACACAGACGAAGCAAAAGTCTGGAACAGAGTTAATAAAGTAAGAAGTCGGCAGACACATACACTTCCCCTGGTAAACAGACAGGGTGAGAGCTTGGAGGATCAAGCGACCTTCCTGGGAATGCATTATCAACACGTGTCCAGTGCATCACATTATAGTGAATCGTTTCAAAGATACAAGGACAGAATAGAGGGACAAAACCTGGAACGCAAGTGTACAAAATATGAGCAGTACAATGAGCCACTCTGTCTAGCTGAGCTACACATATCACTAAACTCCTGCAACAAATCCGTCCCAGGTGCCGACCGAATACTCTACGAGATGTTGAAGAACCTACCCCCAGAAGCGTGTGGTCCTCCGGTGAGATTCCGTCTGCTTGGAAAGAAGCCGTAGTAATTCCTATTCTAAAACAAGGGAAGGATCCATCGTTGGCTTCGAGTTACCGCCCTATAGCTCTAACAAGCTGTGTCTGCAAAGTCTTCGAAAAAATGGTAAACTGCCGACTCGTACACTTCCTTGAATCAAACAAAATCCTTAAACCGCACCAATGTGGGTTTCAAAAGGGTCGATCAACAACCGACCATTTAATTCGCATAGAAGCACAGATACGTGAAGCCTTTGTCCATAATCCGTTCCTATTTGTCCGTTTTCCTCGATATGGAAAAAGCTTACGACACGACATGGCGGTTTGGAATACTCCGAGACCTCTGAAACATGGGATTACGTGGTAACATGCTGAACGTAATAGAAAGCTATCTGTCAAATCGCACATTTCGTGTTCGGGTGGGCAATGCGTTTTCACGACTCTTTGTGCAGGAAACCGGAGTGCCGCAGGGCGGGGTGCTTAGCTGCACTCTCTTTATCATAAAAATGAACTCCTTGCATCTGTACATCCCACGTAATATCTTTTCTTCCTTGTATGTGGACGACATACAGATAGGGTTTAAATCGTGCAATCTTGCAATTTGCGAGCGGCAGGTTCAGCTTTGTTTGAACAATGTGTCGAAATGGGCGAACGAAAACGGGTTCACCCTAACCCACGGAAAAGCACCTGTGTCCTTTTCTCAAGGAAAAGAGGCCAGCACCTGATCCCGACATTGTGTTGCAGGGTGAGCGGTTACCTGTTACAATGGAACATAACTGTCTAGGAGTTATACTGGACGCGAAATTAACATTCATTCCACATATAAAGTATCTACGAAACAAATGCCTTAAAACTATGAACATATTAAAAGTGTTATCACATACTACATGGGGTAGTGGCCCAAAGTGTCTCATAAATTTGTATAAGAGCCTTGTACGATCTCGCTTAGATTATGGGGCCATAGTTTATCAGTCTGCGACACCAAGTGCACTGAAGATGCTGGACCCTGTTCACCATCTAGGCCTCCGGCTCTCTACGGGCGCCTTTAGGACAAGCCCGGTAGAAAGCCTCTTTGTTGAATCAAATGAGTGGTCGCTAAACTTGCAGAGGTCATACCTATCATTTATCTACTTTCTGAAAGTAAGTGCAAATAAGGAACTCCCAACATACACAACTATACATGATCAGTCCAGCGCTCAAATCTTCCTTAATCGTCCGTCAGTGAGGCAGCCCTACTCACTGCGCGTAAGAGGTCTTGCTGAGGAGATGGATCTGCCGCTACACGCATTCCCCATCATGGCTCCTGCCGTAGAGCTCCCACCGTGGAAGTGGCAGCTCATAGACTGTGATACGCCCTTCATTAATGTTACGAAGCACGCGCCAGTCTCACATATTCATCTACACTTCCTCGAGTTACAACACAAATATTCTTGTGCAGAATTCTTCACAGATGCCTCGAAGTCCCACTCTGGTGTGTCATATGCAGCTCTTGGCCCATCGTTTTCGGAGGCTGCCTCTCTGCATCCAAACACAAGCATCTTCTCAGCAGACGCTTACGCGATACTGGTGGCCATTAAACACATTAAACAGTTAAACATACCGAAGGCAGTTGTCTACACAGACTCCTTGAGCGTTGTTAAATCGATGAAAACTCTCAAAAAGTACGGCAATCCTATAATTGCATCGCTCTACTCAACCCTATGTCATGTCTACGCATCCGGGCAGCGTGTTGTGTTGTGCTGGGTACCAGGGCATCGTGAGATAGGAGGTAATGAACTGGCTGACCAGCTAGCTACATCTATTCACGCAAACGCTGCGAGGTCGTCTGTCACTGTTCCCGCAATGCACTTGAAACCCACCATAAAGGAAAAGGTCAGGGCCTATTGGCAGCGACTTTGGGACAAAGAAACACACAACAAATTACACGTTATAAAACCATACATAGGTAACTGGCCGCCAGTATCGAAGATACGCCGTACGCAAGTGACACTCTCGAGGCTTCGGATTGGACATACATATATGACACATTCATATCTTCTCTCTGGATGTGATCCACCGACGTGTGATAAATGCGGTGAGCCGCTAACAGTGCTTCATGTTTTATTGGAATGTAGTGCACTAGAACCAGAGAGGAAGAAGCACTTTGGATTGCTATTGCGACAGCAATGACCACTGCACCCTTTTATGTTTTTAGGCAATGAACCTCTTTTTAGGCTTGATTCACTCCTCGCATTTTTAAAGGATATACGTAGTTTTAAGGTTATATTTCCTGGAGACCTGTAGCACGGCCTCCCAGCAGAGCCCGTCGCTGCAGTATTTTATACTAAAAAGCACTTCCCTCCCGGCTCTTGGGCTGAATGGTCTTGGGAAGGGATTTTTGCTATTTAAGGACTCCAGTATTTTAACATCCTTTTCACTTGTCACTCGTTGAATATCCATACGCACACCACCCACCAATCTCATACTTTTATATTATGTATGTTTTATGCCCCCATACAGCGATCTGATTTTAGGCCACTTTACAGGCACATTACATCCCATCAGGTATGCTAGGCCCTTTTACAGCCATATGCCATACGTCCATCGCCATTTCTTTGCCGTTGTCATGCACAACCAATGACCTGGCGCTCTTTGGCCAAGCCTGGCCCTTGCGCCATAAAACAACATATATCATCAATTCCATTTTTCTTAATTATCACGCCAGTATCTTTTTAAAAACCAAATGTTGATTGGTGCACCTGCGGCATTACTATCTATCTATCTATCTATCTATCTATCTATCTATACATCTATCTATCTATCTATCTATCTATCTATGTCTGCTTTAATAGCAGCGTATGTCTGTACGATCGTGGTATACCGAAGCTCATCATACACCGCAGAAGATTTCATGGCAATGCATCAGTAGATAACAACGAATAACGAATAATAGGGTGGTAGTTATGACATCTTCACTTGGTAACTGATGATTGCCACTGGTTAGTGCTGGTTACGTGATGGCTACTTCTTGCTAATTCTGTCCATTGTTTGGTAATTGTAGCAGTTGATGGCCGATTCTCAGCGATTGTCGAGCGGTGCGGACTTGTGCATGCTGTAGGACAGTATTTTTCAGGCCAAAACATTTGAAAAAGTATAGACAAAGAGGGAGAGAAAAGGAGCAAAGGCGCCACAGTTACAAGCTAGCTTTCTTCGGCTCTCCCTGTTGCCTATACTTTTTCAGAAGTTTTGCGCTATAGAATACTGTCGTATAGCAAGTACCAACTAGCCCAAGAAAAAGTTATTCTGCATGCTATTTTTAGCTGAAGGTACTTAATGTTGGCATGCGCTAGTAAGGATTCTTAAAATATCAGTCATAGAACCAAATTGACAACACTTTCATCGTGAATAGTGGAAGCATATGGAGTGGAGCGACTGCAGAGTCCATAGTAGTACACGCAAGGGGCCACTCTGTCAATTTCGCTTGTATTCATACTGTACGATATCTTCGAGTCTTTTATTCTGCCATCACAAGAATGCTAGCTGGGTCCCAGCTGAAATCGAACCCAGGCTGTCTGTTTGGCAGGAGGTTGTTTTATCAAAGACCCCGCCTGACCATGCTTCGGAAAAAAAACCCCTGAACTGGAGAATATCAAAGCATATCCCTGTACACTACTGCACAGCGAAGAGGCGGGAAAATGAAGCGAAGCTGAGGAGAGAGAAAGAGGGCAGAGTGTAAACAATAGCATAGCCTTGTATAGTACAGCATAGCGAGGAGGTGGGAAAAGAAATTGAGGTTGGGGGCGAGCAGTGCGAGGGTAAAGGAGAGGGAAAGGATGAGAGAGGGTAAATTATGCATACCTATGTATAGAGTGATACAGCTAGGAGGTGCGGAAGGCAAGTGAAGGTGAGCAGGAGGGAAAGTAGGATGGAAAGGTCACAAGCGCCGCAGTATAGTATGACAAGTAGGTGCGAACCGGAAGTGAGGCTGGAGAGGAGTGGTGCGAGAGTGAGGAAGAGAGGAACGATGAGGGAAGGAGGTAAAGCGTAGCATGGCCAACCATAGTACGGTATAGCAAGGAACTTCCTGATTCATCTGTCCACATAACTTTCTGCCGCTCCCTGCCACGGTTGCCTTTTCTAGGCATCCACTCTTTTACCCTCAGTGACCAACGGTTATCTTGTGTTCGCATTACCTGGCCCGCCCACGCCCATTTCTTCTTCTTAATTTCTATTAATATGTCCCTAACACGCGTTTGTTCCCTCACCCACTCCGCTTTCTTCTTGTCCCTTCGGGTTACACTTACCATTTTCCGTTCCATAGCTCACTGCGTCGTCTTCAGTTTACGCTGAATCCTCTTAGCCTCCAAGTTTCTGGCCCGTAGGTCAGTACCGGTAAGATGCAGCTGTTATACACTTTCCTCTTCAGAGACAGTGGTAAGCTACCATTCATTACCTCACAATGCTTGCCGAATGCACTCCACCCCATTCTATTCCTCCTAATTACCTCAACCTCATGATTCAGAACAGGGGTCACTAACTGGCTTAAGTAAATATATTCACTTACTACTGCAGATGAGATCTTACTACGTCAAATGAGATCAGGAAGTTTGTGGGGATGACAGGGATAATTGGAGATGCATGGGAGAGGCCTTTGTCCTGCAGTGGGCGTAGACAAGCTGATGATGATGATGATGATGGCAAGGAAAGTGGAAACAGAAGTAAGGATGGGGAAAGGAGTAGAGGAAGGCTACCAGCCCCGTTGTGACCTAGTCTTACGCCTCTAGTGAACGTTGCTCACAATTTTCAAATGCGAAGCTTTTCTTGGCGAACTTAAGCCACTTTTACGGTATCTGTCTATCTAGAGGGATAGAGAGGTAAGAGTTGTGCGGAAAGCAGGGAGGTTAACTAGAATAGCACTTCCAGTTCGTTACCCTGCATTGGGGGAGGGGGAGACAGAAAGATTAGACGAAAACGATAGAGAAATACAGATTGAGGAAGCAAACACGCACGCACGCACACATACATACATACATACATACATACATACATACATACATACATACATACATACATACATACATACATACATACATACATACATACATACATACACAGTAGTGATACAGTCGCTCAGTGAGGCCCGTTTCTCGCTAAATTTTCAGCAGTGCTTTATGGCTTTCTCACTTGCACAGCGTTTGGTTGCGAGACGCGATAGTTTCGTGGCAAGGAACTGTCGCTGGGAATGTACCGAGGACAGTCAGGGAGGATGTGTGCGATGTATTCCTCACTTCCGCAATGGTCGCAGACAGCACTGTCTGCCATTCCAATGCGGTACTTTTGTAAAGCACACTCCAAGCCACATGCGGCAAAGAGCGGTCGTCTCTGATCACGGAAGTCTTCAAGGGATCTAAAGTCGGTGTGACGTCTATAGGCGGTGAAGGCGGGTGTGATGAAAACAGGGCGTGTTTCACATCGATTCTGCGACAGCGCGTGCCAGAGGACGAATCTTCGTCGTTCCGTC
The DNA here is from genome assembly GCA_013339685.2 of Hyalomma asiaticum. NCBI lineage: Eukaryota > Metazoa > Arthropoda > Arachnida > Ixodida > Ixodidae > Hyalomma > Hyalomma asiaticum. Next base: position 70,360,052 of record CM023490.1, on the reverse strand, counting down.
AGTTCTCGATAGGGGAATGGCTTCCTGGACGCTAGTTTCATGCGCATCCTAAGCTGCAGCGTCGGTAGACTCATTGCCCATGATCCCGCAGTGGCGTGGAACATACTAAAACTTTGTATCATGGCCTTGTTCCGTTAATTGATGATACATTTGTCTCATTTCCAGGACTAGCTGGTTTTGTGCCTCACGACGTAGGACGGTTAAGACGCACTGCATGGCTGGCTTAGAATCAGCAAGCAGCACCATTTTTGCGGTGGTCCTCACTGGATCCTGCGAAGTGCCCTGCTTAATGCTGGAAGTTCCACATAGGTCGATGTGTTCGAGTGACACGTCCTAAACTGAAGTTCTTGTCCTTCTACGGGGAATATAGCAGCTCCGGTAGATCTAACGGATGTCGGGCCATCACTATGAAGTGGGCAATGGTCCTTGTATTCCTCGTACAGTATGAGCAGAGACGACTGCTTTATAGCTGGCAACGAGAGTTCGGCCTTTGCCCGAATGCCTGGAAATGTTAGTCGGAATTTTGGTCCATGCAGGCACTTAGGAGGCGTGGTTAGTCTCTCAGTAGGCGTGTAGTTTGCTGGGAGGAACTCAAGGTTAGCCAAAATCCTCTTGCAAAAAGAGGCATCGGGTGGAAACGAGGCGAGGTGGTCGGCGGGAGCACGAGCTGCATGTCTAATGTGCGCTCTAAGCAGTTCCAAAATGATATGCAGCTCGGTAGTATGATCTTTTCCAATCGTATGGGTATCCACTGTCGGCGCGCACCGTGGTGATCCAGGACAAACTCTGAGTGTCTGGCCCTGAGCTTGTTCTATTGCACGCATGTTGCTATTAGATGTCTTCGTCAGCACCGGTAAGCTGTACCGGGTCCAACGTGATATGCACCTCGGTAGTATGATCTTTTGCAATCGTATGGGTATCTACTGTTGGCGTGCACCGTAGTAATCCAAGAAAAACTCTGAGTGTCTGGCCCTGGGCATGTTCGGTCGCACGTATGTTGCTATTAGATGGCTTCTTCAGCATCGGTAGGCTTTACCGCAGGTACCCAATGAACAGAGTCCTGTATAATTACAACATCGCGTTCGCTGATGTTCCGCACATTTTTCTGCGAAGAACTTGAAGAGATGTGATATTGTGGTCAGGCGTTTCTGCACACCGGCTACACAAAAAAATATATATCTATGTAGCCCCCTACGTCTCGGTACTCTCCTGGTCGCCTCGTTCACCTGGTATACGCAAAAATTTGGGAGGTAGGGTATAAATGTATGACGAACATGGATGACTCATCTTTGCGCCACTAACATGACATACTCATCATGTACGTTACGAATAGCAATCCTGCCATCACGCGTAGTTTTTGCCACCTCACACGGTGAACAGCCTCCAGGATCGACCCACACGCAAGACGGTCGGCTTCAAGAGCTGCGCTCTTGAAGCTAAGAGGGAGCATTGTGTGGCCTCGCATGCGATTGAAGTGTAGACATAGGCACACAGTCACGCAACTTACCGAGTGTCATAACGGGTCATCGAACACGGCCCCTCTAGGTGCAGAGCAAGCGCGCTATCACTAGGGTGCGGTGGCTTCTCCCAAACGGTACATATAGCGAAAGTAAACCTACTGCACCTGCAGTTGTAATGATGGTGCTTGCGTAACGTGAATTGCGGTTCTAATGTGTCATAAGCACTATAATAGAAGAGAAGCTCAGGGGAAGATGGATGCTTGAATCGACGAACAGATCGCAAAATGCGATTTAGAACAGGGAAGGAGCCAACGCTTCGACAAGTGGACTTGTGTTCGTCAGGGCTTCGACTGCGACATTGGAAAGCAAGTGGGCTTGTCTGCGACGAAGATAAGTGGACGAAGAAGAACTGCGACGAAGACAAGTCCACTTGTCGAAACGTTTGTTGCTGCGACATTCCCTGTTCTAAATCGTATTTTGCGACTGTTCATCGATTGAAGTACTGTAATAGCAATATATATGTTCTGTTGGCCATTCGGTATGGTTTTGTGCAACTATGCTCCATCACGTAGAAATACTTCAGCAAACGACACTTATAATAGAAGATCAACACACTTACAGCGCATTTTTCTTCGACGAAACAGACGTTTTCGCTTTATATTATTATGAGTTGAAAGGTTACGTCGTACCATGAGCTGCCATTCAGAGGTCACGATGTTGCCGACCTTCCTATTTTCACCCTGCCTTTCTCTTTCCGTTCTGCTTTCCTTCTGTTTAGCCCACATTAAGCATACTCAAGAGTGGCTTCTCCTGCGCTTCGCACAAAGACCTTTATCCAACTCGTCACACTTGATTGAATGCCGAACATGTCGTCATATTGGCAATTTCCTCGCTGACTGCTTCGGTTGACACCGATTCCCATAATGCGTGGGATAAGCAGGATTATTTTTATTCACCTAGTTTTACCAATTCCATACAATTCGTATGATACGGTAGATAACCAGTTCTTAAATGCCTATTTTAACAGTCTTTTTCAAGGTGAACCTAGAAATACGCGTGCTTTGAGCATGATCTGCTGGAGACCAAGGACTACATATCAAGAAGTAATTTGTCCAGTGGCACATACGGGCAGCTAAGGCAAACAGTCATTCACCATTGCTAACTCTTTTGTAGTGCCTCTACAGTCCAGTAGATCGTTATGCTCTGCTTAAAAAAGTGTATATTGGAGCGAAAGAGCTGGGCACTGCCAAGGTATCGGTACTACGCTGCGACCTCGGTAGAGCTGGCGAAAACCTTACGTTAAAACATCTAGGCCGATCTCTTCATAGCAACAGCCGCAAAAGGCAACGAAAACACCCTGTGGACGTACCTGGTTCCTTCCCTATTGACACTCTGCTGCAACAAAACAGGTGTTGTTCGCTGCGCATAAAACTAGAAGCGCGCACTTTCATCGCTTACGCCGCAAGCCCAGTGCCGGCGGTTGCGACAGTCGTTGCAGCTGCGACGAAGTCAACGTTGGAGAACTGCTTATGCCGCTCACGGGTTCGTGTGAGGTCCCCACTTATACGCCCCGTTGCGGCTCCCTGTGCCTTGAAAAAAAAATTGTTTTACTACTGCCACATAGCCTAACGCGTTACCCGTTGCAGCTATATACGTTTGCGTGCTTCTCTAATACAGGCCGTATTTTAAGTGCGTAGCGCTTTAGGACCTCGCCTTGTCGATGACCGTCGCCTCCTCCTGTCGCACACTCCTGCTTCAGGCCGATAGCCGCTGTGCTCACATGAGTGAATTCCATGTCTACTATCGTCTAAAGTCTGCTATCGCCTGAAGCACACTCCTGCTTCAGGCGATAGCCGCTGTGCTCACATGATGAATTCCATGCCTAAACACCAACTTGCCCAACAGTCCACTCTTTTGAAGCTCACATGCTTGCGCAGCGCTAGATAATCCCATATGGAATGGTCTGGTTTGCCATGATTAAGACAAATGCGCTTGTTTGCGTCTTATCAATACCTCGTACGTTTCTTGCACTTCGCATGTTCTTCGCATAACTTCAATTGTTATCTAGGTAACTGCGGGTTATTCTGGTGGCAAACCAACGTGACATCGACCATGGAAAAGGGACCATCTGCTTTAATCCGAACTCGCGTTTGATAATTGGTCACTGTCCTGCCAGCAATTAAGCAATGGAGAAAGCCGCTACGATTTTGTGTCAACGCACGCTGAGGATAAAACACAGGGTATGTTTTCTATTGCGTGATCATCCATTCGTTCAGCCCTGCTTGCTAAGCCAGTAGCACCGGTGTGGGCCTTCGAAGCAATGTAAAGTGGTCGCAAATAATTTGTCATCTAAGTCTCAAGGCACCAATGTAAATAATCAGTTCCGAATTTACGGACCACAGAACAAGCGACAAGGACTTGATATGCAGGAGGCGGAAGGCACAGGCCTTAATGGATGTCGGCATGTTTATTTTTACCGTACGTTCCTGTGTGCTCACCTTCAGTCGCCTTATGCCTGCGCGCAGACGTCAAGAACACGTCGAGAAGACAATGCGGCGTCGACGAAAACATGCTGAGACATTTGCACCCTTCCTATTAGCTGAGCAGCCCAGTATCTTTGACAGTGCTCAAAGAAATTTCTGAAATAGAGCAATCTAAACCGTCATAAAGCAGTCACGTTTCCATTGACGATCTCTCGATCAACGGAAGCCCAAGACTCCGCTACTCCAACGTCCCCTCCACAGCCTGCTTCTCCTCATCCCTTGACACCAAGATAAGCTAGGACCGTTACAAAGCGCAATACGATGAGGACTTTCACTGTGAACAGTTGTAACGTCCTGAACAACAACCAGGAAATCGCCGATGCAGTTTTTTATTCTGTGACAAGGAACGAAGCTATTGGAAGAACAAAAGTTGAATAACAATGTATAGACGAGATAGGGACTGAGGATAGGTCCATTATAACGATGCGTGAGTCGACGAGCCAAACACCAAAATACTGTTCAGGCCAATGGCAGGAGCACAAGAGGCCACATTTTACTCTTCCAATTTTTCCAACCTCGCAGCACCAGCACGAGGAACGACACATAAGTGCATGCTCATGTGCCTGAGCGTACCATAAATAATAGGTGGCCAATGAAGATGACGCTGCCCGCTAGATAGGACGACCAAGCAACAAAAAGATCCACACCATTAGGCGTCATATGCGCTATTGGCATATATAGAAAGATATATCCACAACTGTCCACATTCGTCGCCTGGGCACGCTCATTGCAGAAATTCCTGGCTGCTCACTGTGTTTTTATTGTCAACGGAAGGATAGCAACCATGAATGGAATGTAATCTTCCCCGCTACGTTATTGCAATACTTGCCCAGCCAGCGTGTTTTGCTGTGGACGATGATACAACGTGACTTAAATACCAGCATCTTTAAGAACAATTCTCGCATCAGTAGGTACTGTGGACGCCTTCGTTCAGTGGGTGTTCAGCATTCCGATGGCATCTCGAAGATACAGATGAGGAAAGCGTTACCTGAAAAGAACTATAGCTTCCCCTATATAGCCTACTTTGGTTTATTGAATTTCACTCTGTACATACATCTTACAGAAACGGAAGAAAAAGAAAATGCTGCGGAGCCAGACGGAGACATTGCTCCGAAAATACCGTTTTGCACTCAGGCTAAGTACGCAATTTTTAAACAGTTTCTTTATATAATTTGGACGAACACGCTTATCAGTTATTTTTAACTGTCTATGGAAAATCGGCGTACTGAAATATTGTAGTTCACTACAATGGTACAGTACACGGATTTCTAACTCGTTTTACGTGATTTATACTAGCAGGCACGCATAGTTATCAGGGAGTACGCTAACATTTATGCATATTAATGGCACCTGTGGCACA